>OY720680.1:10654441-11004804 GCA_963170755.1 Amphimallon solstitiale | reverse complement strand
AGACGGACAGACGGACAGACGGACAGACGGACAGACGGACAGACGGACAGACGGACAGACGGACAGACGGACAGACGGACAGACGGACCGACGGACGGACGGACAGACGGACGACCAGACGGACGGAGGACGGACGGACGGACGGACGGACGGACGGACGGACGGACGGACGGACGGACGGACGACGGACGACGGACGGACGACGGACGGACGGACGGACGGACGGGCGGACGGACGGACGGACGGACGGACGGACGGACGGACGGACGGACGGACGACGGACGCGGACGGACGACGGACGGACGGACGGACGGACGACGGACGGACGGACGGACGGACGGACGGACGGACGGACGGACGGACGGACGGACGGACGGACGACGGACGGACGGACGGACGGACGGACGGACGGACGACGGACGGACGGACGGACGGAGGACGGACGACGGCGGACGACGGACACGGACAGACAGACAGACAGACAGACAGACGACAGGACGGACAGACAGACAGACAGACAGACAGACAGGACAGACAGAAAGACAGACAGAGCAGACAGACAGACAGACAGACAGACAGACAGACAGACAGACAGACAGACAGACAGACAGACAGACAGACAGACAGACAGACAGACAGACAGACAGACAGACAGACAGACAGACAGACAGACAGACAGACAGACAGACAGACAGACAGACAGACAGACAGACAGACAGACAGACAGACAGACAGACAGACAGACAGACAGACAGACAGACAGACAGACAGACAGACAGACAGACAGACAGACAGACAGACAGACAGACAGACAGACAGACAGACAGACAGACAGACAGACAGACAGACAGACCAGACAGACAGACAGACAGACAGACAGACAGAAGACAGACAGACAGACAGACAGACAGACAGACAGACAGACAGACAGACAGACAGACAGACAGACAGACAGACAGACAGACAGACAGACAGACAGACAGACAGACAGACAGACAGACACAGACAGACAGACAGACAGACAGACAGAGACAGACAGACAGACAGACAGAGAGAGAGTGAGAGAGAGAGAGAGAGAGAGAGAGAGAAGAGAGAGAGAGAGAGAGAGAGAGAGAGAGAAGAGAGAGAGAGAGAGAGAGAGAGAGAGAGAGAGAGAGAGAGAGAGAGAGAGAGAGAGAGAGAGAGAGAGAGAGAGAGAGAGAGAGATCGGTTTGACCGCTGTCGTGGTCACACACACACACAGACAGACACAGAGACACAGAGACATTTTTTAAAAACCACTTTTTTGGTATCAGGGGACCTCAAAACGTGAACATCTGCAAAAATCTCGAGGTCGAAAATTTTCATCATCACAATACTTCCTTATACTACGTATAAGAAAGTAATATGAAGAAATTCTAAATTTCACACTGATCCTGACTGTTACGCCCCCTTGCGGACATTTTACAAACTCCAAAATAATTTCCAGCATTTTCTCTTGGGCACTTTTACTTGAAATTTTTTTACCCGGAACCAATATGACTACTGGTTTCTGAGATATAGCCGGCGGCCATTCTTAGTTGGCCACCCGGTACGTCCCCGAATTGGGTTTACAAGAGAGAAAAAATTCATAATTTTGATTTTACAATAAAATGCTAACGGAATTAAATTTATATGCTTCATTTCAAATGATCAAATCTCTAAATAGAATTTTAATTCCACTTATGTATGTTCGAAAAATTTTGTTTTCATTTTACTTTCTTATACCTAGTATAAGGAAGTATTGTGATGATGAAAATTTTCGACCTCGAGATTTTTGCAGATGTCCACGTTTTGATGTCCCCTGATACCGAAAAAGTGGTTTTTAAAAAATGTCTCTCTCTCTCTCTCTCTCTCTCTCTCTCTCTCTGTGTGTGTGTGTGTGTGTGTGACCACGATAGCAGAATACACTGATACGGAAAAAGTGGTTTTTAAAAACTGTCTCTGTGTGTGTGACCACGATAGCGGTCAAACCGCTACAAGTATCAATTCCAAATTTTGTATTTACGAGTATAATTTCCCTCTTGAGATCCGATTAAATTTTCAGTAAAATCAGCAGACCGGAAGTAGTAGTTTACTTCAATGAAAAAATTGAATTTTGCCGTTATTTCGTCAACTACTAAGTTTAAACAAATTTATAAAGAATTCATATGTACTTACAATTAAAATTGAGAATAATTTTATTTAAAAAGTTTTTCGAAATTTCTACCGGAAGTAGGTTTTTACTCTTATCGAAAATTAGTTTTTTGCGAATATTTCGCAAGTCGTGCTTTTTAGACAGATACAATACGGGTATAAAAGTATTTAAAACATGATCTTCAATATCTTTTGTATAAAAAAAAATTCAAAATTCAGGTCGGAAGTACCACTTTTACTCCTATCGAATAGCGATTTTTTACAAATATGTTGTAAATTATACATTCTATATATATTTATCAAAAGTATTTAGTGCTAGATTTGCAATATTTTTTGTACAAATAAAATTTCAAAATTCGGACCGGAAGTAACATTTTTACTCCTAGGGAGTACCCCTTTTTCTGGAATATCTTGCAAAGTATGGATTTATTAATAGAATAGAAGTACTGAGAATAGAGTTTTAAATAATTTTTGTGTAAAAAAAGTTCTTAAAATAGTATAGTTTGAAACGCTCATACGTATAAGAAAGTCGTGTGGTGGCCGCATCTCATTTTTTCTCTTTGTAAACAACCTGCTTCCGCAACATAGTTCTTCTCTAGTACTTGTTTCAATTTTCGATGGCTTTCATCAAATAGCTTCGTTACCGCAACTTGTTCATATGACTTCTCTTTCATTTTGTCTTCTAACTGTTTTTTCAAACTATCAATTTTTGTATTCCAAACACTTCCATTTTTGTTTTCTCTTCTTCAAGCTCTTGCATTCTTTGATTGTCTTCAATTTCTGCTTGTTTATTTTTTTTCGATTTTTCAACGTCTTAGGAACTTTTGGAACTAATTCTATGTATATTATATCTCTTTTAATCACTACACCAATATGTAATTTGTTATTCAATGTTTGACTTGTTTGGAGTTAAAATTTTCCCCGAAAGGGGAAATCCCCTTTCAGCAAACAAACACATTATAACGACCTGAAATAATTCTTTATAGTGTTTGAAAGATAACCAGAATTCGTCTACCCTTATCCATCGAACTTTCTCTTCTCCTCTAATAAGACCAACTGCAATGATTGGAATTCAACACATACTTTATCTACAGCAATGTCTATGAGAGGAGTATTATAAACACTGATCACTTAACCATCGGGCACTTTAGTAACATTATTTGGGTATAACCATAAAAATATTTAAAGGCAGACTTTTTTTTTATTAAATGATGAACAGCTTCCATATAAAAATCTTGACAATATTTAAAAAAAAAGTAATTATTCCTTCTCTGGTAGCTTCCTAAGTTCTTGTTGAGTTTTTACGCCACAATTTAATTACTTTCTTGACAAAAAATTCGTGACGATACCAACATCTTTAGTATTTGAAGGTACATTATCAAAACCAATAGCTGCTTCTTTTGTCAAAAATATGAATAGTACAGTCTTAGTTAACTCTTTTAATTCTGAATATAGTACTTTAATCAAACGTTCATCCTTTTAAAAAAATTCCGCAAATTTTGTGAAAATGTGCGAAACATATTCTATAAAATAAAGACCCACTATAAAGTTGTATTTTTTAAAAATATAATAATATATTTTTCGTTTTGATTAAAGAACTTCTATACTTTGGAATAAACTCCAGAAAATATTTATTTATTACTGAATACTTTAATTTAGATAAAATTTAAAACACACTTGATTTCGTTTCACTTAATTTATTAGAATATTTCTAACAATTGTTTCGGTATGTTCTACCATTCTCAAAGATTTACTCAACTAAATTTGTGTGTCTATTTTTTAAACTTATATATTACTTGAGGGTGTGTTTAGAGTTACCTACTTTGACCATTTTATTACTGTGTCTATTATCGGTGTGTTTATGTAATCTGTCTGTGTATTGGTTATGTGTTAGAATAATTAATTGTATTTGAATTTGTATTACTATTGTTATAATTTTAATTCCGTTAAAATAAGGTTTATTATAATTAGTAAGCAATGCATCTATCAAAATACGCAACTAAACACTGACAAAAAAAATTATTTTATATTATTTTGTTAGTAATTAACAACTATGAAATATGTGTTCTTTATATTTGAAGTATTATTTATGTTTCAAACTGTAAAAATAAGTTTTGTAACTAGTAGAAAATGGATTTATTAGGATACACCCATTTCACTTAGACTAGACCGACTCGTGTTTTGTCGGCTCTCGGGTACTGTATTACCTACCGGTACCTACCTAACCTACACGAGTTGGTTTAGTTAGAATGAAATCAGATCCACTTCCCCTATCTCGCCCATGTATAATAATACCAGTAATCGACTTCTAAGAAATATGTTTATTTATATTTTAATTCTTCATTATATTTTTATTATCAAATTAAGGGTTGCTGTAATTTATAGGAAACATATTTATGAAAATGTATTATTATAATGATTCTTATATAATTTGTAGATTCGAATTCTTTATATAAAACTTGCCCCATATTAACTTTTAAATAGTTTTATCTGCTTAATAGATCTGTGGGTAAAGTTACTATTACTAGAAATGAAGTATATCGAAGTGCTCTGATCTATGCAAGCTAGAGAAAATTGACAGATCTTTTTCTTTACTTGCTATGCGATCCTTGTAACTTTGAAATTTATGTGATATTCATAAATAATATTCACTCCGTTTCTGCCTAAAAGTAATATGCCCAAAGTAGAGAAGACGCGTTATATTCAATTGTACGTCATTGTTAAATTATATTTGAGGGCTTTTATTTCATTAGTTTAAATATTAAATGAATAAATTGATCGTAATATACGCATACATGGCAAGTAAACACATAATTTCCGTTTCAATATTAATTTTCTCTCTTACATATTTTTAATAGACTAATAGTTCAATCGGTGTTGGCAGATAAATCATACCTGTCAAAAAGACGTGTGTTGTGCATATTTTTCCTGACAAGTTTTCGTGTTTATTTTTGCTTTGATTTGATATAAAATGTATAAAAACACTTCTTCTTCTTCTGGCAAGAAGCACTTTCTACAGTAATAACAGAAACTTTGGAAAACACTATACGGCACACTGAGGTCGATATAAAGAAATGGTGGCATCGTTTCTACCAAACCCAACCTCTCTGGGGTTTGGTAGAAACGATACAGAATTGATAATAAATGTAAATGAAGATTCTGATAGTATGAAGTAATGATGTAAATTTTGACATTGTACAAGGTACTTAATGTTTATTTAAATAAATGTAAATGTATACCATTAATAAATTATTTTCTTTAACATTTTGATTTGTACTATTAACTTTTTACAAACTTTCTATAATCACCTGTTAAATTTAATGTGAATAAATAAGTGGATAAATGAATAAAATGATAATATTGTACTGTGAATAATTTTTTAATCAAATGTTACTGACAAATAAAAATAGATCCGGCAACATAAACAAGACGAGTCGTCATGGATTAGTATAGCGTACAATTGAATGTAACGCGTTTCCTCTATAATATTCTATTTATACAGTGTGTAAATAAAGTAAGGAATAATATTCACATTTTGTTTATTATCGCTGTTTGGGAGAAAAACTCGGACAGGTCAATTTTATTTTGTTCCTCCGGATTTATGGACGTCAAGTTTTTTTCTTTGGTTTACTACTCTGGGATCTATGATGTCATCGACTTCTTTTTTTAAATGGAACCTCCTTATTTTTTTGCCAGAAATAAACAGTATATATTTTTCTGAATTCAGCAATACCCCATATGTGGTATTTAAAATTAGTAGTTTTAGAGTATTACGCGTGCTAATAATGACAATTGACATGTAACGCTTTCGATATCTAAAATGGCACGTCTGTCAGAAAGGAAAAGGAATGAGATATTAATGATGATTGGATATGGTGAAAATGTTAGATCACAAAACGAAGTTGTTTGTCTCTTCAATGAGAAATAACCCGATCGTTCGATAACTCAATCTTGTGTGAGCAAAATTGTTCAAAAGTTTGAAGAATATGGTAACGTTCGTGATGTTCAACGTAAAGGAAGACCTACTGTGGATTCTGATAAAAAACTTGATCTATTACTAGAAATTGAAGATAATCCAAACCAACCAACAAGAAGGCTAGCAGCAAACCACAACGTTTATCATCAAAATATTTTTAATGTGTTAAAAAAACACAAATACCATCCGTACAAAGTGACACCAATTCAGGAACTAAACGAAGATGATTGTGATCGCAGACTTGATTTTTGCGAAGGGATGAATATGAAACTGAGTAATCAACCAGATTTTCTTAACTACCTGATCTTTAGTGATAAAGCTACGTTTTGTTTAAATGGGCAAGTAGTACACAGGCAAAACTGTAGATACTGAGCTACTGAAAATCCCCACTGGATGCAAGAAAGCCATACGCAGCATCCACAAAAATTGAATCTTTGGGCAGGTTTTACCAGGGGTCATGTTTTGGGTCCTTATTTTTTCGGTGATTCATTAAATGGGGAGATGCATTTAGAGTTCCTTAGATTGGAATTACCTGCTCTAACGATATTATTTCTAAATAACGAGGACCCAGATTTACCGGCGTGGTCCTATGGAATGGCCAGCTAGATCTCCTGATCTCACACCACTTGATTTTTTTCTATGAGGTTATTTAAAATCACATGTATATCAGACAAAACCTCGATATCTTGAAGAACTGCGAGAAGGAATAATGTCAGAGTGCAGAAATATCGACCAAGAAATGAGAGATAATGTTTTGGAAGAATTTCAACTCCGACTTTCCGCAAGGAAACAAATGGGTGGCACTTTGAACATTTGTTAATGTAAAATTTCTATTGTTTTAGTCGTCCCAAGAATAAATTATTACTATCTGCTCTTTTGATTTTCAAGTTTAATTATTGTTGTCATTTCAATACTTATGATCCTCCGTATCTCTAAAACTACTAATTTTAAATACCACATATGCGGTATTGCTGAATTCAGAAAAAAATCTACTATAAATTTCTGGTCTAAAATTAATAAGGTTCCATTAAAAAACAATAGATGACATCATAAGTCCCAGAGAAGTAAGAGACAAAAAAGAAAAGTAATGTCCATAAAGTCCGGAAGAACAAAATAAAATTGACCGATAATAAACAAAATATGAATATTATTCCTTACTTTATTTACACACTGTATAGGTAATATACGCAAATTACATATTGTTAAAATGTCACCCAAAGAATTTCCCTTTAAATTCTTCGCCCCGTTAATAATTTTTTTTGTCTGCATGCAGTCTGTGATGCAGATTCACACGCACCGTTTCGACAACGGCGGAATTTTCATGTAGTACAATAACATGGCGTTACCGGCGGAAATCGGCAAAAAATACGCCCATTTCATTGTGTCTGTGCAAATCACTGCCTTTGTTGGCCGATACGTTATTAGAATCGTAAAGATTCAGCCGGTCGGCGGAACTCTCAGTTTATAGGGGCAAGACCGCCGGCGGACTGCGTATTTGTGATTATTACTTATTTGTTAGTCTTGCGCAACTTCTTACGTTCTTTGTACTTGGGTAATAGATTTAAAAAGAAAATAATTTTGTACGGCCAGCATAGCGATTCCTTCCAGTGTGTATCGCAGTCTCGCCGATACAGCTTCTGAATCGATTTATTTTTTTCAGCTAGCCTAGATAATTCTAGTGTTAAAATGTACATACGTGAATAAGTAATAAATAAAGACCCAAAACCATACAGTAGATGTTTTATTTACTAAAAAAACGACTATTTTCGAAGCCACCCAGTATAACATGCATTATATTATCTTAACAGTCGACAATATATTTTCATGTCTGTATAATTACTTTAAGCTCGCGTCATATTTATCAACGTACAGCTGTTTAATCATACTTCTTAATTGACTCTAAAGAAACGGCTCATCAAATATCGTAATTTTAGACTCTGTATACATATGTATATGGATTAAAATCGTAAATGCTAAACAAATTACTGACTAGTCAATTGAAACTATTACATTCACTTTAATTTAAATATTTAAACCTAGAGCATGGTCCGAATTGAATGAATACATTAAATACCAGTTATATAACAAGTTATGTCAGTTAAAAATATGATGAGTTCACACTTACCATATAGTACAAGCTGTTTCTTTTCATTCCAGTTGGAGAATCTTCTTTTTTGGAAATATCTCCATTTTCCACAGGCAATACTGGAGCATATTGAAAAGGTTCTGCATATACTGGTTCTTCCTCCTTTGACATTGTAAAAAAAGAAGAATTTGGTTCCTTTATCCTAGCATAAGTATTTTTTGAACAACTTAATGAAGGCAAACAATTAAAAACTTGGTTAGAAGATGAAACACAAGTATTATTCAGTCTTTTAAGCAAAGGAGAATTACACAAACTTTTACTTGTCATCTTAACATTCACTTCTTCATCTGAATTATAGTCTATTTTATTCTGTCTTTGCAATTTTGTCCTGTTACTTTTCAGGGCATTTTCTAATTTGTCTAACATATATTTTGGATCACGTCTTGTTTTCTGTAATGGCATTAATTTTTTTTCTATGCTTAAATTTAATTGATTCGCAAATTCTTTTTCTAACTTTAAAGTGGCTATATTAGGATCTGACTTGCTTACGGATAAAATATCTAATTTTGATTTACTTTGTGGTGAATGTTGGAAAGTCCGAGGTGGTTTTTTAGGAGCAGGGCCAGGTGGCAAAGGTCTTTTTAAAGCGCTTCTTATAGTATCAGTACATTTTACTTGCTGGTCAATATCTTTCAATATCGTTATTACATTTTTGGCCAATTCAATTTTGTTACATTTCTCATCTGAAGCTTTTAATGTATTTGTCTTATATACTACAAAAGTATCATCAACACTACACTTTTGCGTACTTCTTAATGATTTTGGAATTGGCTCTGCATAAACATTTTGTGAGGTGTTTCGATCATTTTTCTCACAAATAACATTTTCAACATGAGTATTTAAAATATGTTTTTCATTCGCATGTGAAGATTCATCTCGAATATTATACAACTTATTTTTAATATCATTAACCATTTTATTTGATACATTTTTTGTTGTCGGATTGCTAATATTTATATTATCACAGTTTTCCTTCAGTCTTGATGAGTTGTCTAACGATTTAAACTTATCCATCTTCGTCTTAATATTATGTTGGCTTGAATGTCTCTGAAACATATGTTCTCTTTCAATAAATGCGTTTTTATCCAAACGAAATGCAGGTGATCGCTTAATATTCCTTTTAACTGGGTCACTTAACTGTCTGTTAAGTATTTGCTGTGGCTTAACTATTGTATTTGTACTATCAGTAATATTTTGAGATTCTATGTAATTAGTATTTAACAACTTATTAGAAGTAGAAATCTTTGGTTTGTTTGTCTCAATATTTTCACTCATTACTTTTACATCTTTATTTTCAAATTTCATTTTCATTGCTCTCACTCGATTTGCATTTTCAGGTGGTTTATACATTACGTAAAACTAGAATATTTTATTTTATAAAACTTAGTTTAAAATTTTCACACATAGTATGCGTTTTTTTTTTACTTAAAGCTGCACAAATGTTAATAAAAATACGTTAAATTAAGTAGTGCACAAGCAACAGGTTGTCATTAAAATCCATTTCTGCAAAGAAAATAGTGCAATTTAAAACTTACGATTATAAACGAAGCGCGTGTACTACATTGCAAACACATTGAACTTACTACTTATTGTCAGTCCAATATTTAAATTTAAACATTTACTTGGATTCAATTAGGTGTCAATTCGCTGCTTTGCGGCGAACATTTCAAGGCCATCTTTAAACTGTTTAGTGTACAAACGTGTTCATTCCGTTAGGTTTGTATACAAACTTTATGTTGTATTTTAAGTTACATACACGACAGGCAAGAGCCTAATACATACTTTTTCTAAATTTAGTGCATCATAAAATTTTTACATTGTATATCAATATTACATTTGCTGGAAATATGAAAAAAAACAAATTTTATTAATACAGTAAATTGACTGATAATTCAAAAAGAACACTATCAGAGATTAAACTCTAAACTATTATTCCGATATTAAATATTCTTAAAAAATAATTTAATTTTAGGTAAAATAACATTTATTTTTTCCTATTTGTGATCTATAATGTAAATGCTTATTATGCATTTTTAAAATCGTATCTATATATATATTACTCGACCTTTATATTTGTTTATTTATAATTAAGAAAAATCTTATATATTTGCCTATCAACATTCCCTAAATACAGGCTACTCATTATACTAACTTGTAAACTGAGTTGCCGAAAATATTTTTAAATCATTAATGATATACTAATGTCTGTATTGCCCAACAGAATACTCCATTTAGGATAATTATTACAAAATAATTCAGAGCAGCTGCTCTATACAATGTAGAAACGAAAAAAAAAAAAAGAATAACCAATGTGCTGAAGAAAAGAACAACAAAAAGGTCTGCCATAAATCAGCCAGAGTCCAATCATGAAGTATCTGTAAATTGTCCTGAAGTAAATGACAGTTTTCAACACTTCTAATTTCCACGAAGATCTTTAAATCATCCGCATATGCTAGGACAGAGGAGTCCAGAGAATTTAAAAGATCATTAATAAATATATTGAATAGCAAGGAACCAAGGTTTGATTCTTGCGGAACACCTGAAGGAGGTGTAAAGTGATCAGATTGGAATCCGCTGTAGCATACGTAACAGGATCGGTGACAAAGATAAGAAGTGAAGAGGTTGAGCAAACCAATCCAAAAATCGAAACCATCTAATTTTTGGAGAAGCAACGAATGATCAATGCTATCAAAGGCTTTAGCAAGGTCAGTAAATAATATCAACTTGAAGGCGTTGATCCAAAGCTTTGCTTATATATTGCGTTATATTGTTATTGCAGGCACGAAGCCGTGTTGTCGGGGCGAAAGTAACATATTAGATTTAGTAATTATCTGCTGATACATGACAAACTCAAACAACTTGGCACAGTTACTTCAAATACTAATGGGCCTATAATTAGTGATATCACATCGATCACTACTAATTTTCCAAACGTCTGGAAGGAACAAGTTTTAATGGCCAAATTAAACAGAGTTTTTACAGATTTACATAGAACAGACCCACAGTCTCGCACGAAAAGACTTGGCAGACCATCATGTAGAGCTGTTAGATTTGGTTTGAGTTACTTGATAGTGATAGTAAAACATCATCAGGGGTGACGAAACAGATTGAAATTGAGTGCATACTAGTACCATCTGGCGAATAAAAAGTTGAGCTGCGTTGAAAAACGTTGGAAAATGCACTGGCAAAAGCCTCAACTATAGACTGGGGAATATCATTATTGTACGTTATATATCCTGGAATTCTCTCTTACTCCTAATGAATCTCGAAAAGGTCGCAGGAACTGTCGTGATTTGAGATTCAATATAAGATTGATAGTTGTTGTAGGCTATAGACACTTCATATTTGACTCTGGATCTTAATCTATCAAATTCATTTCGATCTGATGGAAGGCTGCTTCTTTTCCATTTATTGAAATAGTATTCGTTTATCTTAATAAGTTGCTTGATCGTGGAGTTATACCAAGGTGGAAAGTAACGATTAGAAGACCTAAATTTTGGCACAGTATCATCTATCATATCTATCATAATTTCAGAAAGTTTGCCCGATGAAAATTGTATCTGAAGTTCACATTCGAAGGAAAATTTATATATACTTGAAGAACTTAAACATAGACATAAACTTATTGTTATATCAAGAGCCGGACGATATAAACCCTGAGAGATCGAAGGAGAAACATCATGCACGAGTTCAATTTGAAAATCCAGATTTGCAAAAATAAAATCCAACAACCTGCCATGAGCATTGGTAACGTGGTTGAGGTGACGTAGATCCTTAAAGTCAATTATTGATACTGAAGAAGAAATAGAAGAAATATCAACTGGTTTTATCATGAAACGGTTAGAAAATGCTCACAACACACCCCATCAGTGGTTAAGCCAACGTTTTTCAGTTTCCTATCTGATCTGCAAACGAGGTAAGAAGGACTGGAAAACTCTGCATCATTTATTTCAGAGGTTGTTACATCTTTTTTGTGTATGTTATACCTTATCAGCATTCTATCATTTTGTTGCATTTCCAGCGAGTGACGCTGTATACTTTCCTTGCATAATTTCGTACGTATTAGATTACGCCTTGAATTAATATTTTGTTACTGTTGGAACTACGTATAAATATTTTCTGTGGAATGTAGAATTTTCTTTTAATGTTCGAATGAGTTGTACATTTCCTTTCGAATTATTTTTAATTGTTATTGGGAATAATTAGATTGTTTTCTTATGTTAATTACCTCAAGTTCACTTTTTTTTTTAATTTGTAGGTCAAGTTAGTCATGCTGACGCCATCTCGTGTGTGTGCGACTGATTATGCTATAGGTAGCAATTAAGAATGTTTCTTCTGTTTAATGTTGTTATATTCCTTACGTCGCTGCATAATTATTTGCGAATATTTCTGTTTAATTATTTCTTTGTTTGGTTCTTATTAATTGGTCCCTTATCTTTTGTGAAACAATTCACTTTTAACTTGCTAGATGTCGCTTAGTCACCTTCTACCGCAACCTTGTGTTCTTGTCATTTCATTCGTTCAATATCGATCGAACCGTTTGGTTGATTTAAGGAAGCGATCCATTTACTTCAATCAGTGTCACTGTAATTAATGGACTGTTTTGTGTATTTACCGTATAATTCACACGATAAATCGTGGATGATTAAACAGTGATAAATTAAGTTTTTAGTAGTTAATTAGTTTTCTGCTGCCTGGTGCAGGATTTTCGTATTGTTTGAAGTAGACCCCTGGATCGGTAAGCGTAATAAGTTTCTTAATTTGTCTTTCTCCTGATTTATGCCTTGTTTCGTATATTTTCCCTTTTAGCTTTTTATTTTATACCTTACTGTCGATCACATTTATGTGCGAACACGTATTAGAATTCCGGAAGTAACACCGCCATCACGCTAGTCTATCTTCCGCAAACACGTGGGCGTTTAGCGATATCTTGGAATATTCGACCCATCCGCCGCCTTTGAGGGCAATTCTATCTCATTTGGACCCGGAATTAAAAGATTTCCATGGTGGATGCCTTATAGAAAACCGATGCCCCGTGTGGATCAAATGCACTGTCAAATTATGTACCTATAATTATTCTTATTTGTAAACCTATTTATCTGTTTTGCTTTAATTAATTTCATTAGAATACGTTGCGCTTTTACATGTAAATTTATTTTCATTAACGTTTTGAGTAGCTATCCAATTTAATTGCTAGTTAATTTCCGTCAGGATAGTAGCCTATTTTGTTGTTTTTAATTAGTATTTGGTACTCGGAAGTGTTATAGCTAATTAATTATTTGTTTTATTTTTAAAAATACACATCTACAGCATGTAATGACTGTCAGGGCTTAAATGTAAAGCGAGATCTCGTTACGCCTCAATTTCTTTTGTAAGTTAATTAATTACTCATTAATCATTATAATTTCATAGCTTAATTAAAGTTTAGTCAGTTGATTAGTTTCAAATTTAAATTAATTTTCAATTTTCAAGTGCATTTATGCATCTTTTGACGTGTTATAGCTTCTGTAAATTTTATATAGTTGAATGTTTTCCAATTTAATTTAATTTAATTGTTAAGCGCTTTTATGCTCTATTGGCGTGGTATAGATGTATTAAATTTAGATAGTTGTTTTTTTATATTTAATTTGTATTATATATAGGATGATCCACTCATTAGTGGAATTATTATAATTTTCTTGGTGCATCTTGGCAATCTATAATTCCAAACTTATAAAATAGACTGGTGATTGTTGTTTACAACGTGTATGAATGTCTCACTATACCTAGTGTACTTGAGTTATTTTCGCTGTCGGAATAAGTAACTTATTGGAGTGGACCTGAAATAGAATGACATCTGGCGCCTATGAGTCATCCACCTTCAGTAATCTGAGTGACCCATCCCCTAAAACCGTGAGTTAGAGGCACAGGCTACATCCCATCTTTTCCAACGCACACTAGGGAAGTAAGGTAAGGCAGGTTGAAGGTGACACACAATAAATTTTCGAAACTTGCATAAATTTAATTGGACGAAGCTACAGGTGTGAAACTCCAACAAACGGGCACATCTCTAATTTTCGACGGATGGCATTATTCTAGTTGCCGTTAGCGCCATTTGGGCCTCCCTTTCTGCCATGACAATCCTGACGAAAAGCGAGGGTAACAAGGTAAGCCACGTTTCTGTAAGGAAGACCGCGTCAACATCCAAATAGTCAGTATGCATTTTTATATAATATGAAGTTTGGATCGTAAGCCACGAACATTATGGTAAAGAAATCTGAGATTGACACAGCTGAAGTTATTTCTGTTGGATGTTGTTAGTTTACCGGAGGTCAAACTTTGATAATGGTGGAAACATCGTGGATGGACACACTTGCACACTCTTTGTAAAAGTGCCCAGATTATATATCGCTACAATATCCAAGAGAATAAAGTTCCTGAAATATTTTTAAGCAAACGAACTTATTGCGGGAAAAATTGTTACCCGTGAAGTCTAAAGCTGCTTATGAGAAGGTTTATTAAAGTTTCTGCCATAGACGCGAAAATAACAACATTCTCCGCGGTAACAGAAGAGGTAATTCTCGCCTATTTGACGAGAAGGTAAGTCTGTGATTATCCATTTTGATTTACATAGTGCCGTGAATTTTACTTTAGAAATTAAAACAATATTGTATATAATCATAAAATGTTAGAAGTAGATATAATTAACGTTGACACTAAGATATACTCGTGTATTTAAATCAATATTAGCAATAAGAAAACTCACTTATAGTTTAAGAAATATTTATTTTAAAATAAATATTTATTAGATCATAGGATAACACAGGTATGCACATAGAATATAAGTATTTTAATTAAGATTATATATATATACATATCATTTAGAAATAAGTGAGGAAAAACCTCAACAATAACAGTCAATGACGCAAATGAATATTTATTTTCAGAAGTGAAAAACCCGAGATAACATTTAAATTTGAAAATAAAGAACCTGACTACAAGTTAGGAACAAAAAGAGCTCTGAGTATATTATGCAAAGAACCTACATTTAAAAATGGAAAGACTCTTAAGACCAACAACCGTGAAAGAGTGATGTTAACTAACGGAACAATTATAAGAGTCAATCATTTAAAAGCAATTAAACTATACTCAGAGAATAAAATAAGATATGCTCGTAATGTATATGAAGAGGCTTAATGCACTCAAATAACTTAAAAATGAAATACATACACTTGCGTTGAAAAGGATATTAAGATAAAGTATATCATTAAGAACATCACAAAATCGTATAATATTTTTAATATATGCAACAAAGGTATCAATTCTCATTGTAATGCGAGTAATTGCAATCCTCTTCATGGTTCCAAACTTAGTGCACATACAAACGAACATCTGTAACCAAAGGAATAGGCAGCATTAATATAAAAAAGCAATGATTTATTACAGCATATTAAACATACAAAACTCTCCACGAACGGTGAGATGGTTCAAGGAGAGAACGGAGCAGACGGAGAAGCCGCAGACGGAGGGACTGGCGATCGAAACAATATCCAATTTCTTTCCATTCTTTCCGATTAAAAGCACCAGAACAAAAATACGAGTAAGGTTAGCGCTTGGTCGAAGAATGTACCTACGAAACAACGAAAGTAGCAATGAATATATTTATAAGTACAATGAATGTTTACGATAGCAATAAACGAATAAAATAACGTAAGAAAAACATCAAAATAAATATCAATATACTTACTGCACATTAGATATAAATATATAGAACAACAACAAATACTGTCGTTGGTGAATGTAGAAGACATCAAATGTCAAGATCGAACATACTAAAATAAATACCAACCTAAAATACGACAAGAGGAAGAAGAGACAAGGCATAAATGTCGAGATATCCGCTAGAGGCGCTACAACGAACAATTCAAAAATAAAAGTCCGCAAAACAATCAAATAGCGAGTGGCATTTATTTTCAACTATAAAAAGCGCGTCGGAACAGAAAATTAGTTAGTTGTTAGCTGGTTCCTGTGACATTAAAAACTTCTAACTCACAACAAAGTAATAGCGTCTCTTGAAGTAAATAATACATCTACGTGTTGAGCAAATAATGGTTAAGTGGGGTCGTTACACGCTTACCATTATTACCGCAGAACAAATATAAAAGAATTATCTAACAATTCACAAACAAACAAGAAGCCTATACGCTTCTATAGGAATAATTTCCAATTGTTTTCTGGTCGCCATATTTGCAAAAAGTGAGCGTCATCATTTAATTTATAGAAGATTCCAATGAGAGAAGAATCCACAAAAATGGAAAACCAATTTCAACAAGAATTCGAGGAATTATATGAATCTACGCAGTGAGTAGTAAATAATATTGTTATAACTATTAAATTCAATCAAAAATATACAGGTTCTCTCTAATCACTCCATTTCTTTTAATACTTAGTTATTTAAATAATAGAACGTAAATATAGGGACACAATTTTAATTAAAAATTAAGAACATTAGTCTTAATATTGTACTGTGTGCGAATACTTGCACAACGGACCAGTGTTCATTAAGAAAGACCTTAGTAAGTACTGCTTTGAACAATATTCAAACTTTTATAAACAGGAACGCCTAAACGCTTCGCACTAAGAATCTAAAGTCTCCGTGAGAATAGAGGTTTAGACAATTAGTTTGTGATGCATTAGGAATGTATCTGGGGTGGTGATTGATCCAAGCTTTATGTAGTACGTGTGAATGTTTGCATAAAGCCGATTAGTCAGTACCTTCATTATCAAGTCAATATAATTTGGCCCAAATATACAGGCCTTCGTAAGAAAAGAGTGAAAGCGGAGAGACCCTGTATTGATTGAATACATATTTAAATGAACAAACACGATATTATTGTGAAAACTGTTACTTGTAAGAATTGTAAATAAATAAATAAAATAAATAATATACAGTCAATAATAAATTTTACCTATTGTAATCAATAAGTATATAATACATTTTTCACATGAGTAATCTGGTGTCATAATTATTTATAACCCTATCCCACACAACATCACAATAATAACGAAAGTGAAACAAGTAAGGAAAGAAGTAAATCACAGTAGAACCCACGAGAGATAATGAATTATGCTGTTTTGCCTATAGAGCTAGCACAAACTTCAATTTTATTTATTTATGTAACAAATAAATAAATAAATTATATAAATTTTATTTAAACGCAAGGTTCACAGCATAAATACGGCGCCCAACTTGCTGGCTGTGTTTTTCTTACAAAATAAATTAAATATACAATTTGTCAAACATCAAGGCTAAACTTAAAAACACGACCTGTAGGCTGTGTTTCTTTCCTTACAAAATAAACACTATTGTTTCTTTCATGTAATCTTATTCAAGTGGGATAGGATCCATTCAAATTTCTATTAAGTATAATATTAGTTGAAAAGCGTTATTTGTACATAATAAAAATGTCAGACGAAGAACAAAACGGTAGCAAAGGTGAAAAACCCAATATCGTAAAAGAAATAGAAACAATGCCACAATTCACTCAATATAGGGAACCTACACAACTAACCTCGGACTCAGAGTCGGAAAAGACTGAGACAAAAGAGGATGATCCAGGAAATGTGACAATTGAGGAAAGCATACTCACAGAGGGCACAAGTAGCACAGCAACTGAACAAAAATTTGAAAGCTTTTTCCATAAATTATTCTTTAAAATAGAGGAAAATAATAAAACTCTAAGCAACAAAATAGAGGAAAATAATAAAACTCTAAGCAACAAAATAGAAAAACAAAATAAAAATTTAAACAAGAGTTTAGAAGAAATCAATTCAAAAATAGACGTGGGATTTAAAGAACTAAGGCAAGAAACATTAGAACTAAATGCCAGATTAGAGAAGAAACTGGACAAAGCAGTAGCAGACCTGAGAAAACAAGTAAATGACAACGCAGAAACGTGTAAGAATACAAGAAAATTCTTTGTACAAGAAATAATGGAAAGAACTGCGAAAACGCAAGAAAACTTCAACATGGTGAATGAGAAAATGTAGCCATTAATAGAAAAATGCTACACAACGATGTGGAAAACAAAGACCAGATAGAGAAAATTTCACACAAGGTAGAAGACTGCGAAACTAAATATGAAACCTGCACTAACGCCGTGTCCAAACTACAAGTTAAAACATCAACCTTTGAGCACACAATCAAACAGCTTGAGGACAAAGTAATACACGGGGCACCTACACCTAGTGTGTCTTTGCCACAAACTGTGGGAAGAGTAGAAAATGCACCGAAATTCTCAGGATACTACAAGGACAATCCAATGATATTCCTGAGAACAATTAAGACATACATGAGAAGCATAACGGATGAGACATCCAAATTACACTTTATAAGAGCATGTCTCAAAGACTACGCACTCCAATGGTATCACATGATAATGGATGACGTGATAGACTTTAAAGATTTTGAAAGTCGATTCACAAGACAGTATTGGGGTCAAACGCAACAAAGAAACATAAGACACGACCTGATATTTGGAAAGTATAGGTCCGGATCATCTCGAGAGAACTATGTTATAAGAAAATATTCTTTTCTCAAATACATTATACCCAGGATAGAAGAAAGTGATATAGTATCGCAATTGGCTGCACACTTTGATCACAATGTTACCCAGACCGTCGCACTTCAAGGCATAGAAACAATAGAAGAACTCCTTGAATTAGTAAAGAGATTAGATGACATAGATGAAAAGGGCTATAACGTGAACCGAGGGAATGTAAATATAAACAATCCACCTCGAAACAACGACGGCAATAACAGGAACAATTACAATGGGAATAGGCGATATAACAATAATTACCAAAATACCTATAACCCGGACAGAAATATTGATGGTCAAAGGAAAAACAATAGCCAAAATTATAAGAGGGAAGAAAAGACAAATAAAGATGATAAAAGAATTCAGAATATACAAATTGAAAAAGAAGAGAAAGAAGCGATAACGAGACAAAATCAAGAATCAAGGGGTGCAATACCAAAAGAAAACAAGCACAACCCAACAAACAAAGAGTGGGTGAATGCAGCATATTATTCTGGTGCAACGTCGCTGGATTTTTAAATAAGCCAGCCAAGAGAAAACATAAAATACAAAACATCTACAATTACGATGATTTAAAAAACCACGGAACTACCACATATAAAAATCAAGATTGGGGAACAAGAGATAGAAACACTGCTGGATACTGGAGCTCAACTTTCACTCCTAAATAACAATGTCATGAACAAAAATATTGAAAGTTTGGGGTGTTATATACCCATAAAGAAAGTAAATCTTATTACTGCAAACAAAAAATGTATGATAACAGTAGATAAAATCTTCTGTATAAATATAAAGATAGATAATTTAAATTTATTAACCGAATTCATCATAGCACCTAATTTGAATAGCGACTGTATATTAGGGATGGACTTTTTAAGCCAATACGGTACAAAATTAAATATGGAAAATAAGTTATTCCATATAAGGGACTCAACAATATCATGGAGCAAAGAAGCCCATGAGGAAGAGATCCTTATCAATAATCTATATGAAGAAAATGCTCAAGAAGAAATCACAACAAAAATGGATTGTAGTTTATACAATGACGATAATAAAAGTGCACATCCTGTGAAGCAACTTCAATGCGAAGACCTCACGCAAAATAGGGATGGTACTAAATTAAATTGTAATAAACAATATATAACCCATGTGAATTATCTTTTGAGTAAGCATATAAAATTATTTGATGACAGTCCAAGATTGGCCAAGGGTTACGAACATAAACTTAAAGTCGACGAGACACAGCCCTTCAGAATAAAGACCTACCCCATTCCGAAAAAGTATACAGGACAAGTCAAATTAGAAATAAAAGAGATGTTGAAAAACGGCATAATTACAAGAACGGAGTCAACGTTCATAAATCCTATGGTTGTAGTAATAAAGAAGAAACTTAATGATGAAAAAGACATCAAATTACGCGTATGTCTTGACGCCAGATGCCTGAACTCCAGAACCGCACCTACTTTTGAAGCCCCACAAAACATAGAAACCTTATTAACAAAATGTACAGACGCAAAGTGGTTTACGAAAATAGATTTAAAAAGTTCCTTTTGGCTGGTACCATTGCACAAAGATTCAAGGAAATATTGTTCCTTCATGTTTAACTCATTAGTATACTCCTACAATGTGGTTCCATTTGGATTATCGTCAGCTACTGCAGCACTAGTAAGAGCATTGCAGCAGATACTGGATCCACACGAAGAATACGTCTCACACTACGTAGACGATATTCTAATATTTAATAAAGACATAGAAAGTCACAAAGAATCAGTAGAGAAAGTTTTGAATATATTAGCAGAAAATGGTTTAAAAATAAACCTCGAGAAATGCGAATTCTATAAAAATAAAGTGAATTATCTGGGATACATAATTGATGGCAAGACAATCTCAATAGAAGAGGAAAAACTTGAGGCGATACGAAAATATCCCAAAACAAAAAAATATTAAAATGCTTAGAGGATTTCTAGGAATGTTAAACTATTATAAACATTTCATTCCAAGAATATCCGATCAAACACACACGTTATACAAAATGATCAAGAAAGGAGTAAAATTCAAATGGACCCCTGAAAGGGTAAAAGCATTTATCGACATAAAAGAAAATTTCTACAAGGCATTAATCATAAATTTACCTGACTTCAATGAAGAATTCATACTAAGATGTGATGCTTCTAGCAATGCTGTAGCCGCACAGCTCCTACAAATAAAAAATGGGGAAGAAATACCCATATGCTTCCTATCAAGAATTCTAAAAGACTATGAACAAAATTATTCTTCGTCAGAACGGGAATTATTATCCATAATATACGGGGTGTCAAAATTAAGGTATTACCTACTAGGAAACACCTTCTTACTTGAAACGGATCATTTATCTCTAATATTCTTAATGAAAACAAGGTTTAACAATTCACGAATATACAGATGGTCTCTTATATTATCTGAATATTCATTTAAAATAAAACACAGAAAAGGTACGGACAACATAGTTGCAGACGCACTAAGCAGAGCCCATGGAGGTAACAAACAATCACATTCATACCAGATAAATGAATATGATATCGAACACGCTCCAAACCATACAGAATAAGTAGGACACTAGGAGATGTAACTTATGAACTACAAGAAATGGACAATAGAAATATAAAAGGAAAATACCATGTGTCCATGCTACATGACTACGATGCTATAAATGATCAATAAAATTGCATTTGTAGTTCACGTTAGTTGTGAAAACATAATTTACACATCTATCAATTCATTATTTCATAATGGCAAACCATGGTTTTAACAACTAAGGGATATGCCGTGAACTTTACTTTAGAAATTAAAACAATATTGTATATAATCATAAAATGTTAGAAGTAGATATAATTAACGTTGACACTAAGATATACTCGTGTATTTAAATCAATATTAGCAATAAGAAAACTCACTTATAGTTTAAGAAATATTTATTTTAAAATAAATATTTATTAGATCATAGGATAACACAGGTATGCACATAGAATATAAGTATTTTAATTAAGATTATATATACCGTTTGACTGAAATAAAAGTAGATATAGGGAAACACAAACACGCACACAAGTGCATGCAAACATGAATTGGAGGGGTACGATAGTAGGGGAGTACAGATCAGTTCATATCGGGACACCGGGGTACCGAGGCTTTAGTGCAAAACGTTGAAAGTTAGTGTGTAGACGTTTGCTTTAAGGAATTGCTACGCTCTTTACGGCTTTTGTATAATATTTTGGTAACTGATGTATTAACATTGAACTGAAACAAAACTCTATAAAATTTGTAACTAAAATAAAATTCTTATAAAAAAATTAAATAAAATTCTCACATTTAAAACGAAACAAAATATTAAATGAACTATACAAAATTTAATGTTGAAGATGTTCAAATGTCTGTCCCTCTTGCATCAAGCAGTACCCTAAACGATTATAAAACCCATTTCGTACATTCGATAGCATTTCAGGAGTAATCATTTGTATGGCGTTAAGAATTTGTTCTCTTAAGCCATCCAAATCAATCGCTCTATTTCCTTCAGCGGTATTAATATTTGCGAGATTGCTCAGATACTGTATGTACGTACGTTCACGCTCTAAAGTTACGGAACGAATGTGTTGTCCCCGCTCTCGATCTCCCCACACCACCGGTCTTATACATAGGTACATGTTTATGTATGTGTATTTGAAGATGCATATTAACTTTTAACTACGACAATCTGTATACATATCATTTAGAAATAAGTGAGGAAAAACCTCAACAATAACAGTCAATGACGCAAATGAATATTTATTTTCAGAAGTGAAAAACCCGAGATAACATTTAAATTTGAAAATAAAGAACCTGACTACAAGTTAGGAACAAAAAGAGCTCTGAGTATATTATGCAAAGAACCTACATTTAAAAATGGAAAGACTCTTAAGACCAACAACCGTGAAAGAGTGATGTTAACTAACGGAACAATTATAAGAGTCAATCATTTAAAAGCAATTAAACTATACTCAGAGAATAAAATAAGATATGCTCGTAATGTACATGAAGAGGCTTAATGCACTCAAGTAACTTAAAAATAAAATACATACACTTGCGTTGAAAAGGATATTAAGATAAAGTATATCATTAAGAACATCACAAAATCGTATAATATTTTTATATATGCAACAAAGGTATCAATTCTCATTGTAATGCGAGTAATTGCAATCCTCTTCATGGTTCCAAACTTAGTGCACATACAAACGAACATCTGTAACCAAAGGAATAGGCAGCATTAATATAAAAAGGCAATGATTTATTACAGCATATTAAAAATACAAAACTCTCCACGAACGGTGAGATGGTTCAAGGAGAGAACTGAGTAGACGGAGAAGCCGCAGACGGAGGGACTGGCGATCGAAACAATATCCAATTTCTTTCCATTCTTTCTGATTAAAAACACCAGAACAAAAATACGAGTAAGGTTAGCGCTTGGTCGAAGAATGTACCTACGAAACAACGAAAGTAGCAATGAATATATTTATAAGTACAATGAATGTTTACGATAGCAATAAACGAATAAAATAACGTAAGAAAAACATCAAAATAAATATCAATATACTTACTGCACATTAGATATAAATATATGGAACAACAACAAATACTGTCGTTGGTGAATGTAGAAGACATCAAATGTCAAGATCGAACATACTAAAATAAATACCAACCTAAAATACGACAAGAGGAAGAAGAGACAAGGCATAAATGTCGAGATATCCGCTAGAGGCGCTACAACGAACAATTCAAAAATAAAAGTCCGCAAAACAATCAAATAGCGAGTGGCATTTATTTTCAACTATAAAAAGCGCGTCGGAACAGAAAATTAGTTAGTTGTTAGCTGGTTCCTGTGACATTAAAAACTTCTAACTCACAACAAAGCAATAGCGTCTCTTGAAGTAAATAATACATCTACGTGTTGAGCAAATAATGGTTAAGTGGGGTCGTTACACGCTTACCATTATTACCGCAGAACAAATATAAAAGAATTATCTAACAATTCACAAACAAACAAGAAGCCTATACGCTTCTATAGGAATAATTTCCAATTGTTTTCTGGTCGCCATATTTGCAAAAAGTGAGCGTCATCATTTAATTTATAGAAGATTCCAATGAGAGAAGAATCCACAAAAATGGAAAACCAATTTCAACAAGAATTCGAGGAATTATATGAATCTACGCAGTGAGTAGTAAATAATATTGTTATAACTATTAAATTCAATCAAAAATATACAGGTTCTCTCTAATCACTCCATTTCTTTTAATACTTAGTTATTTAAATAATAGAACGTAAATATAGGGACACAATTTTAATTAAAAATTAAGAACATTAGTCTTAATAGTGTACTGTGTGCGAATACTTGCACAACGGACCAGTGTTCATTAAGAAAGACCTTAGTAAGTACTGCTTTGAACAATATTCAAACTTTTATAAACAGGAACGCCTAAACGCTTCGCACTAAGAATCTAAAGTCTCCGTGAGAATAGAGGTTTAGACAATTAGTTTGTGATGCATTAGGAATGTATCTGGGGTGGTGATTGATCCAAGCTTTATGTAGTACGTGTGAATGTTTGCATAAAGCCGATTAGTCAGTACCTTCATTATCAAGTCAATATAATTTGGCCCAAATATACAGGCCTTCGTAAGAAAAGAGTGAAAGCGGAGAGACCCTGTATTGATTGAATACATATTTAAATGAACAAACACGATATTATTGTGAAAACTGTTACTTGTAAGAATTGTAAATAAATAAAATAAATAATATACAGTCAATAATAAATTTTACCTATTGTAATCAATAAGTATATAATACATTTTTCACATGAGTAATCTGGTGTCATAATTATTTATAACCCTATCCCACACAACATCACAATAATAACGAAAGTGAAACAAGTAAGGAAAGAAGTAAATCACAGTAGAACCCACGAGAGATAATGAATTATGCTGTTTTGCCTATAGAGCTAGCACAAACTTCAATTTCATTTACTTATGTAACAAATAAATAAATAAATTATATAAATTTTATTTAAACGCAAGGTTCACAGCAATAGTTTATGATTAATTAATTTGATTTGTAGCAAGAAACGTTGTCACTTGCATCACCTTGGCCGCATTTTTCGATGATGTCCTATTTAAAAGTGAAAAAAACTTGTTCATCGAGAAGTTAGGTACTGTAATTGCTTACCTCAAACAAATAAATGTTGGGCATCATGTGAAAAAATCGAAGGTGTTATCGCGCGAACAAATTGCAATTTTTTTGTTAGAAGCTGCAGACGAAGCATATTTATTTGTGACGGTATATATGTTTTGGTTATAAGAACAAAGAATAATAATTTAATATTTTATAGGCTGCTTTGATTCCCGGCATTGCTGGAGCATATCGGGGTAAGGAGTTGTTGACCTCACTGTGAATGATATCCAAGATACTGGAGAAGTTCTCATTGTAACACTTCGAGATACAAAAAACGCATTTAGAAAGAAAGTTCACCATTACTGGAGGAGAAGGCTTCGTAGTTATCCCTTTAAACATATACCGAAAATATGCATCTTTACGTCCAGTGAACACATCTTATAATCTATTCTTCTTGTTTTATAATAATGGGAAGTGTAGTAGACAGCCTGTGGGTATAAACACCTTTGGTCAACTACCCTCTAAAATTGCCGCGTATCTCATATTAGAGAATCCTAAAACTTATACCGGGACACTGCTTCCGAAGAAGCTCCGCAACTATTCGAGCTGCAGGAGGTGGAGAAGTTTTACTGAAACGACATGGCCGTTGGCGTTCTTCTACCGTCGCAAAATGATACATCGAAGATTGCATAGAAGGACGCACCAAAATTGGCAAAAAAGTTTTTTGGGGTAACACAACTACAACTGAGTTCTATACATAGTTATATTTATTCGCAGTTAATAGACCATTTTTATTAATACGTGTCGTGTTTTAAATTTTTTAAAACACGTTGTTCAGGGAAACGTGTTTTAATTAGCTGTTTTTTTATTCTAGTATTTAGATATTAAAATGTGGAAAGGGCCTTTCAACTGAGAACTGAGAATTCCTTGAACAAGATGGAAGACATTTCGAACATTAATTTATAAAGATAAAGAACTTTGCTTATTAATGTTAATTTAAATTGTAAGACACTGAAGATCCAATGCCAACAACAAAAAGTAATGTAATACGTGGCAACGTGGTACCCCTACTTTCCTTTCCAATGCCAGCGACGACCGATATCACAATGATTATCTCGCAAACACAAGGTAGCAGTAACCATTGGACCACCGACTTGGGTGTTTGTAATGCGTTCAGAAATAATATTTACGAGTTGCAAGAATTTGTTTTTGTTTTTCCTTTCAGTAAATGCAGAGAATTCTTAAGCTGCGTTCACGTTGCATGACACAAACAAAAGCGTAATTCTAATAAAATTAAAAAATAACTATAATAAAACAAAACAATATCCATAATGAAATAAAAAAATAACACTACTAATAAAATAAATAAAAAAGGATACTGAAAATAATAATAAACTATACAAGGGGCTCAAAAATTCCTCCCTGCAAAGCAAGACATTGCCCTAGGCGGTCGTAGAAATTTACTCTTACGTTTTCTAACATGTGAGCAGTTACTGAATTAGCAGCCTCAATTATTTTCTCTCTCAAAGCAACTATGTTTTCTGGTCTACCAGCTTCATGGGTATAAACAATATTTTTTAGATATCCCTACAAAAAAAATCATTTGGAGATAGATCAGGAGATCGTGGAGGCGATTTGATGTTTCCCGTTCCAGTAATAAGGTGCCAGGGAAAGTATTCCCTAGAAATTCCTTTAGCCTGACTGCATTATGTGATTGACAGTCATCATGTTGAAACCAAACGATTTCCTGATTTATTCCAGTGTTTTGAATGGCGGGTAGTATTCGAGGTACTTGTCGGCATTTAATATTCCATCAATAAAAAAACGGTCCTATCAAATGGTCACCTAAAAGACTTGCCCAAACGTTTACTTTTTGAGGATATTGGGTGCGATTTGCAAAATGCCGGTGTCCATTCTCCGTAGCTCAATATCGAAGAACAGAATTGTGCTTTCCGTGCAATGGAAAAGTTGACTCATCGGTGAAGCAAATACTTCTAACGAAATTGTCGTCTCGATGTATCTTATCCATAACGGATTGACAAAACTCCATTCTTCGAAAATGGTCCTCCGGAAATATTTCTTGGGTTTTCGAATACTTAAAACATTTCAAACCATTACTTTTCCAAATACGTGAAACATTTTTGTTATTTATACCCAAATTCTCGGCAGCACTTCTAGTTGATATCGTGTTGTCTATTTCCACAACACTACAAACTAATACATCCCGCCTAAACTTCAATTTTTGGTGGGGATATCTCCCGTGATTTGCATTTCGTGCAGTTATTCAGACAGAAACACGACGGTCAGCAAAAGTCAGAGCAAACATATTTATGCACGTTATTGCAGAGTTATTACCATAGAACCATTTTACTAACTGAAGCTTTTCAGCGGGTGTATATAGACTCACTATAAATTAATTTCACTGAATGCTTTTATTGCACACCGCAACGTGTTCGCAGCTAAACATTGAATGTAAAATCTGGGTGGGGTGTAGTGGGAAAAATGGGATCGGAGAAAATCGTTGTGGTGTCGGTTGTCGCCGGCATTGGTAACGTGACAACGTGGTACCCCTACCACGTTGCCACGTATTACATACATACGTACAGATCGCACGTAAACATTGAATCTCTATGGCTAATGGTATTTGACACATGCTGTATAACAAAGCTAAGTGATCTATATACAGAGGAATATGTAAGATTTTATTATTTAATTATTGCTCTGATCCTTCCCTAGATGTTGCACTATTCGTTTACGGCAGTGTATATCGTAAGACCAAAGTTTCAGATTAAATTAGAATGATTCGTTGTTTGTTTATTATAATATCTATACGAACATACATACTTGTTAACGTATTTAAATATTAGAATAGAAACTGCGATGGAGAGATAAAAATCCAACAATTATAACTGTACTATTTGACATTTAACCCTGGTTCTCTAACAAACTACTACTAAAAATTACACATCTGACTACTATATAACATAACGGTGCCTTATTAACTCCACATATACTTAAGTACCTACTATATTCCGTCCAGAATATGTAAGCAGGCATCTGTCTCACGACAACTAAACAACTCACGTAGAGGACCCATATTTGGTATTAACAAGTCTCGACCCACATTTTTCCATCTTCTACATATATATTTGAGAGAAAAAATTTATACGTGGCGATATACATACTTTATTGGTATCAATAAATCTGATTAATTGCTGTTGCTTTTCCCTGCATCTGCCGTTCGCATTTATGAGAAAATGATCGGTTTAAGGAGGTACAATTTAACTTTCTACAAGCATTTATGGTTTTGCAAAAAGAAAATCCATCATCGCTAATTTATATAAGTAGAATCACTTTGCTAATTTCTATTTATATTTCTGTGATACTTACATACTTCTATATATAAATGTCATACAAACGCTATGGAATGATTTGTATAATAAAAATTAAAAAGCAAATATGTCTCTGTATTACTGATATAAGTAAATAAATTAAGGAATAACGTAAATTGAAAATTAAAAACGATGATTTTATTCTGGTAATTTCAAACTAATTCTGATTAAATTAGAGATCTTTAGGAATTGCTATCAAGAAATAGACGGATTTTCCAATTCAATCTCGTAACTTAAATGGCCTTACACAGTTTCGTAAATAATAGGAAAAAGGAGATGTTTAGCAGCGTCATATTGATTATTTTTCATATTTTTGCCATTATTGTTTATTACACTAATATGTAATAATAATACTGAGAATTACATGCCAGATTTCGTGGACATTTGAGGAATTAAAAAAGAAAAAAAAATACAAGTTCTCGTTCCCTTGATGCCAACCAATAGATTATTTTGGAAAGACCTCCCAGTGAAGGCCCAGTCAAGGGATTTAATTCAAAATATTGATATAGAGGAGGACTTGTAAGTATTGTTTGGTTTAATAGTTATTTAAGTATCAAGTTTTTCTTCCGTACTATAATGAACACTTTAAATTTGAACCTGGAAAGTACCATTTTACCGGACCGGTAAAATAACATTCAACGGACCAGACCGAGAAAATGGTACTTTCCACTTTCCAGATAAAAAAAATATTAAAGTAGTGTCCATTACAGTACGATCGCAAAAAAAAATAATACAGATTTAAAATGTATTACTAAAATAAAGATAACATTTGCAGATACCACACTTATTACAATCTACCTTGCTTAATTTTTGCAACCTATTCATTCCAAAACACACATCTACATTTTTTTCCAAAAAACACACCAACATTAAAATTATTTTTTACACATTAAATTATATGCAATTATAGTATTCTAAACCAGCGGTTCTTAACCTATGGGGCGCGACCCAAAATTGGGTCGCGAAGCATATTTCTTGGGTTGCGCTGAGTCGAACCAAAAAAGTTAGTAATACACCAAATAATAAGTAATACCAACACCTAGAAGAGTTATTCCCTAATACAAGTTATTCCCTAATACAATGTTTCGGTTTTACCGCTCTTCGCGAATGGCCTTCCGGAAGTGACGTCCAATTCCTGTCCTGAGGCTTTCTCTTCTAGGAGGTGTTGGTAATACGCACGCCATTGATTTGCGTGCGCGCAGACTCAGTAAGCTCTCTGTCAAAAACTCGTTTCTGTTGTGTATTTTCTTGTGAATAACAGTGAAACGTGTAAAAACAGTGAAACGTGAATACAAGCATTTTAGAAACAAATTTTGTCTTATTATTAATAGTGGAGTGATCAAGCTACAGTGCGTATTGTAAAATTGTAATCACCCTAATAATGGCAAAACGTGAATACAAGGAAGCATTTTTAGAATTAGGTTTTACTTGCATTAATGATCGAGGAGTGAACAAGCCGCAATGCGTGTTGTGCAGTGAAATATTAAGTAATGAATCGATGAAACCGAACAAACTTAAAAGACATTTTGATGCAAAATATAAACATTTTTCCTTTGAGGGAAAAGATCGCACTTTTTCGAAAGAAAAGAAGTCCGTTTAAAAAGACAGCGCTTGGATGCACCAAGTAGTAGTGGTTTTATAAATTCTGCCAAACAAGCTACACTTGCTTCTTTTCATGTGGCTTGGCATATTGCAAGACAAAAGAAACCCCATAATATTGCTGAAAAACTTATAAAACCTGCTGCCATTGACATGGCACGTAGGTATCATGTGCGGAGATGAAAGTTCAAAGAAATTACAAAAGATACCATTATCAAATGATACAATTCGTTTACGAATTAATGATATGTCATTTGATATTAAGAATCATCTTATTTCTGCTATAAAAATTGCTGGTTTATTTAGTATTCAACTGGATGAAACGACAGATGTAAGTAAAGATGCTCAACTCATGGTTTACGTGCGGTATCCAGGTTTAATAGATATACAGGAGGACATTTTATTTTGCAAACCAATGTCAACAACAACTAGAGGTGAAGATATTTTTCTTATGGTCGATTCGTTTTTTAAAGAAGAAGGATTAAATTGGAATCAGTGTTTCAGTATTTGCACCGACGGTGCAGCTGCCATGACAGCATCTCAAAAGGGATTTTCGACAAGAGCAAAACAAATGAATCCACAAATTATATCGATTCATTGTTTGTTACATAGACAAAATCTTGCTTCAAAAAAATTATCACCCGAATTATGTATCGTTTTGGATGAAATTGTTGCGGTAGTCAATTTTATCAAATCAAGAGCTCTTAACTGTAGAATTTTCCGCGAACTGTGTTTCGAATTTGGTGCAGAATACGAACATTTATTATATTATTCTGAAGTTAGATGGCTGTCCCGGGGCAAAGTTGTTCAAAGAGTATTATCATTACGGACAGAAGTCGAATTATTTTTGAGAGAAAAGAAACACCCATTAGCATCTAAATTCTCCGAGTTGAAGTGGATTACTCAAGTTGCTTATTTGTGAGATATTTTATTTGAAATAAATAATCTAAATACGTCTATGCAAGGACGTAATTATACTATTATTGAATTAACTGAAAAAATTACATGTTTTAAAAATAAACTCAAATTATGGAGAAATAAGATTGAAGTAAAGAAACTTGCTTCATTCCCGACTCTTAATTTACTTGTTGAAGACAATAATATTGATATCACAGATTTTGAAATACAGAAAATTATTATTAATCATTTAGAAAAACTAATAGCAGACTTTGATCGATATTTCCCTGCAGACGATGTTTTCAAATATAATTGGGTTCGAATGCCATTTAATTTTGATGTAAGTGATTTGCATGAGGAATTTCTTAATATTAATCAATTTCAAGAACAATTAATAGAAATACAAAGTGACCAAGCACTTCGATACAATTTCTACAAAAACACTGAATCTTTATGTGCTTTCTGGTTAAAATTAAAAACCGAAAAGCCAATAATTGTTAAAGAAGCCCTAAAAGTATTATTGCTCTTTTCAACAACTTATATGTGTGAGGCTGGTTTTTCGGCTCTGTGTGTAATCAAAAACAATTACCGGAACAAGTTAAATCCTGAAATAGATATAAGGTGCTCCTTGACAAGCATTCAACCGAGGTTTGAAGATCTTTCAAAATGTATTCAAGCACAAGGTTCTCATTAAAACTGTATGACTTGCATTTAAAATTTAAAAGACTTAACATATGTATTGATATTTCTTTTTTTTAAGGAATAAGTTAAAATGTCAATTATTTTCAAAAAGTTATAAATATATTTTAATCTGATCAATAAAAATTATTAAAAACACTTGATTATTAATTAAATTTTCCTTGGATCGAAAAGTACTTTTGTTTATCTTTATTATTAAAAAAATAAATAAAAAATTTGTAAGTTAAAAAAAATCATCATCGTAGGATTGAAGATTTTTTAAAAATACGATCTAAAATAAAGCAATGAAAAAATTTTGACTTTTTTTTGGGTCGCGACATGAACATATTTGTCAAATTTGGGTCGCGGCTTAAAAAGGTTAAGAACCGCTGTTCTAAACCACTAAAATTGCATTTAAAACTCTTGAATAATTTTAGAGCCATACACTGAAAGTGTATATTTGTTTAAATCCATAACGATTGTTGATTTTATAGATATGTAATACATATTTATTAATGTGTGTGTATTTGATGTACGTGCCAATTATTAATAACAGCTTGTACTAAAAATTCTTGTTTTATTTACCCGGCTTATCAGAAATATCCATTACAAAATTTAGAAAAATGTATTTCTTCTAAACAACTTCTTCATTACTTTTTAAATCCTAACGTAATTTTGGTGGTTAGATGCAGATGCAGTAACATTTAAATGTTCATTGCGATTGATATTTGTTTACATTAGTTTGGTGTTTTTTAATAATTCTATTACTAATGTTGGTAAAACAAGTTCCCCTAAAATTCCAATTTTAAAACTATTCGGACCATCAGGATTTTGAACCATTTCAGAACCATTATTTGGCCGGACATGCGCATTATCATCAGAACTACTAATTCTAGAACGGTTTCGGAACTGTTCAGAACTGGAGGTTTGAACAAACCTTATAAATAGTTTACCGCCGGGAAGATTCAAAATTAGTCTGAGAGGTTTGTCGGAGCCTTCGAATTAACTAACTGCCTCACAGAGGAGACATAAATAACTACGAATTATTTTGAAGAACATAATTTTCAATAATTCAAAACATTCGTCTAGAGACTATAAGTAATTTTATATTTTATAAGACACACAGGCAGCCACTGTTATTGGTACAACACAATGCATACTTTTACGAGATATTTGAAAGAAAGTGCTACTCGCTAAGAGTAAAAGTGTTACTCCCGGTCCGGATTTTGAAATTTCATTTATACAAAAAATATTCCAAATCCAGCTCTAAATACTTTTGTACTCTTAATAAATATACACTGTGTTTAGTAAAAGATCGATAGGATTTTAAGGTGATATACTTCACATTAAGTACAAAGTAATGGACAAAAAATTGTATATCAATGTTTGCAATTAAGCCCGGAAAAAAGTATTGAAAAGTTCAGTCAATATTTTTGAGATGGGCTGTATGAATGAACTTGATCCCGCTATGCGTGTGTTTGTCTACATTTGGAACGAGCGTTGCACTTCTCATATGCCATAATTTAGTCACAGCTAGCTCCCCTAACGCCACGAATCCCTTTTGTATCTATGGTTCCTATTTTTAGAACTATATTTGAAGTACATACTTATTATCACAACTTTAGTCAGTCGGCCAAAGATACGACTGTGTGATTGTCGCTGGCGTTGTGTTTAGTTAAGTGAATAATTTAGTTTTCTGTTGATTATCGTTGTTAATTATTGTTATGGCGTTTAATAATAATGAATTGATGGACATGCTACTTATTTAGGGTGAGAGCGAACAAAATACACTTTCCCGAAGGAGGTATGCGCCAGTATGCGCATGTGTACTGTGATGTACGTCCTACAAATGTCGCGCATTTTTCAAAAAAAAAAGGAATTTAAAAAAATGTAATGGAATTCGCAGTAACTAACGTAAGTGTACTTATTTTTCTTATAACTACTACCAATGACAAAACACGCTGTATATATGGAATACATAATTTACGACATATTTGCAAAAAATCGCAATTCGGTAAGAGTAAAAGTATTACTTCCGGTCGGAATTTCGAAAATTTTGTATTCAAGAGAGGTATTAAAAATTATGTTCTAAATACTTTTATATTCGTAATGTACATGTCTAAGAAGCATGACTTGCGAAATATTCTCAAAACACTGATTTTAGATAGAGTAAAAGAACTACTTCCGGTAGGAATATACACCTATATTACCGGATTTATACCAAAGTATAATGTTTGCATTTGAATATTACACGTGAACCATCTCGTTCTTGACTTGTACAAGATTTACGATAACTGTTGGTCTCTCATATGTGTATATCTGTGATATGCAAGGTAATTAAATGTATATTATACTATAATCAATGGGTGGACTTGTTTTTAGCTTCATTCGTGATGGAAGAAAAAGCGCAAAGTGCTCCGGGGTACGAAAGTTGATTCCAATAAAGAAAAAGTCGGATAATTTTTTTTTTGTGACCGTGAGATTATGCTTAGGGTTATTTACGAATTAACTGATCTTTCATGGTGTGCAAACTTGCTAATTAATATGAACAAAAATAAGAATAAATTATTTTTCATCATATAGTATATAATAATTCCTTTTTATTTTATACAGTGTGCTAATAAAATAATGAACACATTGAATTATTACAAAGTACATTTCGACTTTATATAACGTGTCGCAGATAACATTTCCTGCATGGGGGAATTATTCCTAAGAATTAGTGAAACATACGATATTCTCCAATTTTGAATTTTTATGTATTTCAGGACTTATAGCAAGAAAAAGAAAAATGTAAAATTTCTTTGTTTAGTAGACACATAATTTTTATTTGCACTTTTTTGAGGCACTTTTTATGCAGGAAATTTAAATATTGACTTGGATTTTTTCTTGCACTGTTCATTTTTTAGTTTTTGAAATGTCAAGTCGACTTTGAAAGAACCTTTTTACAGTGATATAAAACATGTGCTATTTATTTTTGAAAATAACAAAGGAAATATTAAAAAACGTGTTTTAAACTCAACAATTAGTAGGCCGTGATACATGAAAACACAATCGAATTTAATGGTACTTAAAAATTATTCTGTTCAGAGTATTTTTGTGTCTAATTTAAAAGAATATGGTTCGTTTTCCAAACCTACAAGAAATCCGAAATTAATGAATAAGGATATAGAATTAAATGTATTACAATCAGTTATTGAAAACCCTTCAATATAATAATAATAATAGTATTTATTTTCAACCATACAACAAGAATATTGATAAAATAAATATAATAAAAGGAGATAAGAAATAAGAATGAAATAAATTCTATGCGTATAGTGAAAAACAAAAGATTCTACTCAGAGCACAACATGGTGTGTTCTGATCTTCCGTATGCCTAAAATTTAAATTAAAACTAGATTCCGCCCGGATGCAACAACTAGTTTTACAGATGAAAACCACTGCAGATATACATACATATACATAGATATATAACCAAAGACATAAGTTAAAAGCATTTCCCATTAGACATATGACATCACGAGAAAAAACTCTTTACCCAATCAAACCGGAACAAGGCCTACCGCTTACCAGCCAACAGGTACTCCCACATCCATGTCCTAAACTTGGAGAAGGAATAGCCCATGACCTCAAAAGGCAAATTGTTATAAAATTTAGCAATGTTGTATGAGAAAGAGCGTTGAAATAGAGAGGTCCTATGACTGGAAGTGGTCAGCCTGTCTGTGACGAAGTCCAAGGTGATGGACATCCTCGCGAAAGCAGAGTTTATTGTATAAATATTATGGAGTCTTGGTGACAATGATACGAAAGTAGGGCATACCTGCCTGAAACAGTAATCTATTATCCATGTTCATCCAGCCCAGATCAATCAACTTATGGGACACGTGATCATAATTTCGTAAACCAAATATTAACCGAGTGCATGAATGTTGAACACGATGTACCCTACGCAGCATCTCCCCAGTCAAACAACGCCCGTAGACAGGTGAACAATAATTAAACTGTGATAATATTAGGGAATCACAGAGCTCTGTTTTAATCTTGCTGGATAAGTAATAACGGTGGGGATAAATCAATTTCAAGGCGCAGTAAGCACTTTTAACGCACTTCAAGACCTAAGTATTGAATCTGAAATTGTGATCAATATTAAACCCAAATTCTTTGCTCCTGTAACCGGAGGTACCGGAGTACCATTAATAGAAAAGCTGATGGAAGCCGAAAGCAGTTGATAACTATTTATATCAGGAAAGATCTGAACAGTTGACTTCTAAGGGTTTAAGATTAGGGAATGTCGTAATGCAGTCACATAGATAGAGTGCAAATCGACCATCATATCATAAATAAATGTGTATAAATAATACAGAGGAGGGGACCCAAAATGAATTCCTGAGGGACGCAACGCGCTACTGTGACAGCATGGGAGGCACCCTTTGATGTACTGACGTGCTGGGACCTACTAGATAGATACCATAAACCACACCTTGATATCCTTCCCATTCTGCAGCACAAATGTTGCAAATACTGTCTTCCTGATCATGTGACGAGATTACACTAGATTCTAAGGGCTTTTTCTTTCGTTTTGGAGCCTTAGCCTTTCCCTTCACTGATTTTTCTTAGAAGTAGATCCTAGACCTGTTTCTAAGCTGGAGAAGTCCCTCTGTTGTGGTTGAACATCATTGGTAGAGCTTCTTGAAGAAAATGCAGGTATTACATCGCTTGTGGATTGGGTATTATCCATCATTCGCATGCCAGGTGCAATCTTCTTTCCCCGCTTTTTATTAGAGGGCTTTACACCACTTCCTCTGGCTTCTTGAAGATATTCCAGTACACTGTCACTGAGAGCACTTGGTGATGGAGAATTTGCTTCGGAAGTGTTAGTGTAGCTGACGATGCTAGAAAGAACGACTTGGGGGGTCGAAAGAATGTATTCCTGTCGTTCTGAATCCGGACTTCAGGTTTGTGTTAACCGTAAGGCTGATTCCAGTCCATAGTCTGTTGAGCAGCAACGGAAATTACTCCTTGGATATAATACCTTTAGTTCTGCTTGTATTACGCCAGTCATCTAAAATTTGACGCCGTTTCCTCTTCATTGGTGAAAAGACTGAAACGTAAAGTGGTTGCATGATATGAGTCGAATTGGGAGGAAGTGGTGTCATGTAGATGTTATTTTCTTGAGAAGCTTTGATAACAGCAGGTGAAAAGTGGCTGGCTAAGTTGTCTCCAATGATAATTTTTACTTTATCTGAATTCATGTTTTGGACATGAGGCAAGTGAATTTTGAAAAACTATTGTTCGAAGAGGTTCATGTCGAACTATCCACTAGAGCTGCGGTCCAGTTTTCGTATAAGTTGAAGGCTTTATAGACAACCATGGGTGGCAACAATATTCCGACTGCTGATCCACGCACCATTATACTCACTGCTGCTCGGGAGTGTTCCTGTACCCTCTTTTAGTTCCACGAGGGACCGAGAACTTCTTAGCTCCAGGATCATCTGTGATTTTGGTCTCATCATCATTGAACACGTGATGTTGATCAGCGTCTTTTAATACATCCTGAGCATTGTTAAAACATTATGAAATGTCTTCGTGACCGACACTCGATCTCGACTTCTTTATGTTTGTAGCTAGCCTGCTGCTTAAATTATTTCTGGTAACAAAATTTACTACAAAGTCGGACCCAGGATGATTGTTCTTCCATTCTTTAACGGTTCTGCTTTGTTTTTGGACATATTTGGCCACTAATTGAGCAACATCATGTGAAGTTAGTGGAAATCCCCAATTTGAAACTTGAGTGAGTGCGTCAATTATTGCCTGCTCATCTTCAGAACTTAAGATGGTGGATGTCCTGGATCACCCTGATGCTTGCCAAATTGCTTATTGCGAAGCGTACTATGATCAATTTTGTACCTTTTACTGGCTTCTGCCTGACTTACGCCCTTCCTAATGTCAGCAAGTGCTTTTGCCAAATTTTCCCGCCTGAAGTTTGCATAGGGTCTTGATCCTACACTTCTTTTATACTTTCGCATCATTTTCTGCAGTTACTCTTTAATCAAACTGAAAAGAAAAGAAAAAAATATGGTCAATACTGGCAAAGTAACCCCGCGTGACAAAGTAGCCCCCGTTTTACGGTAACTATTAAAAAATTGATCTGCGTTGGCGGATAACCCTATGTGATCCAGCAGAGATAAAAGGATATTGTGGTCCAATGTGTCAAATGCCTTGCTGAAGTCGAGCAAAACGAGAACAGACACATTACCACTATCACGAGCAGACACTAGATCGTCAGTTACGTTTAGCAGGAAAGTGGTGCAGCTGTGCCTGGATCGAAGTCCAGACTGTGACTCGGGTGTAATTCCGCGCAAGTTCAGATGCGATCGCAGCTGAGAAGCAAAAACTCTTTCCAGTACTTTTATCTGTTAAAGAAATTGAACATGACACTGGTATTTCGAAAACTATAGCACAAGAATTTTAAAGCGTTACAAATACCACCCGTATAAGCACACCATTCTGCAGAGGCTTAGAGACGGATATCAAGAGAGAAGATTACAATTTTGCCAATGGTATGTTAACCAATGTGAAAATAACAATAATTTTCCTGCTACAATTTTATGGTCTGACGAAAGCAACAATCTGTTGTCTTCTCCTTAGTAAACACACCTTTTGCCTTACCCAAGAAACTTCGTTACTTATTTATCCGTATTCCTTGCCGTTAAGCAGCGAGGCATTTTGCTTTTCATAATTTTCTCTAATTCTGCGAATCCATCGAAATCCAAAACATCCTAAGAACTTGAACCAAGACGAAGGTTGTTATCTCCATCACACTCAGAAGTCTACTATGTACACTCAATTCTAACATAATATACACTCTACACTGAATCGCAATATTAAACACAATATAAATCACCTGCTTCAGGCTATCGTAGCAGTAGAAGCCCTGAAGATGTCCCTTAGTGTGTATGAAACGTCGGCAGTAGGAGCAGATACGACGTCGCGATTTCAGCCCAGAAACCAAGAAGACAAGATTCAAGGTAGACAAAAGTCTTTTCTAGTAATGTTTCGCTTACCGGTGCTTCAACAAATAAAATATTTGACATTACTACATTTCTAGATCCAAGGTTTTAAAAAGAAGGAAAGGATTTCTGGATCTTAAAAGAATGCATCAAAATTAGTTGAATTAGATGAAAGTGACATGCAGATAAAACGCTTTGGATATTTTATTACCCATTGAACAAGTAGATCGTGCCACTGGTATATATTCTTCGGAATGTTGTATACCAAAAAACATGGTGAAAAAGCAATGTAAAAAATATCCAAAGCTATCAAAACATGCTAAACGATACCTCTGCCTCCTCGACAGTTCGATACACTCAGAAAGGGCTTTTCGTAAAGCGGGTAACATTGTAACGGCGAAACGTTCTTGTTTGAAGCCCGGAAAATGCCTACCTACCAAATTAAGGCGTGTTTTGTATCTTTATTTCTTGTTATTTGCTTCGAAAGATTATTTATTATTTCCTTTGAACAATCAATTCAAATGAAAATAAATAATCTCATGTAAGTAAATAACTTTAATATAATTTATTCGCTTTCGCTTTGTTGCCATTTTTTGCATAGCGATAATAAACAGCCTTATTAGGTGATTACCAAAACATCGAATAACAAAAACAACAATGACTAATCAAATGTCCGAATATTGTGAGGGGGGAAAAATTCAAATTTTTGTGTTGGAATATTCTAATACAGAAAAACCTCTTGAAATGTTCAAATATTCGAATATTCAAGAATATTCTAATGATTATTTTTTAATAATTTTATTAACCAATCGTTTAGCAGTATTTGCGGACACGTGCTTAATTCTGTGCAATCACAATATTATTATAGTGAGAATAATCTTGGTACATTATTCTCCCGAGAATATTTTCTAGTATTTTGTTTCTGTTTGTTGACAACGTATTTTCTAGTTTTGACACCTGTCACCAGTATTATTGCAAATTGGAAGCTATGAACCATAAGCGATTTAGTTCATCATCGCTGGAAGATATAAACGCACAGATAAAAGAAAATTTAAACATTAAAAAATAATCTTTCGAATACCACTCGAGAGTGAGAATTAATTAGAAAATAATTCTCCAGTCTTTCTCAAACTTGTTGCCATTCGGGAATAGCCACTCGAGCCCTACGGGCTCTCGTGTCTATTCCCTAGCAACAAGTTTTCGAAAATTGTCGAATTATTTTCAATTTATTCTCACTCTCTTGTGATATTACTATTGAATATTTAAATATTTATCAAAATGAATATTTGAATACTGAAACTAGTATAATTTCCAACCACTGTCGTTATAAATACTTAAGTAAATAATGTTATGTGATCACAATAAATATCACCTATAAATTTTCTAAAGATATTAGTGCAGCTCCTTCAGTATTTTATTAAAATCCATTCTTCTCAGATTCCTGAAATAATTGCTTCTTACCTGCTGTTGAATCTATACATCTTTCGCAGTTTTGTTTATCGATATGCTGTAAAAAAAAAATGTATCCACGTAAAAAAATGCATCTGTTGGTCTTGTATATAATTAAAGAGCTAATATGCCGTTTCTCTTAAATGTTCGTTTAGACCTTGGCATACTTTTATTGCACATCTTTCTTTAAGAGAAAAGCCCATCCAAAATATTGAAAGTACGTATCAGATTATGATCGATTTCTTCTTTTTGGTTTAATGAAGAATTTCGCCCTTGGTAATGCACATTGGTGCGTTTTTTTGTTTTAAGTAATACCTTGTAATATTCATAAATATTATTTTATATTTTCTTATGAAAGTAATTCAATCCTCAATTCAAAAATATATTAGAAGAATATATACTTTTCACATTTATGTAATTACATGTAATTTTATTAATGATAATATTATATTTGTTCTAGAAGGATGTTTGTATTTAATAAAGTATTACAACGAAGAATTTAGTATACAACTCTTGATAACTGAAACATGTAATAGTAATAATAATAATAATAACATCACTTGTATTTCTAAAAAATAAGCCGTCATAAACCTAAGATAACTAAATTTGATAAAATTTTACCTAATCTTATAAAAAAAAATACAGCAAAATTTTATTTTATTATACATTTTGTGTTTTGCAGTTAAGTCATGTTTTTCGGTCGTATGCAATTTTGACAAAAACTCAATGCGGTGTTATATTTAAATATTCTTGAGGAAATAATACACGTCCACAAATAATAGAGATTGCTGAAAATAATTCAGAAGAATTGGTATGGATATTACATTTCAGCAAGACGCACCATCTTGCTGAAATGTAATCCCAAAATGTGTGCTCCTGCACATTTTGGGTAGTTGACCTATGGAATGGCCGGTACTATCACCTGATTTAAACCCTATGGTTTCTTTATGTGGGGCTATTTAAAATCAAAGGTTTTTGGAACCAAAATTCATTCTTTTCAAGAGTAGAAGAAGTTCAAGGAACTCATATAGAGTATCTAATGAAAAAAAAAATCATGTACAAAATTATGTAGTTTATCTTTTAGTCAACAGAATTTTGTCAAACTTTGTCATTATACTCGAGCAAGTAAACCGTTCAAAATGAGGTATCACTGGACCTCCTATTCCATTTAAAATTTTGATACCATATCGCCCCCTGCCGTTAATTTTTGAAACTAAGTAGAAATTTTGCCTTAAGAATGTAGTGCATAATATTTCCTATTAATGACACAAAATTGGAAGCTCTTTATTAAACCGTTGAAAAGTTAACAGGGGGAGGACACTCTAGAACCGCACTGTACATAAATTCAGCCTGTGTTTGTTTGTGCTCGCAAAATTCGAAAAGTAGTCGCTCGATCGACTTGACATTTTGGCACAATGTTGCATTCCAATACGCGCGTCCTTGTGTACACGTTACTTATAGTACCGTAGTCGACATATTTTAATTTCTGATACGAAAGTAGAAAGAGGAAAAGAGCGCGACGAAATAAACTAAAAATAAACATAAGCGAGGCTGCCAAGACAGTAGACTCGACAAACGTTTCCTATGAAATGTAAGGCGTGAGGGTCCCCCGACACTGCGTTGCTCTCCCACCACTGTTAGCAAGCAGGCATCGCTACATATTATAAGGTCATCTTCTGCATGGAATAGAAGTGTAAACCGAAATTAAAATTTGACGACTACGGTATATCATAATAAATTCAGATGTGTATGCTTGTCCAATCATTTCATATCAGACTGAGCCACAGCGAAGTGAAGAGTGATCAGGTTTAGCTAGCACATTGTAAAAAGCATCATAGCAGTGTCGAGTTTTACTGGAAATTGTAAAAAAGTTGTAAGCGGACGCAGATGCGATTCAAACTGAAGAGATTGAAGGGCAGTTAGTTATATACACTAAAAGCTGACGACGCCGCGACGGTGTTTAAAAATGACCTGAGAAAATACGAGATGTAGATAGTACCGTGCAACAGGTGATGTTTTTCTAAATTATCGAAAACCCCGTATAGGTAGCGCGTTGGAACTGATCATCGTCTGAAACAGAATGTCCGAGCTATTTACCGTTAAAATTTGGGCTATTCGGTCGTCGTATATTTACGGATAAACTCAAAAAAAGCGTTTTCGACGTACCAAATTTTGTGCAGCTATCTCCTCATAAACGACTCTTTACGACGTATAGAGAAAGGTGGGGTTGGAAGCCCGCATTTTCTTCTATTTAACGCGCGCAAATTCATACATTGAGACTGTAAAGTGCCGACTTATAGAGATGGTCTTAACGGTGATTTTTCATTCACCGTTCTAAAGCAAACGGTGATTTCAAAATCGCGGTGATTTTAAACAGCTCTTTTAATCACAGCGAAAGCAGGAGCCGCTTATTTTCACCGTTTGTTTTCACTGTTTGTTTTCACCGTTTGTTTTCACCGTTTGTTTTCACCGTTTATTTTCACCGCGCATGGTAAAGGGTTCCTCCGAGCTGTTTACCGTGAGCGGTGAAAATAAACGGTGAAAACAAACGGCGAAAACAAACTGTGAAAATAAGTGGTTCTTGCTTTCGCCGTTCGCTTTATTTAAAACAGCTCTTTTAATCACCGTTCTCCGAGCTGTTTGGGTTCGGTGAAAATAAACGGTTCCTGCTTTCGCCCATATTTCGCCGTTCGATTTGAAACAGCTCTTTGAGCTGTTTAACTATATGCGTAGTGAAAATGAATATCTTAACAAAAATTCGCGTTATATAATGGAAATTATTGATTTGTTGACAAACTACCGAGGTTATAATAGTATATTAAAGGACAAGTTTCATTTTGACGTTTCAAAGTACGAATTCAGAGTTTAAGAAACGAGTGGCATAGCCACTCGTTTACGAAAAAATATTCCAAGTTCCATAGAGGACAAAAGCCTAAAAATAGTTGTAAGCGGACGCAAAGAGGCGATTCAAGCTTGAAGAGATTGAAGGGCAGTTAGTTATATATAATAAAAGCGCACAGTTATCTTTTGTTAATTACGTGCGAATGACACGCTTAACCGAACGGGCAAAATCGTCGAAAATTAGTGAAACGGGGCGTAGAACTCCTCTCTGGTTAAGAGGAATAAAAAGCTGTCATTTGGCGTGGGCGTACGGGCGATGTACTTTCATGGTGAAGCGTGTGCAAAGTTGCAAAGATATGAACCGCTGAAGAGGAGCTGCAAGCATCGACATACGGAGATGTTTCGAAAGTTTCTTTTTTGAGCTAGAATTCTAGGTGTTAAAGGTTTTGAGGACCGAAGAAGTCTCAGATTCGAAAAGAACTGACATTTCCGGAACGTTTGCTTGCATGTTCCAAGTTTATGGACATGGTAGAAAAATTGCCGGAATACGTCAGAAATGTAAACAAACGTCAGATTTCAAGACGTGCACATGAATGTATTATGGTACGGTGATTAAAATAAAACCGAAACTGGACATTTATAACAAAAAACAAGTAAATTTTGTTCGAACAATTGAAAGGGAATATCTTTAAGCGAGGAAGGTCAGTAATTTTTGCAGGATGTCATATAGGTTAAACGTCAGAATCAGATAGAATTTTTACCGCTTTACATATATTTAATTGTACAGTTTTGTGCAATAAATTGGCGTACACGTCTTATTGCTAATTTTGACATTATTTTGCCATTGTGAAAATGGCTTAAGTTAAGTTGACAAATGGAATTATAGCGTCAATTCAATTTGTCATACATGACAGGTATTCAAACAAAAGTCATATTTACATAAGCGTATATTAAGTGTACGCCAATTTATTGCACAGAACTGTACATGTGGGTGCTTCGTGACTTATCAGAAACAAATATGTTGTATTCAGTTTTACATGAATGGAATAATTGCCTTTTGAATGTCCAATTAATCAGTTTAAAATAAACCGTATTTCCAAATAGATATTCAACTATCCGTAAAGTGGAATAATGTAGCTACAATAAACTAGAGGTAGGTGCTTCATGTTGTTTTTCCTTTGTAACTATTACATTCTTACATTATTATTAATTAAAAAAATACTTTAAACATGCAGTTTTCAAGATATTGTTGATATAATAACAAGCACAATCATTTGGTACATGTTTATAATGTACCTATATAGATCATACGTGCATATATAGGTATGTTAAGTATTCATTTTGTTTATAGACAAAAAGCAATTACAGAAAATTGCTAACCGAACGTTCATTTAATTCTAACCGCAAGAATTGTAATTAAGCGTGGCTTTGTAGGTACTTCATTTAAAATTTAATCGTACCTACACTAAACCTATTATAACACGCCTAATAATAAGTTAAATCGGGTGTATTCAGACATCAGCCTCTCATAATGGAATCACGATTTTCAATTTGTACGCGCGCTAAATTGACCCGGAATAATGCGGCGTAAGTCGGGCCCCGTTGCTTCCGGGAATGACCCGGCGAGTAAATTCGCGGTGTTCTCATTTACTTTATGCTCGTGTCTCTGCATATTTGTGTCTTTGTGCCGGCTCTTAGCGGCTTCATTTAGTCTAGTGTTTGAGTTTGACCGTTAATGGGTCGAACATAAAGTATATGACACTCCCCTGGCGCGAGTCCGTGACCGTTCATTATGCGGATAACGGGAATGTTCGTATTCAATTATACCTATGAATGGAATTTTTGAAAATTTTAACTACCAACGTACAATATATAGAAACAAATGTCCAATTCATTTCGAACGGTGAAACTTAAAAGGCACGTGTTTATTGCTTTTCTTTCAACGGAGTAAATTACTTCTGCTTACTGAATATAAATGCTGTTAGAAATTTTGTGCTGAATTTGAAAAGATAATTAAATATACAAAAGGCATTGTTTGAAATAATATTTGTTTTGCAGAATATAAAAGGGTGCTTCGAAGTTTCATTCTAATCTTATTTACAGTTATTTAACATATTCTATGTGACATAGAAGCGAGTTTTTATGTTTAGTAGAGGACTCTTAAAAACTGACGATCTTAAGAAGGCTGTTAAATAGGACGAGATTTATAGTTTTACCAGACCAATTTAAAACACTATAAATGAAACTTAATTAAAATAACTATATTTTTTACGAATTAATTATACATATATTTATCTAAATTGTAACATACACAATACAATTTACACAATACATTTCGACTGCAACAATATTGAATTTTATAATATAGCCACAAGAATTCTAGAAATCAAGTATAAGATAATTTAAAACAGGGAAAATTGGCAATTTTAGCAGTCTTATTCACTACAGGCTCTTGGGTTCATTAGTAATCAGCAGTGCACATAAGAAAAATAAAGGAAAACTGCTTACCTATATCGTATTGGCAAAGTGTACCTGATATATCGTGCTAATGTATTTAAGAATTTAAATAATATCTGCGCGCCCGGTTATTTCTTGAGAAGAAATAACTCAAGGGGTATTTCGACAATGACAACTACAGGTGTCGATTTAACAAAATAAGAGCAAGTTTATTTAACGACAACAACATGAATGTTACATTTTATGTAGAATAATATTTTTACACTGATACACATAAACCAAGGTATATATACAGGGTGTTTAAAAAATATGCGGCAATATTAAAGGGGTTGATTGTCCACGTCATTTTATACAAAAAAGTTTATAATAAACAAGGTCCGCAAACGCTTCGTTACCGATCTACAGCGTGTTGAAGTTTAATTAAAAGAAACAGTAAAAATTAGATTTCTCCAAGATGGCATTAAAGATCATAATGAAATTTTAGGCGTCTTATTTTTCAAGAAAAAAATAGGACGCCGCTGATTTCTCTAAAAATAAAAATATGTTTCTATTCTTTGTTCAATTGTGAAGAAAAAAGCTCTCTTAACTTTTTATCGTACGACGTACGTTTTTTAGTAAAAAAAAAAAACACATTTTAGTGCATGTACATTTATCATGCTTACAAAAATATTTTTAAACAGTCCTGTTTTATTCACTGACATATTGAATGACATATGATTAATAATTTTGTATGTGTCGAATTTGTTGAATTTCCTTATCATGAATCGCTATACAAATGCAGAGATGACCGACATGCATTACATTTATGGACTTGCTGATGGAAATGCATTAGAAGCTAGGCGGTTGTATACTGAAAGATTTCCTGGCCGTATTGCTCCTGATAGAAAAACTTTCGAAAGTATTCATCGGCGTCTTTATGAAACAGGCACATTAAGACGAAATGGAGGAGCAGGAAGGCCAAGGACAGCAAGAACGGTAGATCTGGAAGAGGATGTGCTAGACATGATTGAAGAAGATCGAGGTACTTCTACTCGAAAAATTGCTGACGCTTTGGATGTAAGTAATGGGACTATTTTGCACATTCTGAATGAAAATTTGTTGTACCCATTCCATATACAACGCGTTCAAGCATTACTTCCTGCTGATTTTCCTCCTCGCATTGCATTCTGTCAATGGCTTTTGCAGAAAATGGTTTAAATCCCTCAATTCCTGATGTTGATTCTGTTCACCGATAAAGCGAATTTTTCAAGAAATGCAATACGCAATTTCCATAATAACCATGTATGGTGTGACGAAAATCCACATGAAATTGTTGAAAATCGTTTTCAACATCAGTTCTCTTTGAACGTTTGGCTTGGGATTGTCGCTGACTGCCTAACTGGACCGGCATTTTTACCAAGGAGACTAACCGGAGAGGTGTATCGCAACTTTTTAGAAAACACGCTCCCTGAATTTCTGGAGGACGTAGCATTAGCAATTAGAGATGCAATGTGGTATATGCACGATGGCGCACCAGCCCACTTTAGTCAAGTAACTCGTATTTCTTAACACAAGCATACGGAAATCGCTGGATTGGCCGACGTGGACCACACTTATGGCCTGCACGATCCCCGGACTTAAATCCCCTGGATTTTTTCCTGTGGGGCCATTTGAAGTCATTGGTGTACGCTACCCCATTGGAAAACGTAGAAGACTTAAGAAATCGAATCATTGCTGGGTGCAACTCAATTGAAACCGATCCTGTTGTTTTTGAGAGAGTTCGCCAGTCGATGAGGAGAAGATTGGATTCTTGCATCCGAGCTCGAGGTGGTCACTTTGCACAGTTATTGTAATTTTTGCTTGCTAAAATTGTTGGTATGGTAAAATATTTGTTTTTGCCCTTAAATAAAACCCATGTTATTTAAAAAAAAAATTCTGTAATAAATGTACATGCACTAAAATGTGTTTTTTTTTACTAAAAAACGGTACGTCGTATGATAGAAAGTTAAGAGAGCTTTTTTCTTCACAATAATTATACAACGAATAGAAACATATTTTTATTTTTAGAGAAATCAGCGGCGTCCTATTTTTTTCTTGAAAAATAAGACGCCTAAAATTTCATTATGATCTTTAATGCCGTCTTGGAGAAATCTAATTTTTACTGTTTCTTTTAATTAAATTTCAACACGCTGTAGATCGGTAACGAAGCGTTTGCGGACCTTGTTTATTATAAACTTTTTTGTATAAAATGACCTGGACAATCAACCCCTTTAATATTGCCGCATCTTTTTTAAACACCCTGTATATACATGTATTAAAAGTGAATATTTTTCGTGGTTAAGTAGCACTATACTGACAAATTTCACAATAACCTGTCATCTAAAAAAAAGTCAGTGATTTTATAGAAAATTGAAAATGTGAACAATTAAATATAAGACTATCGCTATTATTAATGTAGTATTACTAGACGTTTTGATTTATCAATACATGAGGCATTCAGTAACATCACACAATAATATCGATGCAAACTGCAAAATTAAAAGAATAGGTAATGTAATTGGAACAGGGCTGTTGCGTATCAATCATGTGGGTTAAATCAGATGCTACGGGTTTACCAAAATCAAGCATCTAACAGACTGATTCATTACGTCTTAATTTATTTTTAAATTTAAAAATACCTGCCCTTCTACCGAAATCCGATGGAAAAGCATAAAATATTCAATATCCGCACCTGTTTTTAAAACATGCACTAAACCATTTCTTTATAATTTTGTATAGTCTATATACTAAAACGCAGGATACAATTCACTTTCGTCATATACGAAAAATATTGACGTTTGTATTGCCAATTTCATAAACAACGAGTATAATTACTTTATATGTTACTTAATTTATAATTTCATTAATGCAGAATATATTATATGTATACAATAATAATTTAAAATTAATTAAAAACAATAATGTTGGCGTTATTTCAACCTGTTTTACTAGAAATATTAACATCGGATGTTGGCTTACATGAAACGTCATTTACACTTCGCTAATCTTTTTGAATTATTTGACAGTATTACAGGTTTTAGTTGTTGCCGTTTATTTTTGTTTTTTGCGTTGTAATATGTATATATTGTAGTATTTTCAGTAAAAATTAATTTTAAAACTAACGATGTTTAAGCCGTTCTGCAGTCAGTCAAAAGAGCTCCTTAGCTCTTTGATTACATATTCGAACATGAACTGCGTCATGTCGTCATGTTTTACCGTTGACAAGTATGCGAGAATTATTAAATAATGGTGGTAAGTAACGAGTATGTATTTTTCATTTAAAGTAGTATCATTTCATATTTTAGTCATAAGCCAGAAAAGGTTGCAGACATATTAGCAAAAAAAATAATGTTATACTGTTATACGATTACCACGATATCATTGAATATTCAACGCAATAGAGTATATCTGGAGAATATCCAAAACATATTATAATAACCACATTGAAGAAACATGTTATGGGAAAATGCAATGAAGATGTGAAAACAGGCCCTAGAAACATAGGCGTAACTAGACCTCAACCATGGGGGACCACTTCAAAAATATCCATTTTTCGAACCCGTTTTTCTTTCGCATTTGTCAGTACTGATAGTGGTTGTATTTCTTTCCATCAGAGTGTGTTACATTTGTTAAGACTTTTAAATTAACAAGTTCTTAATGACCCAATTTTTCTTTTCTTTTTTTACGCCTTGGTTACGCCACTGCCTAGAAATGATCACACCTGAAATTTGGGCGAATACTGTTAGAGATATGTACTTACAGTGAAATTAGAAAATGGAGGGACCCAGAATTGTTACTTGATAGAGAAGTAATACCGTTTATTATAAAAGTAAATCAATGTTCAGAATCTGAAATGTACTAGAAACAGCGATAGTGTATCGTGGTATTGACGTTTCTGATAAATTTTGAATATATTCATTCATATTAATTTTTAAAATAAAGATTAATAACTTGAAATAAAAAAGACACAACTTTGGTATTTTTTAGAGAAGCAAAATATTTTAGGCATATGTAGTTTTTATATAATAAAGCGCTATGAGTATAGTTTAGACGTTAATAATCTAATTATTGACGATTAAAGGAGTTAGTTTAGTATTTATTTATAACATGTAATTATTAACAATGGAGTATAATTTGATATGTTGTTAGTTAGACGTAAATAGCACAAACAACATATCAAATTAGTATTTATACAGGGTGAGTGTTTTTGAGTGTTTAGCATTGGGATCTCAGAAACTACTGGAGATAGAAAAACGCTTAAATGGGGAAAGATGCGCAGTTTTACGAGTTTGATTTAAAACTGCTTTTGTTTCTCCAATAACTTTAATGGCTTGTTAGATATTCAAAGAAAACTAAATTTTACGATTTTCTTTAAACATGCTTAGCATCGTTAATAGTAATTTTAGAGAAAAAGTGTTCAGACAAAAGTTTTAGATATAATTTACCGCCAAATAAAACTGTGTAGCTAATATTTTTTTTAATGCACCATTATCGAGTTATGACACAAACTTGTGTTTTTTTTTAAATGGAAACCATAGTTGGTTTTGACATAATTAAAACGCTTATTTTTTGCTGATTACAATGATATAAGGTTTGATATGGTTATTTTAAAAAATAAAGAGGATATAGACATTTTTATGGTTTTTATGGAAAACAATTGAATTTCGAACTGATAAAATACAGACCAAACGAAAAATTATTTTGAAATCTTATGTAGTAATAAAATGAAAACTATAATAGCTTTTATTAAGGGCACACAACATTATTAATGTTCAAAGATACCTCCATTATTATTAATACACAAATTGCATCTCTTCACAACAGAATTTGTAGCATTGCGTACTTTACGCCTATCGATGTTATAACTAAGACAGCTTCTCTTAAATCGTCGATTGTTTCATATGTTCTTTTGTATACTGTGTCCTTTAGTACAACCCACAAGAAAAAATCCAAAACTGATAAATCAGAGGATCTAGACGGCCAATCAATGGGTGCATTTTGTCCTATTCATTGATTAGGGAAGTTCAAATTTAACTAATTTCTAACATTCAGTTGATTGTGCGGAGGCGCTCCGTCATGTTGAAACCATTGCAGCATTGCTCGGGTTCTTAAATTTAAATTATGTATCTAAAATTTTCTCGAAATCTTGTTGTAAAAAATTAAGATAACGATTGCCAGTTAGTGATCCCTCAAAAATAAAAGGAGGAAGAACAGTTGATCCTATAACACCACACCAAACATTAAACCCAAATTTAATTTGTGGTCTCCTATGTTCAACGTGAAGTGGATTTGTTTGAGATCATATGTGCTCATTGTGCCTATTAAACATTTCACAATTTGTGAAACGAGATTCATCAGTCCATAATATTATCATTGAAAGGTGTGGATCGTTTTGACACTGATCTTTAAACCATCTATTCGTCTGATGTTATCACCTTCATGTAAAGTTTGTGATACTGATAATTTGTAGGGACGAAATTTATGCTTCTTCAACACTCTGACAATAGTGCGTTGAGAGGAGCCCATTTCTGTTGAAAATTGTCGGGTCGATGTAGATAGATTCTGAGCGACACATGCTAATATGTTTATTTCTCTATCTTCATCCATCCCTTTTTTTTGATTTTGGTTTAACGAACGAACCATAATCTGCTAAATTATCCCATAATCTCTTAAAAGTAGGTAGCGACGGCTGACGTCGATCAAAATAATTTTCAAAATAAACTTCAGCAGCTCTAGCAGAATTTTTCTGGCACTGAATGTAACATTCAACCATATCACGCTTTTCTACGTTAGAAAATTCCATAGCCCCTCAAACTTATGATTAACGGCCGTTTACACCGCTTATAGTTCAGTTACAATTAAATTAATTAATAGTTAATTGTCAATGTTTGACAATTAACTTGACTTAAAAGTAAAAATTAACAGCTCTCACTTCTGTGACTCAACGTGAAAGCAATGTTAGTATATTTATCTCGACTGCTCCAACGAACACTATTGTAACTCAGATTTTTCGTTTTTTGAATTACAAAACACCAAAAATTTTTTTTTTTAAAAGTTTATATCTTATAAAATGAACAATCATAGAAATGTCTATATCCTCTTTATTTTTTAAAATAACAATATCAAACCTTATTTTATTGTAATCAGTAAAAAATAAGCTTTTTTTTTTTGAAATACAAAACACCAAACATTTTTTTTTTAAAGTTTATATCTTATAAAGTAAACAATCATAGAAATGTCTATATCCTCTATTTTTTAAAATAACCATATCAAACCTTATATCATTGTAATCAGCAAAAAATAAGCTTTTTAATGATGTCAAAACTAACTATGGTTTCTATTTCAAAAAACACAAGTTTGTGTCATAACTCGATAATGGTGAACGAATAAAAATGATTAGCTACATAGTTTTATTTGGTGTAAAATTATCTAAAACTTTTGTCTGAACACGTTTTCTCTAAAATTACTATTAACGATGCTAAGCATGTTTAAAGAAAATCGTAAAATTTAGTTTTCTTTGAATATCTAATAAGCCATGAAAGTTATCGGAGAAACAAAAGCAGTTTTAAATTAAATTCGTAAAACTGCGCATCTTTCCCCATTTAAGCGTTTTTCTATCTCCAATAGTTTCTGAGATCCCAATGCTAACTAAACATTCAAAAAAACTCACTCTGTAGTCTGTATATTTGTATTTATTTAATTTCTAAATATAAAAATAAATGTCTACCTTTTATTACTTGCCTGTAACATTTGTAACTTTCTTTTCGTTTTATTTTTGTATCTTCTAAGTCGAAGAGTGTTCTCAGTAATAATTTATTACAAATTTGGATGTGAAGAGTTAATTTGTGTTAAACTGTGGCATACTTTGAAACAAGTTTATTGTAAAGTACGACTCAATATAAATTGTAGTCAGGTTTAAGAAGACATGGTGAAAAATTATTGAAAGAGTCTGCTTCCTAAAATATACACATTATTCTTCAGTATAAGAAATAATTACACAAACCAAAAGTACGAAGAGTGATTTTTTATTTTTACTATATTCATTAAATGAAATAGTAAACTCAAAATGTAGTATTATTTCATTATATATACTGCCAGAATATATTGTTTTATTTTTAACAAAAATGTACTTAATTTACATTTACAAAAAAATGGGTAAATTCTGATGTAAAATGTAAACTTCAAAGTAAACTTCAGAAGTCATAAATTTTATTCGTCCATCACAATACTCACATTGACGTAGTACAACCATTACATCATGGATTTTGAAGACGAAGGTGGATTGTTTCGTGCTTTTTAGTATACAATAATAAATTTATGAATTTATTTTTCATGTGATGTTCCTCTTTTCTTATATTTTTGAGGGACATTGATTGCCAATAACAATAGAGCGTAAACTACATCGATTTCTAAAACCCACAAGTAAAAGCAAAACAGTAATATTAATAAAGCCCGTATTTACCTACTTAAACTGAAAGTAGTTTTAAATACATATAATGATTGATGCCTTCCAAAATTTCTCTTGCTTAATGATAATTTAAATTCAACATTTAAAATAAAACTGGGAATTTATAGTCATTTACATATATCACGAAGAACATATCTATATATTGATCTCGTTTCCGCCTAATAAATCATGAGTTTCTTGTTAGGTGACCTCGATTAATCCCGCTAATAAAGTATCTTCAGAAAAAATATTTTATTTATAGGTATATGTGTCTATACAGTATGGGGATAAAAGTAAATTCTCGGTAAGGGTAAATTTCCAGACATAAATTGTGGATAATGACAGCATACACAGATACAATAAATTTAATAGCAACGCAAATACCTCTTTGTTGCTCATACATTCACCTATTTATAATACTATGTTTATATATGTTTATATTGTGTATACATTGTAGTACATTTTAAATGAGGCGTAAAATTATATATATTTTATTGATTTTTCTGTAACTAGGATGTATATAAGTAGGGGGCGGACATGACCGGTTTAAACTACGACGAAGTTACAACGGAGCAAAGAAATAATGTAAACAACACACGCTTACTGAATAGCACTAATTCGTATGGTGAACTGCAACATCTGTTTACGTCCAAGAAGTGCCCGAGAATCAGAGCAAAAAATGCCCATAAAATAAGGAATTTATGAGTAAAATCCTTTTTTCATCGGCGTAGATAGGAGCGTGAGGGGTTTTTAAAATTTATTATATTTACCTTATATTTCGCAAGAGAAATAATGTAAATATGTATATACTTACTGTTATTTAGTTTCAATATCATCATTTATTTAGATCTAGAACGTTGTTTATGTTACTTTTTCTGATATGAAAATGAATTGTCAGTGATTCCGAAATTTATTACAAAGTCTGTAAAATATCGTTACAGAATGCCAAAATATCGCAAGGTCGTCATTTAGCTTTGCTAAAACATACACAGAAATAGTTTTTATGCAGAGAATTTCGATAGTTTACAAAATTTCGTTACATGTTTAAATGACGATGATCGAAGTATTTATGAGTGCAAGGAACTAACACAAATCCCAAATTTAAAAAATCAGTTGTTATTCCTTCAGGAACACTTTGCGGCAATTGTGTATGCTAAATACGCTGAAATGAAAGAATATTTCCAGTACCTACGCACCTATAACCACTTGCGATGTAGAAAGGACGTTTTGCATCTACAAGGATGTACTTAATTCAAAGAGAACAAGTCTTACAGAAGAGAAAATGGACAAATAATAAGGTATTTTGTTGCCCATGGTCGATGAGTCATCAACCGCTCGTGTCCGTCCGCTATATATAAGAGGTATTGTGAATAAGAGTGAGAATGACGCGCGATCGCCCCACTGCGCACGCGATCTGCTGCCAACATGCTTTGCATGTGTTTAGACGCTATTTGCAGCGGTATCATCTGTCTGTATGCTGAGTTGTAGAAGTTTATAACGTTTAAGAAAATTGAGTCACCCCCCGACTGTAAAATACAAGCTGTAATTCGATTCTTCAGTGCAAGAAACTTGACAGCAGCGGAAATTCACCGGCCTCAACTAAACTTTTTTTTAAGTCGACCAGAACTATTCAACATCATGACAAGATGCACCAATACTGGAAATGAAGAAAGGTTCAACTTTTTGCGAGAAGAAATGAAAGTCGAACTAATTGTCGGGAAAACGATGTAAAAGTTTTAAATGAAACTTTAGCCCACTTCTTCTCACAGTTTAGAGCATGTTGGACGATGGCCTCTAGAATGAAGGAAATATTTCTTTTACAAAATAAAGATTGGCTGAAGACATCAATATCTTTTCCCTCAGAAAAACAGCAACGGAAACGTAGAGGTTGCCCTGAAGTTCCTCTCGCAACTGGAGCAGAAGGAACTAAGTGGCTAAGGACAGAGTTACGTTAGGGAATCCACTTCTGTGGATGTTTTAAGTTTTGCCACACAAATGAGTCTTAGGGCAGCGGGACAATCAGAAACTTCAAAAGGAGTACGGAACAAGGACTTAAAAAAGTTTAGGGCGCACAACTAAAGAAAATGTGGCAGAGAAAAATGTAACGAAGACATTTTTAATATGCTTCTGCTAAGCTCGATCCTGTGGTGGTGGACAAAGGAAAAATACCAAAGAAAAACCTGCAAGCTTTACCAAATGAGGCATTTGAGCTTTTAAAATCACCATTTGGTCAAGTTGACGTCGACGAAGATGATATGATGATGACGACGACGAAGACAGTATTGAAGACGATGAAATTTTCTATTCCGAAGATGACATTTCTTAATTTTTAATTTTAAGTAAGAAATTTTGCAAACATTTGGAAAGAAGCAATTATGTTTAAGTTATTATGTGTTTTATTTAATAAATAATATATCATATTGCTGTAGCTGCAGCATTGTTACAAAATGGTAAATTTCTTATTTAAGATGAAAATGTAACATTGCCACACGTTGGGTACAGCCATATATATACTTGCAGTGATTTGCTTCTTATATTCTGGTACACCTCTTATTTAGTTTTGTTTGGGACAAGGTCAAAATTAAGCAAATTATCTAAATCTCATATAAAAATTATATTTATATTTTGTAAAGATTTAACGATCATTAATAACATTTCCACACTATATTTATACATATATGTATTTGTTTTACAAAGAGAGAGAAAAGTAAAGCATTTGTACTCACTTTAGAGTTTATAATGCTTATGAAATACTTATACATTTATAATGATAACGGAAAGAATAATTATCTTGTTCCTTTAAATAAAAAAAAATTATTGATTCTTGATAATATGTTTATTAATACGAAGCCGATTCTATTTCACCAAAAACATACATTTTCACATAGTGCCTTGGTAATCTAGAACCTTGCAACGTGAATACTCTGAAACTGACCTATACTAATCGCTAGCTCTAAATTCTTCGACTTGGGTAACACGGGAAAGACGTTGTAAACAACTGAGATTTTTCTCACGGAGCCCGCACTACAAAGATCGGTCGCCCCCATCACATCGCCACCGATTTCTATCCATGCCCTCTCTTCTGGTAACACGTTGATTTGCAGAATGCTGGAAACAACATTAACACTGTATTTTCATTTGCATGTTTTTAAACCACACATGACCATCTTTCCATTGTCTTTGAAGCCCTTGAGTTATACATACAAGAACTGACAAGTGTATTTTTAATTTATACAGTTACTGTTTACATAAAACATTCTTATTTACGATCTGTCACTTCGCACTGGAAATGTTTTGATTTATATCCTTTTTTTTATGTATGTCTATATTTAAGTTACAGGTATTTACTATATCTTAAGTATTATTATCAAAATTTTTCTAATGAATTGGTACCATTATGTATGTTTGAATTTATATTTATTCATTTAATGTGTATCTGTAATTTATGTTTATTTTTGGTACATCAGTGCCTCCTTAAATGTAGGCAACTTATTCTACTTAGTATATACCATTACGTATATATTTTTGATAATAGCACTGCCCTGAAATGTTGGCAACCTATTTTACTTACTACTACATGTTTCAACTAATGTTTAAAATCTTAAATAGACAATGTTAAAAATAAAATTAGTGTTCTTTTTCAATAACTAAACTAATTCTTAATATTATTATTTCAATGATAAGAAGATCACAGCAATATGTTCTCGATCTTTATTTATTTTATTAACATTTATGAAAATATATATATAATTTGAAATAAAAAATATGAGGTATGTGATTAGATGCCAATAAAAGCTCCACCACGCGACAATTTATATGTGCGACTAGTTTAAGGAAATCAGATGAGGTGCGATAACATCGGGCGTATGCTTAATATTTTTATGAAATTTTATGCAGATGCTATTTTTGTCGATAAGAATCAATGTATCAAAATTCAGCGTCTTGCTTAAGCATTTGAATTGATGCCAGCTTTCAGGGCTTTCTAACCCACTGTTCGCCGTCACAAAACAACAGCGCGAGGAAAGTTAAGTCGAATTGGGTTCATCATTATGAACCTAAGTCCAAGCAAAGCTCCATGAAGTGGTATAAAACAAGCACATCGCCACCCAAGAAGTTTAGTTATCACTACCGGCTGGCAAACTCATGGTTACTGGTTTTTGGGATCAGAAGGAATCCTGTTAATTGATTAGAAAGATAATGGCGTTCATAACTGGAGTATATTATGCTTGAATCCTGTAGCGGTTAAAAGAAGTCGTTAAAAAAAAGTGATATTAAGATTTTAACGTTTTTAGTTCCTTTTTTGTGTGTCCTGATATATGTACATACTTCAAAAGCCATTGCATCTTGGGACAGACTGTATTGGTGTACCTTCGTCATTTAAATTCTAAGGTATAACCATTGAAAATTATGTAGGCAATGTAGATACCGTTTAAAAATGCTTTGATTTTATAATTCCAAGGTAATACTTGACGATGTGTGCAACATATGGGTTTAGTGAACTGTATAAAACACGAAGCCTCTATTCACGGAATATAATTAAATTATTCCGGATACTTACAACTTGGCCGATAGCTGCACGTAAATTACATAATGATGTAAGTGTACATACGCAGCAGAACTGTGTTAGATATGCAATGCAATGCATTGATTGGACGTTCTGTTCCAATATAATTGAAATAAAATTCTTTGTTGTTAAGTATAGCTTATTGTAAACGATATTATAAAAGTTAATTTATTGATGTTTAAACGTGTTATCAGATGTATAAATAACATTTTCATTTTAAGGTTATGTAAAAAAAAAAGAGATATTAGAAGTAACACTGTAATTAAATAATGTTTTTAATATATTTGATAATTTAATGATTTTGCATGAACAAGAAATTTTATATATGAATGTATCGTTTGTTAGTTTATTCTTTATGTTTATTCATGCATTTTTTATTTAATTCAAAAAATTAACATGTACCTTTCCGTCGAATTACAGATCATTTAAAGCCGATGTTTTTAAACTTTTTTCCAAGCTTGTAACACCGCCCAACAAAAAAAATATTTGTCTGTCGGTGTGAATGGAGAAAATGGATTTTATTGCATCCGAGTTGATGGTATTTTTGCAGAAGTACTGTCATAAATTGACTGTAGTTTTCATTTCTTTTGTTGTCTTAAAATCCACGAATGACTCCCTTTGAGGCTTCCCAATCTTCCTTTTTGTTCTTCACCAAAATTCGGTGAAACGCTAGACCTTTGCAAGTTGTCGAATCTGTAGTTCAATAAAAATACCTCCCTTAACTATGGCATCACCTAATGTAGGAAATTTGTCTCTTGAGTATTAAATTTTGTCCTTCACGGTTTATTTTATGACAAAACTTTTCATCCAACTCAGCTTTATATGGAGGGGTGGAAGAAGAACATCTTTTGAGTCCATCTGAAGCTTTCGACAATGAATTTTTTCCCGCTAGGGTTAAGATTTCTTGCAGGCCAGCCTGCTTGGATATAAAGTGATTTCCTATCCCTACTATCCCACATACATAAAAAGCAGCAGTATTTAGTGTGCCCCAGTTGCATTTCTAAGAGTAACAGCGATGACTTTAGATCACCACAGATTTTCCACATGTGTTCAGCATATTTGATTTTACACATTTCGTTGATTTTACACTTCAAAAGCACTCGAAAAACAAGATTCTGCACTAATTACACCACAAACAATATCAAACTGACACTCACATCAACAATAATAATGTTCATAACCTACAAACAGCAAAAGAATGTTGTGTTTTAACAGGTGTGACAACTCAAAAAAAAAAAAGAAATGCCCCAAACCTCAAAATGTAGATCTGGAAAAAATGACATGTTATTGTATCTCTAAAGCAAGAACCAATCGGTCATTTTCTATGGTGATTTTTTAATTCAGCAGTTAGAAATATGTAATTATAAATTATTTTGAGCCCGAAATATTTTTATTGTTGGGCAGTGTAATTAGACCTCTACAAATTTCCTTTTCGCGATAGGCATGAGAACATATCCGCGCCCAGAGACGAATTTTGTAACCGAAAGGGTCAAAAATAGGAAGCATGCTGGTATTACCTCAGGAAAACTAGAGGCAAGGTTATTGAATTTTATCAGCAATAATTCTATGAGTTCCTTAATGCAATGAATTTTTTAAATTACTGATTTTAAACAGGTTTTCAAAGTAATTATTGTATTTAATAGTCAGTTTTTCTGGCTTCCTTTTTCATTATGTCCTTTGAAAGAGTTTATTCGGTTGTAAAGCTTCGAAAATATTACTCGTATCATACAGGCTCTAAATCTTTTGTTTAGTTTGAGAAAATATATCTAAACAGCAATCATCTTCTGATAACTCATCAAAAAAGCGCTTCGTTATCTTCTGTCTTTCATTATTGTAAACAGTTGTTATATATTTTTACATTCGTCACGTTCGTCTTTCTTGGTTCAAATTATATTTAGTTGGTAGGAAGCTGATGAGTAATTTTTCTTTATAGCGAATAAAGCCTTATTTCTTGAAGACCATCTAGTAGGACATACTTTTTTAAGGGTAATTTTATATTTTTCGAATGAATCGTAACTCAACATTTACCAGCGTTTTTATGCTATTGCCAAAAAAAGTTTTTCCAAATTATCGAAAAATTGTGACACTTCGGGAACATGCTTTGCAGCATCATTTAATATTATATTTAATGCTTCAACCGCATAATGTACATAATCGGAATTTGGGACATGATTTTTTGCAAGAGCTTGTAATCCTCCATATACACCCGACATAACATTTGCTCCATCGTAAACCTGTCCTCTACTTTTGGACAAATCAATTTCATATTCTTCTATGGAATTTCAAATTTCAGTTTTGAGCCCTTCTGCACTGCAGTTGGCTACTGATATAAACCCCAAAAAGGACTCGCAGATTTTTATTTCTATAAGTACATTATCGTCATTTTCTGTTATCGTTACAAAAAAAGTTGGTCAGTGTTAGACAGGTCTTGTGTTGTATTCAAAATAATCACCAGAAAGGGAGCTTTTTTAATTTCCAAAACAATATTTTCCCGTAGCGCAGTACTAAACAAAATAAAAATCTCATTTTGAATTGTGCGTCTTAAATATACTGTCCTCGCAATATATTAAATATAACGTTCCTGTATCAGTGGCGTACCTGAAAGTTCTTATTTAAATTTATACTTAAAAAGCCACCTTACGTTTTGAGTACGACTCTGGTAACTGCTATGCAGTAACTGAATCAGACAGGTGGGTGGTACGTTTCCTAAATACGTTTACGACACATCCCCACCGCTCGCCAACTAATATAGTGCGGGCTATAATTTATGTTACCCTTTGGCTTTAAAAGAAGTTTAATAATGCACAAATAATCACATTTACAACGTATGAACGTTATGAATTACGTGTAGGGGAGACCGGGACATAGCGGATGTAAAAGAACGCCTTTAAATTTAATAATAACATGATATAATGGCCACACGATTGGTAGCCATATTGTAATACAACCCTTATAACGCCCTTTATCTTTAATAATTTTTAAAATAAAATAAAATAATTGAATCGTTTTTACCTGACTAACTCATTTATTTTTCCTCAGGTCGATCCAAGTTAAGAGATGTCAAGAATAGATAGCCTTAGGGCATTATTTGGCACAATTCAATAAAACACAATTGTATCAATTTAAATAATATTTGTATTAGAAACCAAGAGTTCTTTCATATTTCAATACAAACACAAGAAAAAACATTTACAAAATAACATCATAGCATCTTCAATACTAATATATTCAATGTGATTAATACTATCAATTCTACGAAATAGTATATGTCATAGAGTGTTGACTTTCCACCGCTCTACTGTATTGATATAAATATTAACTACGTAGGCTTTAATAAACAAACAATTTATGCTTTATATTTATTACATAATATATAGGGTTGTTATAAAGTAATGGAAATACTTTAACTTATTATAACTTTTTAACAAATTAAGTTAATATCAAAAACTAAACGAAATTTAATTGTTTAAATAATGGGATTTTGTATGCCCAAACCCAGTTACCGCAAATGTTCAACATGTCCTCCATTTTGATCTTGTAAAATCAGCAACTGTTCCTCTAAATTGTACACTGCATTTCTTAACATTTCTGGTTGAATTGCACCAATTTGCTCCGTAATATTGTCTTTTAATTCTTGTAGCGTTGTTGGTCTTCTTCTAAACACTACATTTTTTAAATGACCCCACAGCCAGTAGTCCGCTGGGTTAAGATCAGGTGATCTGGGTGGCCATGAATTTGCAAAATGTCTGCTTAAAACGCAATCTTAAAAATTCTTTAGCTGGTCGGAAAATGTGCGGAGGTGCTCCATCCTGCATAAAAATCGTGTTTTCAATTCTGTGGTGCTCGTCTTGCAGCTGTGGAATAACATAATCTCTTAACATTTGCAAGTATCGTTCACCGTTAGCAGTTATAGATACGGCTTCTCCATTCTGTAGCTCTTCGAAGAAATACGGACCAATGATAAAATCAGCTGTAAAACCGCATCAAACGGTGACTTTCTTGTCATGAAGACCTTCTTGAACAATTACTTGTGGATCTTCTGCAGACCAGATTCTACAGTTTTGAGTATTGACTCCACCATTCAGAGAAAAATGTGCCTCATCTGTCCATAAAATACGGGATAACCATTCGGGTTCAATTTCCATCTGAGCCAATAATCGCAAAGAAAAATCGTACCTACTAGCCAAATCTGCCTCCTTTAATTCAAACAGCATTTTGAGTTTATATGGATACATTTTTAGAATTTTGCGTAAAATTTTCCAGACCGTGGTGTACGGCATTTGCAATCGCTTAGATATCGCATTTGCACTGCTGATTGCTAGTGGATTACCTCTGGCTATGTCCTGATTTTCGTGAAGAACCTCTGCAACTTGGACATCACTAATGCTTGGTCTTCCTGATCTCGGAAGGTCAATTACCGAACCTGTTCTTTCAAATTTTTGTATCAAATTGCGGTACGCTTTCATACGACAGGGCCCCGCTCTCGAACCCATTCTCGTGCGAAACCTTCGTAATCCAGCTGTGTAATTTCTGCCGCATTCATAATAACACTGAACTAAACCGATTCTTGTTCGTAGGTCCATGCTATTACAGTTTGAGTCGTTAAAACTTTACGTTTGCTTGAGTTTTAATTTGAAAATAAACTCCAAATTGAATGATTTACTTTTAACACTTGTGTCAACAACTGTCATGACAACGCTTTTGTTTTCCATAGATACAACAAATCCCATTCCTTAGGCAACTAGATTTCGTTTACTTTTTGTTGTTAGCTTGATTTGTTAAAAAGTTATAATAAGTTAAAGTATATCCCTAAAAAACTATAATTATTTGATTTATTTATAATTATTCATTCATTACGGGCCTCTTATCAATAAGAATTTGCGATTGTGGATAACATTTTACAAATTTTTACTTACTCACGTCGGGACACCTGTAGCTCGGGCCCCCGTATCATTGATGCTGCTGATACGGCGGTAGCTACGCCCCTGACACCAGTCAACATATGGCGCTTAAAGTTTCGAAACACCATAAAAACTTAAAAGATTATACGATAAACACAACTTAAATAAATTCTCAAATATTCCATAGCGCCATCCAATATACAGGAGTAATTAAAAATTAGAAACGCCAAATTAGCTAAAATTTGTCAAATAAACAAATACTCGACTGCAAAAATAAATTAGATAAATTTAAATGCAAATTAAAAACAAATAAAGTTTAAAACGGTAATTTGTTAGATTGGACATCAAGGAATTAATTCTTCCATTATCTAAATGCACTTACAAATGAGTAGGACGTATATTGATATATTTGTTTTAGTAAAATGTTGTCATTGGCAAATATATATAAAAAAAAATAAAATAAAAATACATTAAAAATTGTTTTATTTTCTTTTATTTAATAAGACAAAATATCTTTACCACAAGTTATGTGATGTTTATCTGTTTTTATTAAATGATGGTTTTTAAATAGGTAGGTACTTGAATTTTAATATTTGTAGTAGGTTGTAGTTATTAAAAGAATCCGATTAAGAATTTCTAATTCATGTAAACGCAAATCATGAATGGAAATAGGTCGTGTTAATACTGCTATTAGCGATATTCATAGGCGCTAATAATATATAATTAAAGTAAGAGCTGTCGCTGCACGGTGACGATTTGGAGGTATCAGTCTGCGTCAACGTAAATTTGAAAAATATCGTATAAAATAATTTCTGGCATGTGTTTAACTATCCTGGAGCTCCCGCATCCTCCACCATGCATGTGGAATATAAGTGTGTTTGGCACTCAGCCATTCTATACATAGACACAGTCTTGCCGAATATAGTTCCTTGCCGGCCTTTCGGACGCTATACCAGTTTCTAAACATAAACTTGACAGTTACGCAATCCATCGGAATCGAAACCTTATGTATCTTGTTAAACATTATAGGTTAGGTTAAAATGCGGCCAACATAAATAATAGAATGACATGATAATTAGATAATGTTTATTTTAAATAAAGAAACCATTCGCTTATTAACCGCAAGGGTAAGTTTGTCAATAATTCTTAAAGAATGCTGTCGTAGTTGTCTTCAAGTGTATCTCTGCGAAGATTAAAATTGGCCGTTGTGAATGAATGTTTCTTTCAATCTCGTGCACAAAATACATACTAGAAAACATGCACAATATTTACATTAAAATGCATTTTAGTTTTTTGATAAAAGTAATAATACTCAACATAAAATAAAACAACAAATTTGTTTAAATTTTCACAGTGAAGATTTAAACAAATTTGTTGTTTTATTATACGTTGAGTTAAATGGATCTTCATCAAGTAAAAGCTACATCTATCCAAAATAATAATAATAATATATATGCACTCATGAGCAAAATTATTGCATATTTTGAATATGTTAAATAATTTATTACCCTTTCATTATTTCCTCATTCCTTATTGAGTAAGTATAATATTTATATGAATTTATGTAACAAGAGAAACTAAAATTGATAAAGGAGTGCTTTTATTAGAAATTAATAAACCTATAAAAGTTCCTTAAATAAATGAGACAGTTTGTTATTAGTTGGCTCTTGGATTTGATATTACGCATTGCCAACTTAGTTGCCAGTTCACGGTTTCCCATTTGCCTGCTTAGTTTGAAAAATAATCGTCTGAAATTTTGAAAATTTTCTTCTTCTTCTTCTTCGTGGCACTACAGTCCCATTTGAACATGGGCCTCTCATATTTTCTGCCTCCAGACACGTCGCTGCCTTGCTGTTGCCTTCCAATTGCGCACTTTCAGTAATTGTTTAGCGTCCTCCTCAATGTTGTACACCCATCTCTGTCTTGGTCGTCCTCTTCCCCTGGCGCCCTCCATCTGACCGTTATATACCTTCTTTGGGATTCGGTCCTCACCCATTCTTTCTAGATGCCCTGCCCTTTTCAATCTCTGTCATTTAATAAATTCGACAATATCTGGTTGTTTGTACTTCCGCTTTAATTCGAAGTTGTATCGGATTCTCCATTCCCCATCCTTCATCACTGGCCCATATATTTTCCTTAGGATTTGCCGTTCCCATCTTGCTAGTAGCTCCACTGAGTGCTTAGTGATTGTCCACGTCTCGCTTCCGTGTGTCACCACTGGTCTTATCATGGCCTTGTAGATTGTAATTTTTGTTTTTCTTGTGGCTGATTTGGACTTGAATATATGTGCGAGTGAGAAGTAGGCTCTGTTTCCAGCTAGTATGCGTTGTTGTATTTCCTGTTTGATGTCGTTTTCACTGTTAATTTGGAAACCCAGATATTTAAATTGCTGCACCACTTCAAAGTTATTATTTCCTATTGTGTAATTCTGGCCAATCCTTTTTCTTGGTTTCACTGGTAGTAGTTTGGTCTTTGTTTTATTGACCTTCAGCCCGATCTTACTGGCTTGTGTTTCTAGTTTGTTAAACACTTCATTGATTTCTCGTTCTGTTCTGGCCACTAGATTAATATCATCTGCATAGGAGATTAACTGATGTGACTTGCGCATTATTGTGCTGTCAAGGTTCTCACTGGCATTTTTTATTGCATTCTCCAGCACAATGTTGAACAGGATCGGAGCAAGTTCATCTCCCTGCCTCACAGCTTTGGTGGTTGAAAACTTTTCCGTCATTTGGTCTTGTATTTTCACTACGGCCTCCGAGTCTGTCATTGATGTTCTGGTTAATCTTACCAAATTGCTTAGTATGCCAAAAGCTTCCATTATATCATATAGCATATTCCTGTCTATACTATCGTAGGCCTCCTTGAAGTCAATGAATAACTCATAGATTGGTACATTATATTCCCATTCTTTTTCTCATTTGAAAAACTTCTCGATGTTATTTCCGTAAGTACAAACGCTTGCAAGTTTGTGGTTCATGTGCATCTTGCCAACTTACTTGCCAGTACTATACGTTCACAGTTTCCCATTTGCTTGCTTAGTTTCGAAAATACTTTTTTAATTCCTCAACAATTGAAATTACTTCTTCCGTCAAGGGTTTCAGAAACATTGTACTTTCGATCTATCTCCCACTACCCTTAGGAGTGTAGTAGCTAACTGTGATGGACCTGGTATTGTTTTATGGTTTTATTTCTTATATCTGAAGCAAGCCTATTGAACTCATTGAAGTTGATCACTGTTTTTGTGGTAGCGAGTTTTGATTTGCCAAGGTGAAATTCATTATTTATAATAACCCAAGCTGCCTTTATTTTATTTTCACTTTGCTGTATATATTGTACTATCGCTTCTTTTCGCACATTGTCCACTCTGTGTTTTAAGTTTTATATAAATTCATCTTCTGCTTGTGAGGACATCGCTACCACCCCCGATAGTATAATGAGATCAATCTCAAGTGAAGTGTGGTGGTATGTTAAAAATCTCTAGCTTAGGATATTTTCTTGTTAGACAGATACATTCAGGTACGTATTCTGAATATGTACAATCGCTGTCATTTTGTTTCAATTTATTTTCGTTTTATTATCACGTTTTACTTGCTTTTTATTTCCTTTCATTCTCTTTACTGATGTAAATATGCCATAACAAATCTGTCAAAACCTTATGTGCACATTTTTACGGTTATACACAATACCTATACACAAGTGTTTCTCAATATTACCAACTAGTCATTGTTGCTAACTTAAAAATTTAGGCCACGTAACCTTCACTTGAGATTGATCTCATTGTATCTAATATTATCCTATTTTTGCCGTTGCAACTCATCTGTATACCAGTCCTGTACAATACATTATTCGCAATTCTTAATCTTAATTTCTCTTTCAGGAAATACTTCATTTATAATATCCACTAGTGCTTTATGGAAAGAAGAAAATTCATTTTAGTTTTTTTCTTGTTGTAATAAACATATTATCAATACACTGATTCTTATTGGTAGAAGATTATTACTAAATGCACAAAACCGTACAAAATAAAACACTTTGAATAGTCGAAACATATTAATAAAAATGAGGTGTGGCCACCACACGATTTTCTTATACGTATGAGCGTTTCAAACTGTACAATTTTAAGAATTTTTTTAAAACAAAACTTATTCAAAATCCTATTCTAAGTACTTTCATTCTCTTAGTAAATCGCTATAGAATGCATACTTTGCAAGATATCAAAAAAGTGCTCCTCGCTAAGAGTAAAAGTGCTACTTCCGGTTCGAATTTTGAAATTTCATATATAAAAAAAATATTGCAAATCCAGTCTTAAATACTTTTGTACTCTTGATAAATATATATAGAATGCATAACTTACGACATATTTGCAAAAAATCGCTATTCGATAAGAGTAAAAGTGGTACCTCCGGTCTGAATTTTAAAATTTTTTTTAGACAAAAGATATTTAAAAGTACGTTCTAAATACTTTTATACTCGTAATGTACCTGCCTAGAAAGCATGACTTGCGAGATATTCGCAAAAAACTGATTTTCGATAAGAGTAAAAGACCTACTTCCGGTAGGAATTTCGAAAAACTTTATTAATACAATTTTTCTCAAATTTAATTTTGAGTACATTTAAATTCTTTATAAACTTGTTTAAGCGTAGTAATTGACGAAATATTTGCAAAATTCGATTTTTTCACTGAAGTAAACTACTACTTCTGGTCGGCCGATTTTGCTCAAAATCTAATCAGTTCTCAAGAGGGAGATTATATTCGTAAATACAAAATTTGGAATTGATATATTTGACCGCTATCGTGGTCACAGACAGACACACAGACATTTTTTAAAAACCACTTTTTTGGTATCAGGGGACCTCAAAACGTGGACATCTGCAAAAATCTCGAGGTCGAAAATTTTCATCATCACAATACTTCCTTATACTAGGTATACGTATAAGAAAGTAATACAACATATTTCGCCCACATTGTGGTTTTGTGAAGTATTTGGATAACACATTACATATAGGTAATTTCTTAAGTCTATGTGACGGATATTGAAATACAACAAAAAAATTTTTTCGACAAATGTACATATATCAATGTGAATAGTTTCCATCATGACCTTAGATGTTTTATTTGCAATTAACCGTTCATTAATTAATACCTCTCCCAGTAGAAAGTTGTACAGAACAAAACTCGAATACAGCAAATTAGAAATTGAAGTGTTAACATTTATAAAACACACATCATTTCACATGTTAAGTAGAAAGCACAATTATTATCAATATGTAATTATTTGAATACTGAAAGTAATATCTTCAAGTGACAGACTTTAAATATAATTAGCAACCTACTACTACATGCAGTTCGAACAATTGTGTGTAATTAATAATACGTTTGACGAGAGAAAATGAAGAGTCTAACCTTCCCTCTATATTTGTCTTGTATGTAATAAAAGTTGTCATCACTTGCATGACAATAAGGAGAAAATGAATATTTCAATTTCTACATGTACTGATTGAAGATATCTTCGAAACTCATAATTACAATATTGGCGTCACTAACTTAATGTTTAAATACTTCATATAAAAAAAAATAGTTTTTCTTAACTATTTTTATAGAAGTTCTTGACAATTTAACTTTAAATGAAAGAAATAATTTAGTTTTTGAACAAGAGGGGCTACTCCACACAACGTCATAATCAATAGAGAGTTTTTGAATAGAGAATTTGGAGATCGTTGGATGGGAACATACGGACCCATTTTGTGGCTAGCTCGTTCTTGTGATCTGACCCCGATGGATATTTTCTTCATGGGCTATTTGCAAGATATTGTTTATACCACACCTCCTGATACAATCAAAGTTTTGCGAAATCGAATAATTGACGCATGTCTGGAGAAGTTTTAACGAATGTTACGTTAGATGTGATACCCAGGTGGCGACAGTGCCTTGAAAGGGACGGTGCCCAGTTTGAGCATTTCCATTAATTTTTTGTTAAAATAAGTTTATTTCATTGAAAGGTTTTAAAAAAATCATTGTACCTATTATTAAACGGTTGTTTTATTGAAAATACCTTGAATGTGAGAACGTTCTTGTTTAATGAAAGGTGTCATCAAAGCCTTTTAATTTTAGACATATTATGGTTGACACTTCATACTATGGTTGTCATGGTTACAGTACCGGTCTCTTTAAGGGTGAGATGATTATTGGAAAGCGATAGTACCTACATTTAAACACAATGTTTTTTATTTTTTAACAAATTGAAATAAAACAAAAAACTGTATTGTGCTACATCATTGAATTCAGAAAAAAATCTTTATCAAATTCTGTGAAAAAAGTAGCAGGTTGCCATTTAACATAAAAAAGTTGAATATTGGTCCTTGACGAACCGAGTAGCTGAAAATAAAATTTGATATTTCTCTAATAGTACTTTTTAAGTCGTTTAATTTGGTATGTCGATTATTACAATCAGATTTCAAATAAAGGTGCTACGAGCTGGGGCGTTTTTTTGTGGACAGCTTGTATATAAATTATTATTTAAGAGTTTAAATAATATATAAATTATTATATATTGTTCTTATATATTCTTTTAAAGAAATAAAACGACACTAATCAACTAATTATTTATTCATTAATTACTTATCTATTAATGTGGTAATCTTAATGTTATATTTATTAAGGATTGGGTGGAGGAGCAGGGGTGGAAGATTAATATTTTCTTTCTACCCAACTGAACCCCTCTTTAAGGTTTTAGCAGGGGTACTTATCTATTCTCCTGTGTTTTTCTTTATTTTCTTTTATTATGTATATGGAACCTTACTAAAATAAAGGTATTGTTATTATATTATTATGTTATATAGTGCTTGCCTCGTATAATAGTAGGAAATAAAACTCACCATTTTCAAATTTCATACAAATATCTTTCCGTTATTCAAGCGATTTGTTAATTTTCGTGGAAGACCTGCTTCAAGAGGTCGTCGACCCAACAAGATTTCCAAAGAATGAAAATTGATTCACGCTCAACCTGTATAAACAATGGCTTATATATTCTCCAATAAGCAGTGCACAAGACTAGATACCACAAAACATCCGATTTCCTCGTGCTGTACATAATATAAGTGCTTTACATAGAAACAGGAAGCAACTTATCTTTTACCGACCTCTGCCAAGGTTGGCTGAGCTTCATTAATGGTTCTTCGCGGATTGTTATGTAGACTTGTAACGTAGCCCGCCGACGTTGGAGCTTACCTATTTAAGAGCACTTGAAGATAAATTATATGTTTAAATTAATGAACAAACGGTATGAACAAATAAACAACGGTTAATACCAAGTTGCGGTAGTGGTCTGGGGATGCATTAATTGAGAGATCTTAGATTTTTAATTTCAATTCTTTGCATGAATTGCGACATCTTGTTAATATAATTATCTCAAATCAAAAAAAAAACTCCGTATCAAACTCAACTCTCAGCGTTTCTAATTGCATATGTTTAAAACCTAATATTTCTCTTGTATAAAACTGTTGTATAATTACATAAATTTGTTGGATGTACACGGAAAAACCGATTTGTTTACCGTAAATAAACTGATTTTGTTGTACAATATATTGTCAACTCAAATATAAATACTCTTATTTCAAGAAAATAAAACAGAGATGTTAAAAGAAATAAAGAATTATTTTAATATTAAATATTAACTAAGACATTTTGCGCCGAAAAGAGACATATATGGGAAATAGACGTCTGTTTGGCTATTTTTTTTGCTGATATTTGTCCAAACATTGCAAGTCTATTCGTGCTGCGTAGTTATAGCAATTTCGTTTTATATTGCATTCGTGTCATTTGTACTAATTGTACTGCTTTCGTATAGTGTATATATTTATACCTATATGTATATACTGCATGACATGGAAACTGCAACACCAAGAAGGGGTGCGGATTTTTTGACCAAACTTGGTAGAAACGTATAACTAGTCAAAGGCAATAATTGATTAAAATTTCAAAGAAAAAAAAAACAAAAGACTAACACAATTTAACATAATTTTTATTAATAAGGTGTTGAACCGCCCCTATTAGTGTCACACTCCCTCACTCTTCGTGGCATTGATTCGACTAGGTGGTCGATATCCTATTGGGGTATGGTGTCCCAAGCAACCTGTAATTCATGCCGGAGAGCTATTAGTGTCTGCGGGGGATTGGCTAAATTCATAAGTTTTCGTCCCATAATGTCCCACACATGTTCTATTGGCGAGAGGTCGGGGGATTTGGGTGGCCATGGCAAGATATTGACACGAGCCTCTTCCAAGCGATTTATAGAAATTCTCGCTACGTGGAGAGGGGCATTATCCTGCTAGAAAAGTGGGTCTTCGAGCGTTTGAAGATATGGTAGAATATGGGGTTCTACCACCTCATCAATGTAACGCTGGGCGTTCATGGTGGTTTGGATGAACACCAATTGAGACCTACTCCCATATGCTATAGCACCCCATACCATAACACCCACTGCTCGATGCACATGCCTTTCAACGGAAAACTGAATATCACGACGTTCCCCACGTCTTCGTCTGACCCTCACACGGCCATCATGCATCCCTAGACAAAATCGAGATTCATCACTGAATACCACCCTGTGCCACTCCACGTTCCAGTGCAGTCGCAATCTACACCACTCCAAACGTTGCTGTCGGTGTTGAGCCGTAAGTGGTAACACAAGATGTGGGCGATAAGATTGTAAGCCGAAACCCCTAATTCGACGATAAACGGTTCGAAGGGTTACAGGACGACCAATATTACCTAACCACACGTCAGCAATTGATCTGGTACTGGAAAACCTGTCTCTTAGTGCCATTAAGCGAAGGCGGCGGTCCTGTATCTCATTAGTTCTTCTTCGGCCTCCGGTTCCTCTTTGGCGTCTTTCCTGACCTTCCCTAGTCCATGATTGATAACAGCGCATAATGGTGGATTGGTTCCGGTTAAGGCGATTTGCAATTTCCCTGTATGAAAAACCACCTTCTCGCAAACCAACAATTCGACCTCTGTCGAATTCGCTTAATTGGCGATAATTTCCACGTTGCCGCACTCTAGGCATAATAAAACTCTTTAAACACGTTAAACAAAGGTATAATAAGACAAAACCGTTGAAATTAATTTCAAACAAACAATTAATACACCACACATTAATGTCAGCGAAAACTGAATGAAGTGTCAGATGTGTCATGACCACTTGATCTATCGCAACAAAATTTTAATCAATTATTGCTTTTGACTAGTTATACGTTTCTACCAAGTTTGGTCAAAAAATTCGCACCCATTCTTGGTGTTGCACTTTCCATGTCATGCAGCATATATAACTTACAAGGGCCCAAATTTTACACCATTGTGTTGTTAAATTTCGTAGTATGGGTAATGTGAAGGAATTGTTGGACGAATGGGATTTAGTGAGTTGAAAGTCGTTTTGAGTATCTTTTTAACATATACCTTTATGTAATTTCGTATATGTATTAGATAATAGTGGTGTTCATATATAAATATGTAATAATAAATAATAGCAAAAATAATTAATAAAGTGAGACGTATATATTGATTCCTAAGCAAAATTATCATTTGTATAAAATCTGTTTCTTAAATATAACTTTTTTCATAGTAGAACAAGATATTGATCTTCAAACACTCAAAGAAACAAATGTTATAGCCAACGGCGTCTTTAATTACGTCTATCAAATATACGTTTCATTTAACAAAAATAATGTGTTTAAATAAATTAAATAGCTTAGTAGATCAAGCGATCATATTTGTTGTATTAACTAAATGCTTTCCTAATTTCAAACATACATATTAATTAAAAGAACAAATTATTATGTTACAATGAATGTGTATTATAATTAAGTTAATGAATTTATATGTTTATAGCTAAACTTTTTTTTATTTAGCTTGAGCTTAATGTTTGTTGACGCAACTAAATATCTAGTAGGAAAAAAATTGTTGTTTTGTTAAAACAAAATAACGAAATAGTTATTTCAAATAAATTATTTTAATTCAACTATATGCAATATACTTACCGCAAGTAATAATACATTTGACTTAAAACAATATTTAGTAGAAACAACAAAATGAACGTAACAAAATTATTTGTTTCCAACAACCAAAAATTTGTTTGGCTATATACAAAGAAATAATTTGGTTGGGTCATACAAAATTTGCTTGACTCAAACAAATCGGTTTTTCCGTGTAGCTAATAGATTTAAAGAAAAGGAAAGTTAGACATTTCGGCAATTTTTTTATTGTTTTCTTTAATTACATTTTTATACGAGGATGATTTGGCGGAAGGTGAGACTTAAAACGAAACACTTCCATTACGACAACCTTTATTTGTTATTTTTTCACAAATGTCTCTTTAACTCTACGAATGCAGTTGGATCAGCCAAGCTGCTCTATCTTCCTACTACCAAAAACGGATATACAATTGCCGACTCCCGATAAGTATAGACCAATCACTTGTCTGTCCATCCCCTATAAACTGCGACAACAATCGTAAAAAATAAAATGTACAATCACCTCTCCAGAAATAAAATATTAGCCGGATAACAAAACGGATATACTGTTACCTACCACTTTAGGGTGTTCACAAGGGGCCGGCCGAGACTCACTTTTAGTGGTAGTGGTAACAATTAACACAACACAAAATCAAAATAAACACAAACAAACTTTATTTACAGTATTAGAAATAAAACAAAAGGTTAATAATAAAGTACGCAAAGAATAAAACAGTAACAAAGATAAAAATTAGTCCCAACGGGTGATCGTAGTGTCTGTTGCACTAAGGGGGTTAGCGTTACTTCGCACTGATAAAGAACGGGGGGGGGGGGGGGGAAGGGGGCACTGTTCGTAGCACTCGCGTAATCCCTTTATATCGTTCGGCACTGTGATCGTGGGTGACTTGGCGTAGCACTCGCGTAATCCCTTTATATCGTTTGGCACTATGTTCGTGGTTCACTTTGCGTAGCACTCGCGTAATCCCTTTATATCGTTCGGCACTGTGATCGTGGGTGACTTGGTGTAGCACTCGCGTAATCCCTTTATACCGTTTGGCACTATGTTCGTGGTTCACTTTGCGTAGCACTCGCGTAATCCCTTTATATCGTTCGGCACTATGTTCGTGGGTCACTTTGCGTAGCACTCGCGTAATCCCTTTATGGCGTTGGGCCTGGATTAGTTTCAGGCCTAGATCCGTGAAAGGCCTGCGTCTGAAGGCGTTGGGCCTGGACTGGTCTCAGGCCTGGATCCGTGGAAAGGCCTGTGTCTGAAGGCGTTGGGCCTGGATTGGTTTCAGGCCTAGACCCGTTGAAGGCCTGTGTCTGAAGGCGCTGGGCCTGGATTGGTCTTGGGCCTTGATCCTTGAAAGGCCTGCGTCTGAAGGCGTTGGGCCTGGATTGGTTTCAGGCCTAGATTCGTTGAAGGCCTGTGTCTGAAGGCGTTGGGCCTGGATTGGTCTTGGGCCTTGATCCTTGAAAGGCCTGCGTCTGAAGGCGTTGGGCCTGGATTGGTCTCAGGCCTGGATCCGTTGAAAGGCCTGTGTCTGAAGGCGTTGGGCCTGGATTGGTTTCAGGCCTAGATTCGTTGAAGGCCTGTGTCTGAAGGCGTTGGGCCTGGATTGGTCTCAGGCCTGGATCCGTTGAAAGGCCTGTGTCTGAAGGCGTTGGGCCGTCCTGGATGGGCCTTATAATGTTGGGCCTAATGATGCGTCGGGCCTTGTGTTGGGCCGTCCTGGATGGGCCTTATAATGTTGGGCCTAATGATGCGTCGGGCCGTCCTGGATGGGCCTTATAATGTTGGGCCTAATGATGCGTCGGGCCGTCCTGGATGGGCCTTATAATGTTGGGCCTAATGATGCGTTGGGCCGTCCTGGATGGGCCTTATAATGTTGGCTTCTTGGTGGAAGATTCTTGTAGAAACTGCTAGTAGTAGTTAAAGTTGTTCGAAGAAGCTGGTGACTGAATGAATCCTCTCTGATTTCTCCCCCGGCTTATATAGGGAGCCGTTGTTCTCCCATTGGTGCTTATTTCGTGGGGGAGGAGCCTGTAAGATGTTTATTACCGGATGATGTCATGGTACACGGCGCCACTATGTCGGCGGGGGTAACAAGTGCCTCCCCCTTGAAAAGCCGTGTATCCATAACATATCCGGCATTTAATGGTCTGTGCGGCTCGTTCCCGGCTGCGGCTCTTGGTGTAGGTTTGCCTCCTGATTCGGTGGAGGCGCTGGTCCGGGATCTCCATCTGGCTGAATTGGGCGTTGTGTGTTTGGGCGCCTGGCGATACGCACTTGATCTAAGTGGTATTTAGCGCGCTGGGCCCCTGGTCGCTCTACCCAGATTGCTGCTGGTCCTGCTTGTTCCAGCACTGGGTACGGGCCCGCCCATTTTGGCCCAAAAGGCTGTCCCGGCGGAAGATGTGTCCTTACCATTACCAAATCGCCCGGGTTTGGTCGAATGGGCATTGGTGCGTCTGGTCTAACGTATCGCCGCTCTCTATATCGTAGTTCGTTAGCGTGCACCCTCTGAGTGCGTTGTGGTCTGGGTTCGGGCTCACCCTCCACCGGATCCCTCCATTCGCCTGGTCTGCGTAGCTCATACCCAAAAAGGGCTCGGGCCGGTGAATAATTGGTGGCCGCATTTCGCCTGGATCGTAGGTTAAAGAGTGCTTGGCCGAGTTTTTCGTCCCAGCGTTCTGGTGTTTGGCCTTCAAGCTGGAGCCTCAGGACCTTTTTCAATTCTTGGTTCCGTCGCTCAACCGGGTTTGCCCTCGGGTGGTATATTGGGGTCGTCCAATGAAGGCATTGCCACTTACGCAATGCGGCGTCCCAAGCGACGGAAGTGAATTGCGGTCCATTGTCGGTAAGTATGGCCATCGGGTATCCAAAACGCTGGAACACCTCTTCCAGGCAGTCCGTGACGGTGGTGGTCGTAGTGGTTCGGGCTGCTCTAACCTCGATCCACCTTGTGTGGATATCCATCACTACAATGCCAAATCGATTGCCCCTACGTGATTCGGTTAGCGGGCCCACAATGTCTACGGAGAGCACTTCAAATGGTTGTCTGGGTGCATGTGGTCGCAGAGGCGCTTTGGCTTGAATCGGTCCCCGCTTAAAGGCGTTGCAAAGGCGACAGCCGTGCACATAATCAATGACCTGTGCCCGCACCCCTGGCCAGTGGAAGCGCCTAGTGATTGCTCCATAGGTCTCGTCCGCCCCAGGGTGACCAGCGGTGGGGTCATCATGGTACTGTTGGATTACTTGAGTCCGGATAGCGTCGGGCACCAATATTGGTCGATGTGTCCCCTCTTTGTAGCGTAGGAATCCATTAGTAAACACGAAGTCAGGATGCTGTTCTGCCTCGGGCCCGTTTTGTTGGAGTTGTAGGGCTAATTCCCGGATGGCTGGATCTGCTTGTTGGGCGTCTTGGATTAGGTGATATAGTGGTTCACCCATCTCCAAGAGGCATACCTGCTCCTCAACGGGTGGTAGTAATGTTCGTCGGGCTTCGGGGATTAGTCTGTCTGGATCCTCCAAGCTGGGGTCGGTTTCCTCGGTATCAGGATGTCGTGACAAGGCATCGGGGAGCTCATTGTGTTTGCCCGGCACGTGCTCTATCGTATACGTAAATTCCTGGAGCAAGAGGGACCAGCGCATCAACTTTGATCTAGCTTCCCTGAATTGGTTCAACCAGGTAAGGGCCTTACTGTCGGTTCTCAGGACGAATGGTTTGTCCTCCAAGTAGGGTCTGTATCTCCGGATAGCCCATATGACGGCCAGGCATTCCTGCTCGTTCACATGGTATCTCCGTTCTGTCTGGTTGAACCGTAGGCTAGCGTAGTTGACTATCTGTCGCTGGTCATCTTTTTCCTGATAGAGCACGGCAGCGGCGCCGATTCCACTAGCATCGGTCTGCAGGATGAAGGGACGTTGAAAGTCCGGTCGGTGTAGGAACAATGGCTTAGCCGCGGCGGCCTTGATAGCGTGGAAAGCTCCATGAGCGGCTTCTGTCCATTTGTACGTGGTGCCTGTCTTCAAGAGGTCCGTCAACGGAGCCATAATTCGAGAGGCGTCCGGGATATAATCCCGGAGCCAATTTACAGTACCCAAAAACTGACGGAGGGCCTTTCTGGTTTTTGGGGCCTCCGCAGCCTGGATCGCCTGGACGTGGGTGGTTTGAGGCCGATTGCCCTTATCAGTGACCACGTGTCCCAAGTAGTTGAGGCTCGGGCTGGCGAAGTGGCACTTTTTGATGTTCAATTTGAGGCCATGTTGTTCCAGTCGCTCAAACACCATCCTGATGTGGCATAAGTGCTCGTCTAGATTCTGGGAATATATTATTATGTCGTCCAGGTAGGCTAGGGCGAATTCCTGAATATATCCCACGAGCACATCTTGGGCCATGAGCTTCTGGAACGTCGTCGGGGCCCCTTTCAGGCCGAAGGGCATTACATTAAACTCGTAGCTCGAGCCATCGGGGGTGGTGAAAGCGGTCAGGTGCCTAGACTCCTCAGCCATTGCAATCTGCCAGTATCCACTGCGCAGATCTAGAGTGGTAAAGATTTTCGCATCGCCCAGGTCTCCCAGGGACTCCTGGATGGGCGGCAGTGGGCTGGCTTCGTCGTGCGTTTTATCGTTCAAGCGTCTAAAGTCAACGCAGAATCTAGGCCCGCCATCCTTCTTAGTGACAATAACCACAGGGGATGAATATTCACTGTGGCTGGGCCGGATGACTCGGGCTGCCAGCATTTCTTCCACTTGTTCGGCAATCAGCCTCTTCTTGTGTGGCGTATATTTGTATGCAGGGACCTTTACTGGTATGTCATCCCTAAGTCTGATGACGTGTTGTGTAGTGGCTGTCGTGGTGATTGGTCCTCCCTCCTGGAATAGACCATCAAAGTCTCGCAGGCTGGCCAGGAAAGTGTCCTGCTGGGCCCCCGTCCATTCTGTCATTTTCACTGGGATATTTTCTGGTGCCGGTCCAGGGGTCACCCGTCCGGGTTGAGCCCTGTCGAAATATAATGTCTGGCGCTGTCGAGTTCCCACGTGAAGGCATCCCCTTTGGTAGTCCAGGATGGCGTGGTTTTCCTGCAGCCAGGGGTGGCCCAGAATTATGTCCGTCTGGAGGTCGTCCACCACTAATACTTCACAGCTGAAGGCGTAGTTATCAGAGGCTGCCTTTAAGGTCCCGACACGGCCAGCCGTAAGGATGTGGTTCTCCAATGCCATGCACAGGTTAATTTGTTTTGACGGGCTGATAGGTCCAGTTAGCCACCTTGATTTGGCCAGATTTCTACTAGCGGCGCTATCGATTCGGGCCAGGACGTGCTGTTTGTTGATTTGCAGCCGAATCGTAGCCGTTTGCCATTGAGGTACGGATGTGATTAGGGCCGTCCCTGTGTGGTCTGTGGGGCGGCCCCTTGATCTTCCCCCGAACCTTTTGATGGTGCTGGGTGACGGTCGGCAAAGCTCCTTGGTTGTTGCGGACAGTCCCGGTTGTAATGACGACCGGGACAGAACCAGCACTTAGGGAGCGATTTTTCTTGCTGTCGTTCTGGATGGGGTGCCGTGGGGAGCGTCTTGACCTCCTTCTTGGGTGGAGGTGATTTGTTAGTGAAATTGTTAAAAATTTCTGCCCATTTTTCGACCGCTTCCCGAAGTTCTCCGACTGTTGTGGGATTAGTTTGGGCCACCTGGACGCAGTATTTTTCTGTCAACAACATAGTGATGTGTTGAGTCAGACTTTCTTCCGGCCAATGCGGATCCAATCGTAGACACAAACGCCTTATTCTAGTGATGAAAGCCGCGGGGTCCTCATCGGCCTTTTGCCGGACTTCGCAGGCGCTCTGTAGTTCGCGCCTGCGTTGGGGGCTGAGGAATTCTCTGCGAAAGCGTTGGCAAAATTCGCTCAGAGTATCGAAGCCCCCCTGATTCTTACGTGCCCAAGCGGCCGCTCCATCAATTAAAAACGGCCGCACGGCATCGTCGATATCTTCTGGTACCTCGACTACTGCTGTCGATAGATGGGCCTGTAATCGGATCAAGAAGACCTCAGGATCCTCTATAAGGTGGCCTCCATATGGCCTTGGTGGCGCCGGTGTAACTGATGTGTTTGGACAGCCGTGACAGCAAGCCGTGCATTGTATTGGTTGCGGATGGGCCATTGGTGTTTTGGCAGGCGTGTTGCCTGAAATGGTGATGACTTCAGTGGTGGCTGCTATTGATTCAGGAGTGATTGCTAGTGGTGCGTCTTTATTGATTTCTGGGCTGGTGGCTTGTGCTGCTTGTTTTAGTTCCACAGCCTGCAGACGTTTCCCCACTAGCTTTAATTCTTCGATCAAGATGGCCATTTGGATTGTTGGATCTGCAGTTCTGGGGGTGACTGCCCTAGGTGTAGACTGTTGTGGTGGAGTGCTGGGCTCGGATTCGTCCGGGACACTCCTGCTTCGCCTATCCTTCCGTCCTTTTCCTTTCGGCATCTTGTTGTGGAATGGGGTTGGTGTTAGTGGTGTGGGTCCTAGGTAGACGTCCGTCTTCCTTATCACGCACTTTAGTTGGGCGCCACTATTGTTACCTACCACTTTAGGGTGTTCACAAGGGGCCGGCCGAGACTCACTTTTAGTGGTAGTGGTAACAATTAACACAACACAAAATCAAAATAAACACAAACAAACTTTATTTACAGTATTAGAAATAAAACAAAAGGTTAATAATAAAGTACGCAAAGAATAAAACAGTAACAAAGATAAAAATTAGTCCCAACGGGTGATCGTAGTGTCTGTTGCACTAAGGGGGTTAGCGTTACTTCGCACTGATAAAGAACGGGGGGGGGGGGGAAGGGGGCACTGTTCGTAGCACTCGCGTAATCCCTTTATATCGTTCGGCACTGTGATCGTGGGTGACTTGGCGTAGCACTCGCGTAATCCCTTTATATCGTTTGGCACTATGTTCGTGGTTCACTTTGCGTAGCACTCGCGTAATCCCTTTATATCGTTCGGCACTGTGATCGTGGGTGACTTGGTGTAGCACTCGCGTAATCCCTTTATACCGTTTGGCACTATGTTCGTGGTTCACTTTGCGTAGCACTCGCGTAATCCCTTTATATCGTTCGGCACTATGTTCGTGGGTCACTTTGCGTAGCACTCGCGTAATCCCTTTATGGCGTTGGGCCTGGATTAGTTTCAGGCCTAGATCCGTGAAAGGCCTGCGTCTGAAGGCGTTGGGCCTGGACTGGTCTCAGGCCTGGATCCGTGGAAAGGCCTGTGTCTGAAGGCGTTGGGCCTGGATTGGTTTCAGGCCTAGACCCGTTGAAGGCCTGTGTCTGAAGGCGCTGGGCCTGGATTGGTCTTGGGCCTTGATCCTTGAAAGGCCTGCGTCTGAAGGCGTTGGGCCTGGATTGGTTTCAGGCCTAGATTCGTTGAAGGCCTGTGTCTGAAGGCGTTGGGCCTGGATTGGTCTTGGGCCTTGATCCTTGAAAGGCCTGCGTCTGAAGGCGTTGGGCCTGGATTGGTCTCAGGCCTGGATCCGTTGAAAGGCCTGTGTCTGAAGGCGTTGGGCCTGGATTGGTTTCAGGCCTAGATTCGTTGAAGGCCTGTGTCTGAAGGCGTTGGGCCTGGATTGGTCTCAGGCCTGGATCCGTTGAAAGGCCTGTGTCTGAAGGCGTTGGGCCGTCCTGGATGGGCCTTATAATGTTGGGCCTAATGATGCGTCGGGCCTTGTGTTGGGCCGTCCTGGATGGGCCTTATAATGTTGGGCCTAATGATGCGTCGGGCCGTCCTGGATGGGCCTTATAATGTTGGGCCTAATGATGCGTCGGGCCGTCCTGGATGGGCCTTATAATGTTGGGCCTAATGATGCGTTGGGCCGTCCTGGATGGGCCTTATAATGTTGGCTTCTTGGTGGAAGATTCTTGTAGAAACTGCTAGTAGTAGTTAAAGTTGTTCGAAGAAGCTGGTGACTGAATGAATCCTCTCTGATTTCTCCCCCGGCTTATATAGGGAGCCGTTGTTCTCCCATTGGTGCTTATTTCGTGGGGGAGGAGCCTGTAAGATGTTTATTACCGGATGATGTCATGGTACACGGCGCCACTATGTCGGCGGGGGTAACAATACAGTCTGTCTTACGAAAACCGCACCACGCTATAACTCTGTTATTAATAATCCGATTTCAGTAATTCAAAAACCACATAAGACAGGTGTATAAATACTACAAAATAGCATAATTTATAAATTTTTTTAAAAGCAATTTTTGACAAGCGATAGTTAATTTTTTTATAGCAACATTTTTTTTTTACAGTTTGGTAGAGGTATTTTTTGCTGAATACAATGGTGTGATTTAACTTTATTTTGTAAAATAGCGCACAAAACAATAAATGTCATTTATGAATTGTCAGCTTCTTTCCATTTATTGTTGGTTGTATTATTTCTTGCATTTTTGTTATTATTTTGTGACCATATGGTTATTTTATTATGGATAACAGTCAATTAACTGTAATACGTAAATACGTACTGCTTGACCAGAATTCTTATGGCACTCGAAAAACACTTGCGCCATGTGTTTTTCGAGTGCCATAAGAATTCTGGTCAAGCAGTACGTATTTACGCAGCTCGCTTTGTAACGGGCTTTAGTCCGTCACTGTATAAATTGTCGAACAAATTAGTATTAATGCTTTTTATGTAGTTTTTGCATTAATAGGTTCGATAATTTAATACAAATATTGTAAAATATGTTTATTTTGTCTAAAATCAATTAGTAAAGAGAAAGATGATGTTTTTGTTAATTTTCTAAATGCATTTTTGCACGTGATAATATCGCTCTTTACGCGTGATACTTCGGAAAAACACTGTTTTTAGCTATTTTTTTTTTTTTTTTTTTAGAGGGGAAAATCTTGCATAAGACACCTGCTCAGTTGTCGGACGCAGGTAGTGTCAGATTCTTACTGACTAAAAACCCCCCTGTAATCGTCTCGTATCTTTACACCGGAACCGCTTACGCATTACTTCGGTGTAGAGATGGTCCGAATTATACCCGGCTTTCCTTCTCTTTGGTTTCTATTATCTGTCTGATCACTTTGTAAGTATAGTTCCAACCTGTTTCGCTCTCTAAGAGGGCATTCATCATGGTCTCTGCACTGAACATTCTCCCAACTGTTCGCCGAAAAGTAGCTCTTGCCTCCTCCCACCTATTACATACGAAGAGGGTGTGTTCCACATCATCCATTCCTTCACAGTAGATACAACTGCTCGAGTCCGATCTTTCTCGTTGAAAGAGATACTTCCTGAAGCAGCCATGCCCGGACAGAGCCTGGGTTAGGAAGTAATCGACTTCTCCATGCTTTCTATCTATCCATCTCTGTATATTGGGGATCAGACGCCACGTCCAACGTCCGTATGTTCCAGAGTCCCACTTTTGTTGCCACTTTCCCATCAGGTTTGTTCTTGCATTGTCCCTTAATTCTCCATTATATACCTGCACCCTTTCCATGACTTGCAGTTCGATGGGCGGTATTCCAGCTATAACTGCCACCCCTTCTGTTGATACAGTTCTGTAAGCACTGCAAACACGGATGTTGATTTTGCGGTGCAACCTTGACAGCTTTTGTACCAGCTTCTTGTTTTCTACTGCAGGATGCCAAGCAGGTGCGCCGTACAGCAACTGTGAATGTACCACGCTGGCCAAGATCCGCCTTTTGGATGCTCTTGCTCCCCCCACATTTGGCATTATACTCGATATCGCAGTTGCTGTTCTTTCTGCCTTCTGGATTACTCTATCCACATGTGCGGCAAAGGTCAACCTGGTGTCGAGCCACACCCCCAAATACCTAATGGCGCTGCTCGGTGTGATTAAGGTTCCCTGCACATTAAAGACTATTGGAGATATTTTTCTTTACTTCACCAACAAAGCCACTTCTGTCTTTCAAGGTGCCAGTTTGAGCTGCTTGTTTTCCATCCACTTAGCCACGCGTAGCAGTCCTGCATTTGCCATGTTCATTAACTCTTCCTCATTTTTGGCCGTTACCACCATAGCCACGTCATCCGCAAAGCCTATGAGCGTGACCTCTCCCATGAGCTCCATTCGGAGCAACCCGTCATAAAGGACGTTCCACAGCGTTTGTCCCAGTACCGATCCCTGCGGAACACCGCTCGTTATTTCCACAGTTGCTCTACCCCCCTCTGCCTCGAGTATTATCTTTCTTTCCGATAAGTACGATGCTATAATACAAAGCAAGTTGTTATCTATTTTCCTCTTTCTGAGTTCTTCCAATATTAGTTTCCATGACGCGCTGTTAAAGGCATTTTGAACGTCTAAAGTTATTACTGCACATAGTCTCCTATGTTTGGCTGTGTAGTTTGCTGCTTCACTAGCAATTCTCATTACCTCTCTAATGGCATCCACTGTTTGGTGGCCTTCTCTGAAACCGAATTGCCTTTCAGATAGGCCCCCTGTTCGCTCTAATTCTTTCTTGAGCTTAATGAGGATTAATTTCTCGTATAGCTTTCCCTCTCCATCTAAGAGGCATATTGGCCTATATGATGCTGGGTCCTCTAATGGTTTGTCGCCTTTCCTCAAAAGAACGAGTTTTGCTTGCTTCCATTCCTCCGGAAAAATCGCCGCAGCTGCTAGGTTGTTGTATACTGCCAATGTATATTTAGGGTTTTCTTCCGCCATTTGTCTTATAATTTCCGGTGGGATACCTACTGGTCCCGGAGCCCTGTTACATCTCAGTTTTTTGTATGCCTCCTGTAGTTCTTCATTCCTAAAAATTATGGGGTGCTCACCTCTCTCACACTCGAAAGCAACTCGCTTATGTGTCGGAAACAAATGTTTTACGACATCCCTCGTTGCGGCCATTGTTAATCTAGGTCTCGGTGGGTAACCGGTAATCCGTTTCATGACTATCTTGTAGCCATTTCCCCATATGTCATCATCTATGTTCTCACATAAGACCTTCCAGCACGCTCTTTTCGCTGTTTTCACACTGTTTCGCAGCCTTTTCTTACTTTCTTTGTACTGGTCCCACAAGAGGTTTGCAAGAGGGGCGTTTCTTCCTCTGTTCCTGGAGTACATTCTTCTCTTTCTCAGGCATTCCTTACGAAGTTCAGCTATGTTTTCGTTCCACCAGAATACCTGTTTTCCTCTCACGGCAGTTTTCTTCTTTGGCATTGTTTCATTACAGATCTTGGTCAATACGCTGGTAAAACCCCGCGACGAGACTGTAACGTCGCTGGGTTGGACCCCACTTAGGGCCACGCTCAGCCGCTCTCGATCAAGTTTACTTAATTGCCAGCCTCCTACTTTGATTCTCTGTCGCCCCGCAGGCGCCGGCTTTTCTTCTTCTATATCAAAAATAATGTAGTTATGATCACTTAGTGCCTCCTTCTCACTCACTTCCCATTGCCTAATGCTGGTTTTGAGGTTTTCAGTCACTATGGTTAGGTCAAGGATTGAAGAGTAATCCTGCCTCTGGAACGTTGGCTTTTGGCCTTGGTTAACAATGACTAGGTCGTTAGCTGCAATCCACTCAGCGACTATGTGGCCTCTTCTGTCCGTGTAGTTCATTCCCCATTGTGGGGACTTCGCGTTGAAGTCCCCCGCTACAATGGCTTTCTGCTTGTCAGCTCTGATTTGCGTTTGGATCTGATATAGTGTTTCTTCGAGATCTTCTATGTTGTCATTCCCAGAGGAGTAGCAGCTATATATCGTGAAGCCAGTCAGTGCGATGAAGCTGTATCCTGGGCCACCTCCTTGTTTCTTTATTGCTGTATTGTTGTCAAGCAGTTTCGCAGCTGTATCGAGACGCTCGTCGTACACCCAATCCTTTCTACCTCTGATGAAGTTCCGATTTGGTTCACTCACAATCACTATTTTTGCACCGATGTTCCTTGCAGTTGCTACAGCCATATCATGGGCAGGCCTACTTCTGTTTGTGTTAATTTGGAGTATTCGCATTATGACCCGTATCTTCCTGCGGAACCTCCGTATTCCTTGTCGCCCTGTTTATCTTGACTCTTATTTCGCACTGCGAGTTTCCCGTCTGGTGTCCCTCTTGGTTACAATGGACGCAATATGGCTTGTTCGTGCATTCAGCAGCCATATGTCCTTCCTTGCCGCACTTAAGGCACAGCCCCTCTCTATCTGGTCCGCTGCATTCTGCTTTAATGTGTCCGTACCCCCAGCATCTGTAACATTTGACCTCCCTTTTCCTCTCAATGGCCCTGCAATATGTCCACCCAATTTTTATTTTCCCCGCTTCTATAATTTTGTTAGCGTCACCCTCAAGCATTACCAATGTCGCGTTTTACCTGTACCCATACGCTGGTCGTAGGGTCCTTACTTCAAAATCTTCCGGCGTGGCGGTAGTTAACCTACAGACTGCCTCTCTGATTTCCTCCGCTGTCGCTGCTTGATCCATGTCTTTGATGTGTATCACTTTTCTTTTCACCATGAGCGATGCTGATACATTTGGTAGCTTGTCCTTGAGTTCGTTTTGTAGAATTTGGGCTTTGTCTGTGCCATTTGTCACTGTAAGTAGCAGTTCACCTTTCTTAGTCTTGTGTATATTTTTAACCTCCACTCCGATGCTGCTTGGATTGACTGTCTTTCTTACTGTTTTCAGTAGGTCCGCATACGTCTTGCCTTCCATTTTCACGAGGAGTGCATCGTGTTTGGGTTTCCTCTGTACTCTGCCTCCGTTGGGTCCTTCCTTTATTGGTTTATTTGTGCTTGCGGACATCTTATCCCTTGTATTTGTTGGCCGCGACTTCTGCCATGCTTCTTTATTCGGCCTATACATTCTCACCACTGCATTGCCGTCTGCAAATAGATACTCTAGTATTCTAGTCCAAATTACGCCAGTTATCCCTTTAATTTCAGGGCCGCCAATTTTGGCGTTTTGAGACGTTCTAGTATACTGCTCTTTAAGCTCTGCATAGCTTTGAAGACGATCTTGTCGCCTGCTTCCTCATCTGCGCTATTGTTGCTTGTTATCGGGTAATGTATCCATTTTGAGACATTTGCAAGGCTGCCATCCCTCTGAGGGAAACCAAGTGTGTTTTTAGCTATTATGTGTGCAAGTCCGGACCTATATAAGACAACGACTTTGTTAGTAAAATCAGAGATATCCTGGCAGTCTAGGAGAATTCTCACCAAACTCTCTGGCAGTCTAGAGAGTACCTAGTACCTATCCCTTAGTCTTTCTGGCAGTCTAGAAAGACGGTCCGTAAGTTGTTTTGTTACCAGGCAGATCGTAGTAAGACAACAATTCCGTCCTGTAAGTCCCGAGTAAATCTTTATATGGTTATTCCGTTCATTTAAAATAATCACGTCAGATAGATTTTATTAATTTCAAATGTACCAAAGTAAATTTTAGGTTCACGTAGGATTTCAAAGAAATATATTATTCTCGTCGAATATCTCTTCAATAATACGAACATAAGGACCAGATGATGCATTAACGCTTTTGCTAGACTTGTGTAAAAGTATCACCTTTCTCGAAGTAAATATCATGTATATAATATCTTAATTCACAAAATATTTATGACTGTATATTTTAATATTCAGTGATTGAATATTCCGTTAAATGTTTGTTGACATACTGCGAATAATTTTTTCAGTAAATATAGTTATTTTCAATATATGAATTATAATTGCTTTTGTATATAACAAAGACTTTATGATCTTCTTGTAAATATATGTACTAAATTTGTGTAATTGAATTTCTGTTTTATATGTAAATAAAAAGATTGACATAGTAAGATTTCTTTTACTCTTAATGCTAGAAGGTAATATAAAATGAATATTGAAGTAATAGACATGCTAAAACATACCGAACCAGAGTTTTTTTCTCCGTAAACCGAACTACCCGTATTTGAGCACTACTGTTGATAAAGTTCACATTCACTAGACACTCAAAACACTTGATCTTATCATTACACATATTGTTTTAAGTTTAATATATAATTATCTGTCAAATATAGACAGTGAAGGTGAACAAATACCAACTGTAGATTTAATAGACGACAATATCGCTCTGATGTTAAATATCCCTAAGACTGTACAAGACGTTTAGTTATCCGTTAATAGATGGGAGCACTTCAATTTAGCAATTAGCATTATTAATTAAGTATTTTACAATTTAAAGAGGGTTTCACGTCGCAGCTTTCCTGATAGAGAAGTTCCTGACCGTCAGAAATTTCTGCAGAATTGAACGAAATTTAATAAATTACGGAACTTTTAAGAAACCAAAGCAAGATGCACGCAAATTTTGTGAAAATGTTGAATTACATGCCATTCTCAGTGTCGAAGAAAATCCAAGAACTTCAACTCGGGAAATCGCACAATAACATTGGCACGTCAAAGGACACTGTTCATGAAATCTTAAAAAAAAAACACACATTTGAACCGTACATCCCACAAAAAGTACAAGCTTTGCATGAAAACGATCCCAATCGACGATAACAATTTTGTGTTTTCTATTTAAACATGTTACGTCAAGATGGGCTGTTCTACAGAAATGTGATTTGGTTCGATGAGTGCACTTTTAGCAATAATGGCGTTTTCAACAGAAATATTCACCGTTATTCGAGTCAACAAAATCCAAGAATTACTGTAAACCAATCGATAACACAGATTCACCATAAATATATTTTGTGGTATTTTAGGTGACAGATTGATTGGACCCTTTTCCATTGATGGCACCCTAAATCAGGACAAATATCACCAACTACTAATTGAAAATTTGGACAATTTCTTGGATGAATTACCTCTTACATAGTTCAATAGAGTGTTTTTTCACCAGAGTGGCGCTACACCACATAATGCCAGGATAAATATATTAACTGGTTGAATGCTAAATTTGGCCAAACATGGATAGTGACATACGGGCCAGTTCGGTGGCCTGCGCGTTCACCTGATCTAACGTCACCCGATTTTAAGTCAGAGAATTACTCATACTTGTCGAGAGATACCTCCTTATTTAATCTTGAATACTACAGATGGGGCAACTAGAAGGTGTCAGCTTTGTATTCAGCAAGGGGGGAGGCATTTTGAGCAATATTTATAATAATTATGATTTGTTACGATGTTTTATTTTTGACGTTAATAAAATTTTTCATTGTTTTGTATCCCACGGCACACTAAAACTTTTTTTAAAAAATAAAAATCATTTCACCATTGTATTCAGAAAATATATCTCTGCCAAACTTAAAAAAAAAAGTGTTGCTATTTTTAAAAAAAATGACTTTCGCTTGTCAAAAATTACATATTAAAAAAAATAAAAATTATACTATTTTGCAGTATTTATATGGTTTTTGAATTACTGAAATCGGATTATTAATAACAGAGTTATAGCGTCGTGCGTTTTTCGCAAGACAGTCTGTATGAAAGGAAACAGAGGATGTAAAGAGCAGCTAACCATTGACTCCATGCTGACGCCATGCAAAATCACAGAAAAAAGATCTATATACGGCGTACCCATATTATCAGAAAACTGTCGATAGCTTCCCTCACTCGTGGCTGCTTGATACTCTATCGCTCTATACGATGGAAGAAAACCTGATAACGTTTCTACGCAACATCCAGAAGAGATGGAACAGGACCATAAAACTAGCTACCAACACCCAGACCCTATAATCCAGAATGTAAAATTTTAGTGGATGAAAGCTTCTCAGAGCAAATTATAACCAGAAGAAGACCAAGACGAGGAGACCCTCTTTCGACTGATCTATTTAATTTTGTGCTGGAAGCAATTATGAGAGAACGCAAAATTGAAAACGATACTTTATACGGCCTTTGTGGTGTTGTGAGTACGTAGACGAAAATGGAAAACAGAAATATTAAATTTTCTATGCTTTGGACGATTATTGTAATCGTCAAGTCCAAGACAGGCAAACATGAATTATTGGAATAATGAAAATTTATAGTAATGTTATATAAGTTACGAAAATCCAAATAATATAATAACTCTAATTTTCAAATCACCTTTTATTAGTAAATGACTTTAAGAGGGGCGTTTACCAACAAATAGAAACTTATGCAACTTATATTACTCGCGGGACGGCTAGACACAAGGGGGTGTGAGTAGGTGGAGGTAGACGATATTCGGTTCTGTCATAGCCCTTCGGTTATATTTACAGATTCTGTCATAGATAAAGAAATACTATAGATAGGAAACATAATGTATAAAGAATGAGTACTTACGGAACTGTTGATGTTGTTGATGTTTTATAATAAGCCAATTTTCGCTTGCCCATAATAATATTATTATACACTTGAATATTATAGGTATATATGACATTTAAATGCGAGTGACAGTTTGTAATTAAACTGTCACTCGCATTTAAGTCTGCAATAGCCGACCGATTCCGATAGATTTTCGTCTTCACTAGGACCGGTAGAGATACCGTAAAATGGGGATAGACGACGCGATTAGCTTGGAAAAACCTCGTGTAAAATGTGTGTGACAATGTTTACTGTTTAATGTTTTTTATCTTTAAAAATAATTACATAAATTTGATTTTTTCTTTATATCGTACATCAAATGTGCAGCTGGCGCGTAGAGGTCGTCTTTTTCTTTTGTGTACCAGCCTTAGTTAATAGACATTAACGGTGCGGTCTTCGATGCCTAACCCTAACGGGGATCCATAGATGGAGCTGTGATTGCATAAGGATTTTTTGCAGTTTTTATTATAACCCTTGATCAATAGAGAAACAAACAGAGAAATATTTATAATAAAGATAGTTATACAACAAAAATGAATACAGAAACTGTTCCTAAATTCGAATTAAAACACCCATCTAATGGATTTTTTCGGTACCATTTTAGGCGAAACTAAAAATGAAAATTAGCATAGTGCCTTTTATAAATTGAGTTAATATCGTTCTGTTTCTTCCAAATTTACTAATTTTATGGTTTTTTTGAAAAAACTAAGGGCACTAGGATTTTCAAAATAACTCAACCTGATGAGTGTGTTTTAACATTTACTGTGTGAAAATTTCATAGTTCTTGATTTACAACTTTTCGTTAAAATGGTACCGATATTCCTTATGGACATATAACACGTGCGAACCCCAGCCTTAATCAAGTTTATGCATTTTTGTGGTTATTTCTAAAACACATAACTTTCATAAGAAAATAAATTAGTACAAAAACTGACCTTGACATTATAAATTTATGCTTTTTGCATCACTAACCAAAATTTGAGATTCTAAAATTACAAAATAAGTTTAAAAAACGCGAAACGGCGATGCCTTAATTTTCGATAGGTAAACACTCCTCTTAACCCGCTCAAACAACAAATATTGTAGGAAAAGGGTTAGCAAACAGAATTATTTCTGATTCAACTCACAATTTCAGCTGGTAAGGTTATGCTGCATATCACTGATTTACATACATACTTAATCTGGCTCTAATTGGATGGCTACATGTTTTTCTCCATGACACTGTGGATAGAGTGGGAAAAATCGATGCTCTACACTCTTATCTTTAAACAAATCAGATTTTCACATTCTTCATCTGTTGCTGAATAATTGCTATACTGAATTGTTTCATATGAGAACTAGGTAAAAGATTTGATTAATTAAACATTTAGCAATTAGCAACGGTACTGGATGCAAGAACAGAGTAATTCGCCCAGTAGCAGTCTGCATCCAGTGATCCCAGGGTCGTTCAATATTTATTATTGTAATTGAATTTATACCACTAATAATTGAATTAACAAAGAGTGAATAGATGCGTATATTTAATTTAATGACAAAACTCACCTACCTTAATCTTAAGTCTTACAATTCCTCAATCAGAAGTTCCTCAGGTAACCGGTGTTGATTCTTTTAGATGGCTAATTGTTTACATGAATGATCTTGTGATTATGCATGAAGTTATTATTGGACGCCACCTATTTTGACTTGAATCGTTATTTTTTTTTTATTTTATTTATTATCACTAGAATTAGCACATCGTGGCTCCAGGTATATTAGTGAATTAAAATAGGAAACAGTCACTGAGCTTTCGAGTCGCCTCAAGGAACGAGGATTAATTAATTTAAAACACAAGTGTCGTAAACTTAACAATATTTATTACCTAAGACAATTTAAAGCAAAATACAATAAACATTTAACACCAATACATTGATGTTTCACTTCCACATTTTACATTAAATTAAACAATCCCTAACTTAATACTCTGGCCAGATAAAATAAATTGTGGTTACACAAAGATGAACACAAATAACATATGACAATACCTTGGTTGCAAATACTAATGGTAAATTAAAATCGGATATTAACTCTTGAACAAAATGCAACAACTAATGTATGGATGAATTTGACAAAGTGAATAATTCGTACTGGAACTTTTAAAAGATTAACTTAAAGTTACGATAACATAGGCAATAGTACAAAGATTCTAACAATGAACTCGAAATTTCAGATTAATACTATTGTTTACAGTAGTGTAATGATTCCAACAACAATGTGAACAGAAAAATACAGATTAATCCTATTTTAAAAGTTATCCGACGGACTAAATATTACAGTTTTATTGTTACACAACTAGAAGCAATGGCCGTAGATTTATTACAACGACGGTACAATAATTTCTAAGCCGCTCTGAGACCTAATTAATACGGTAATTTAGCTTGGTGTGTGTAGACACGATGCAACGGTCGATGACTCCTGCGGGGGTAGATGTTGTTCCGCTTAGTTTGACGAAAGTTGGTATCCGACGGCAATGGTTAAGATCGTTTCAAATTCCCATAAGGTACATCATCTGGATCTGCCAAGCCTTCTTTCAGGTTGGACTAACGATATTTAGATAATTTTGCACTCACTATGTACGTTAAATCGTCACTCGACTAGCTTTTGACACGGCTATATTACGTACACGATGATAACAATCTTAACATTTGAAATTATGCGTCAACCATTAGATGATAGCCATCGACCAGCAAGGGTCTATATAAAATTACTTCGATGTGTCTACAGTCACTTGGCGGATAATAACTATTAATAATGATTTTTAAGCGGTCTTGCCTTTTTATTCGTACTGTTGGAGAGGGGTGAAACACGCCTGTTTTTGGATTCTAGAAGGTTCTCGACTTTTTCAAGAAGGAATTTTTGCACACGACGCATACGATGTAATAGATTTAATAGCTTCGTTCCCAGGGTATTGTTAAATAAAGGGCTATTGATAAACCCGAGCACACGTGCGGCCCCAAAATTTAGTTGTCGTCATGTCATACAAAAGGGTATTTAAGAAAACTTGTTGTACGTGACTCTAATATTTGCTTTATAAGAAGAATTTTACTTTAGATTATAAATGTTGTTATTCAGATGTTATTTTTAAGAAATGTTAGATGTAGAAGTTATTTTAACAGAAATTGATACGTAGTTGAAAAAAAATATAAAGAACTGTTTATTCAAGAAGGTTAAACAAGCTTAGCTGTAGAATTGCAATACATATTTAAGTTTTGAATATATTTTGCGTATAGAAAATAATAAATAGTATACAGTATGAGCCAAAAGAATGATATTATAATTAATTTGGAATTCTTAAGTAATTTAATAATTGCTAGGTTAAGTAAACAGATATTATTTAATATTTTGAAATTAAATTAGTCAGAAGTGCCAAAAGCACGCAACACATCTTTCTGTCTAATAAAATTATGTAATATGTATATTATGCATACTACCTCCTTTAATGTATCAAATTCATCAGAAGAGTATATAATAAGTTTTTCTACCTATTTAACTTTAGAGATCATTTCAAAGGCATGTTCAATATTTCGACGCGTTGGTGATAGCCTGTAAATGAATGCTCTTTTTGTTCGTTAAACCTTTTGATGGATATGACTTCATTAAATTTTTGCTAAGAGAGAAAACAGCATCCCCAACAATATAATAGGGGGTTTCTTCTTTTGGGTTTTTCGGTAAAGGTTGGGGCGATGGTATAATCAATGTTACTCTTTTGAATTTTGAAATACTTACTACCCTATCACTGTTTCTTCTGTAATAACAAATATCGAATTCAATAAACTTACGACTGGCATCAGCCGTAACTAATAATAGCGGATCATGTTTTATCTGGGAATTTCTTGTTTTGTTATAATACAGATAATATTGAATCTGATGAAATGTTCTCATATGACTAGTGTCACAACCGTGTGCAACACAAACATTTCGTCAACATGTTGCGCTTATGTGTAAGCGATTATATTAAGAAAACAATTTCAACTAAATGACAATTTTCAAGGCTACAGTGACTGCTAGATATGATTGTAATTATTTAATTTTTAAAGTATTTACGGTCATTATTATAATTGACTCGTAAATTGACGTTGAGCGTGCAAGTTCCTTTCGTAATTTAATGATTTAAATTATTGCACCAGACTGTTTACCACGATTAACTTCCTTTCTAACCTGTGTTGTTCTGTGTTTTGCGTATATTAAATTTATTGTTGATTGTGCGTAAATGATTTTAGTAACCGACAATTTTTAATTTTTTTCTAAAACTGTTACAGTTCTTACAGTCTCTAACTGAACGCATAAACAAAGACCAAATCTTTCCACTATGTCTAGTTTTAGAGTTATAATCATACTCCGCTAGTAGACAAACTATAATATTGTATTTAGAAAATTTGTTATGCAGATGTTATAAAATAAATAGATAAGTACAAAAATCTTTACATAACAAATACTTGCATGTTTAATTAGTATCAAGAATACAAAAACACTTAACTGTATACAAAGGAAAATTGCTAATACATAAAAGTTTTGCATAAATAGAGTTATTGCTTTCTTTTATGTTGCCTGTTACCTTCTCTAATGAGAAATCAGCAAAAATCTCCCACCATGACGAGATCCTATTTTGATATCGTTTGTCAATTTCTGCAATCTCTTGAGAGAACCTTTTTCATCACCGTCTTTCCTAAATTAGCAGGAAAGAAATCCAAATGTGAATGCAAAAAATTAACTTTGAGCGACATTCGGCATCATAAATTTTTAAAGATTTCTAGCAAATTAGCCACGATATCTTGGTAGTTTTCTCTCTTTTGATTACCCAGAAAATATTTGCAAATATAAATACAGAGATTCTTGTATTGGAATGTAAAAGATTCCATTCTTTTAATCGAGATCCCAAACTTTGTGATTTTTCTTTGGTTAAATTCAAATCTCGTATCAAATCATTCAGATCCGATTGAGTGATGAGACGTGGTTTGTTAGAAGGAACATACGTCAAATCATTTGAAAATTACAGATTCAAAACATCGTTTATATCTTCTTCGTCCGTGGAAATTGCAGAAGAATTTGAATGCATTAGAGTTGGAAGCTCAAAATAAGTTATTTTCAATGGGTTTCTTACAGATGGAATATCTGGATACATTACTTTGTGTTTTCTTTTTGAGAACCCTTTAATTTTCACTAGACAGAAGTAACAGTCCGTGACGTGATCTGCTGGTTTAGGCTAAATCATTGGTCTTTCTGTTAGGACTTCAGAAGAAATCTTGTTTTTGTTCCACTGACTTAATTTGACATAACACGAAATACAGCACATATTGCTGTGACCTTTGTATCATTAAGAATTATAAAATTTAAGAAATAGTTAAGTTATAGAGAAAGAACATTAATTTTACTTTTAAAACGTATATTTTAATATAATAGGTATAATCCAAACAAATAACTACAAGTAAGATAGGTTGCCAACCTTTAAGGGGCAATGCCATTAGAAAATGTATGTGTTAAACTATATATATATTTTAAGTAAAAATAAGTTTAAATATTAAGTATAAGACAAACACAAAATGAAACAATGCATTCTATATTTTTTTAGAAGAGATAAGCATAAGGTATGAGCCTAATTTCTCACAAGGCGTAAGAATAGCTTTGAACATTTTAAGATATGGACCATTGTTCAAAAATAAAAATGTACTAAATGTAAATAACAGAGAGAGAGAGAAAGAGTTATGTTAAAGGATGGAACAATAAAGAGAGTGAATCATTTGAATGCCATTAAGTTATATGAGCAAGACCATATAAGGCATGCCCGAGATGAAAACAAAAATTTAAATGCATAAAAATAAAATTCAGACTTGTATAATAATGTCAATTCATGAGATAGATTTTATAATCGTATTTAAAACGTAGTAAATACCTTATACTTAAATCTAAAAACACTAAAAGGATATAAATGGAAAAGTACTCTTTGTACGAGAAGATACAATGTTACGTTTTATGTAAATAATAAATGTATAAATTAAAATAAGTTTTATTAATAAGGTTAATATCATATATGATTAATTTAGATTTAACATAACCTGTACTTGATTATAACATTTATTATAGAATTGGAACAAACCAGCTTTCATTATAATCGTTATTATAACAACTCGTTTTTTGAGGATGTCTCTTAATTATATGTAAATAAACAATAAATTAATTATTATGGATGTGTAATTCGGACTTTTTCAGCTTTTACTTTGTAGCGTCACAAATATTCACGTGATTTTCTCCTGATTAGTCTATTTCTTCGTGATAAAGAATATGTAGGTAGATAACGTTAAAAAACGCCCCTCTATCATTTAAATACTGCAGAATCATTTCGCGTTCACTTTATATAATGACTTGGAGAATAATTTAACGGAAGGAATTGTGTTGAGACAAGCATTCCACGATGAGATTATGCAAACCAGCTTAAAATTAGAGAACCCGGTTCAGTCAACTCCTTCGGATGCGCATTCTCTACGTTAATCGGGTGTCAAGCATAACTTTAATAAGTAAATAAATACGCAATGTGGCCACTTCGCTCTACTCAACGTGCAAAACTTATAAAAGCATGTCTTACCGAATCATATCAGAATAAGTCTGGCATACTTTTGCGCCAATAAATGAAAAACATACATATTCATTTTTTATGCATAAACACCTGCTCTTCTGTGCTTAACTTTTTTCGTCTTGGCAATTTTCCAGTCAGAAGAAGTTGTATATATTGAATTTATAGTAGATTTATTTATAGTTTCTGGTATAGTTAAAACTGAATCACGGTATTTGATAATGTACGACTGAGTGTTCTTAAGGATCTAATCTTCGAGTTTCAGAGTGTTGGTTGTACATACGCTGGCAAGCTAGTAATGATTTTGTTTGACTAGTTTGACATTCGCGCGAAATAACTTTTAAATATCGATATCACTCGATTGTTTTCTTTATAATATGATAGTGCGATAGACGTTCTAAAAGTAAAATATATTTGAGCAGTTGTACGAATGGATGTACTATCATAAGTACATCCATTACAAGTAGTATGCGAGCACAGAAGCTATATAAATGAGAATGAAATGCTATTTGTTGGTAAATGCATTACTTGAGAATGGTTGGACCGATTTCGTTATTTCTTTTAAAAAAAATTCGTAATAGTCCGGATGTGGTTTTTAGGGAAAGAAAATCAGAAAAGTTGCCTGGAAAATTGGAAAATTCTGGAAAAACAGAACATGTTTTTTTCTATAGGATTTCTGTATGAAGTCCATGCAGGCCATAACTATAGACCAGACGTACCAGGTTTAAATTACGACGGAGCAAAGAAATAATGTAAACAACACGCAGTTACTGAATAGCACTATTAATATGGTGAACTGCAACATCTGTTGTTGTAGCGAAAACGACATAAAAAAAACCATTTTACTGGCAAATTCCTTTCTTCATCGGCGTAGGTAGCAGCGTGAAGGGTTTTTAAAATTCTCAAGAAGAACAAATCCGTAATGACATCATACCCTTTCTAAAGCAACAAGTTCCATCCCGGATCTCTACAAATTCAATCAACGAATGGAAGACTGTCAAGAATATCAGAACAAAACTTCAATCCAACGATGCCATCTACGTAAAAGCAGACAAAAATGCAGGTATTGTCATAATAGACAGAAATTCATATATTCAGAAAACTCTAAATTTCATTTCAAATAATAATTTTATTTTATTACAAAGAAACCCATTAAATAGAATCATTACATCTACTAAAGCTGTTATAGACCAATGTAAGGAGACACTTGTAGAGTACTCCCCATCCTCAAAGCAATTCATACCCATGAATCCCACAATTCCCATTTTGTATGCATTGCCCAAACTTCACAAACAGGACATTCCAATACGACCCATAATCGCTTTTCATTCATCTCCCACCATTTATATTTCAAAAATTCTATTAAAAGTCTTCAATGCTACAAACTTCAATGCCAAATATGCTATTAAAAACACAAATCAACTATTTAATTTACTACAGGATCTCCCAAATAATAAGTTTAAACTCATTTCATTTGATATTGTTAACTTATATTCCAATATCCCAATTCAAGACACCATTAAAATAATTTCCACTTTATTTAATAGTTCTTTTTCTAACACTAACAAAATTCAAAATCTTCTCAATTTAATTTCGCATGTCGTCAACCAAAACTACTGCACATTTGATGACAAATTTTATAAAATCAATGAAGGTCTCCCTATGGGCATGCCTTTGTCTGGTATACTGGCAGATATATTTCTGAATCACATTGAGACCAATTTCATTATAAATGACAACAACCCATTCAATAATCATATTGTTAGATGGATTAGGTATGTTGACGACATCTTATGTTTATGGACTGGCAATGATCAGGAACTAAATAATTTTCACACTTATTTAAATAATATTTGTAGTATATGTAACACACTATATTACCGACATACAGATATCTTGGTTATATATACACATACATGTATCGTAGATATAGATATATAAGCACGGTGCTCTTGTGCACAAACAATTTATATATATTAATGTATATTCTTACTTTGTAACGTTTTATTAAATGATAACAATAAAGCTAACAAATACTACATGGTGGCAGCGGTAAAACACTAAGGTGAATTTCAATTGAAAAAGCAAACGTTGGTGTAACGGTTTTATGCAGAACATATAAAAAGAATGGCGTCATTCAACAAACCACCACCACTTCACATAAAAGGAAATATAAATGTTGACTGGTCGAAATGGAAGAAAAATTTCACAACATTTATAACAGCTTCAGGATACGATAAAGAAACTGATTCCAGGAAAATAGCCATGCTAGTGAATTTAATCGGTGATGATGGTCAAGAAATTATGAATAGCTTCGAATATGAAAACGAAGGAGATAAAGAAAAATACGACATAATTCTAAAAATTTTTGAAGACTATTGTACCCCTAGGAAAAATTTGACAGTGGAAAGATTTAATTTTTTTTCAATTCAGCAAAAGGAAGGAGAACCATTCGAAACATTTTTAACAGAGTTAAAAAATAAAGCATCGACATGTGAGTTTGGGAACCAAAAGGAGAGTCTTATTCGAGACAGAATCGTGTGTGGAATAGGGGATAGAAATATACAAAAAAGACTTCTTCGAGAAAGTGATTTAAGTTACAATCAGCAATTAATACCTGTGTTGCAGCAGAAACAAGCAACCGACAAGCAAAAATATTACAGGAGCAACATGAAATCAGTGTTTACGATGTGAAAAAAGCAAAAGTAGGGACTAATAAGCAGGTGACATTTATATGTAAAAATTGTAATCGCAATCATAAACCAAGAGAATGCCCAGCTTATGGGAAACTATGTAATTATTGTAAAAAGAAAAATCATTTTGAAATAGCTTGTAAATCAAAGAAATTTAGCAATAATAGTAATAGTAGAGTTAAGGTTAGAGAAATTGCAGAAACACAAAATGATAATACTAGTGATGATGAATATTTTATATCTGAAATTAATATACATACAACTAAAGCATGGTATGCAGACATTAGAGTTAATTCTCAAATAATTAATTTCAAATTAGATACAGGGTCTGAAGTAAATGTTATATCTGAAAAGGTATTTAGAGCTTTGAATAAAAACAGATTTAGGTTAAGCCCTTGTAATGTTGTACTGGTATCATATGGCAACTATAAAACTAAGGCATTGGGTAAGGTACGTTTTAAGTGTACTTATGAAAATAATGTTGAGTATTTAGATTTTATTGTAGCGTCTGTTGATTCGCAACCACTTTTGGGATTGCAAGGTTGTATTCAACTTAAGTTAATAACAAAAGTGGATTTTGTGACGACAGATATGTCAAAAACAGATATAATAGACAAATATAATGACATTTTCACAGGTCTAGGTGACATAGATGGTGAACATCACATCGAAACAGATCCCTCCATTCATCCTGTAGTACATCCTCCTCGCAGAGTTCCTTTCTCATTACATGCGAAGTTAAAATCTACACTGGAAGACATGGAGAAACAAAGGGTTATTGAAAAAGTTGAACATGCAACGGATTGGGTCAACAGTCTCGTCATTGTGGAGAAAACTAATGGGAGTCTAAGGCTATGTTTGGATCCAAAGGATCTAAATAGTGCAATTAAGCGTGAACATTATGCAATTCCTACTCAGACTGATATAGCAGCAAGACTTAATGGAAAAAAGGTATTTTCTGTGATCGACATGAGTGCAGGATTTTGGCAAATTAAGCTTGATAAGGAGAGCTCTAATTTGTGCACTTTTAATACACCTTTCGGAAGATATAAATTCTTAAGACTACCATTTGGCATCCGGTCTAGCCCAGAGGTATTTCAAAAGAAAGTTAATCAAATATTTGGGGGCATCGAAGGAGTTTTTGCCATGTTTGATGATTTAATAATTGCTGGAGAAACAGTAGAAGAACACGACAGAATATTGACAAAGGTATTTGAGACAGCAAAAAGACAGAAGGTTAAATTCAATAAAGAAAAATTTCAGTTCAGAGTGAAATCCGTAAAATATATGGGAAACATTGTAAGTGATAAAGGATTTACACCAGATCCAGATAAAGTTAGAGCCATTCGAGATATGAATGCACCAGAAAATAAAGGAGATCTGAAACGATTTTTGGGCATGGTGAATTACTTGTCCAAGTACATTCCAAATTTTGCAGAAATAAATGCACCCTTAAGAGAACTACTAAAGAATGATGTTGAATGGACATGGCTGGATAATCATACGAAAACATTCAACATGTTGAAAGAGACACTTTGCAAAGCTCCAGTGTTGAGATACTATGATGGGAAAGTACCTATAGTTTTACAAACAGATGCATCAAAGAATGGTCTAGGCGCTTGTATAATGCAAGAAGGAAAACCACTTTCATACAGTTCTAGATCCTTAACACCGACTGAAAGAAACTTTGCTCAAATTGAAAAAGAGCTACTGGCTATTGTATATGGCATGGAAAGGTTTCATCAATATGTTTATGGCACAAAAGTGACAGTCCAGACAGACCATAAGCCTTTAGTCTCCATATTAAAAAAAGATATAACGAGGATTACGAGTCGTCTTCAGAGGATGGTTTTGAAATTACTGAAGTATGAGATCGATATAGTATATGTTCCTGGTAGTAAAATGTATATAGCGGATACCTTATCTAGAGCATATTTGAGGGATCCGGTGAAAGATGATCCAGAACTCGAAAACATCGTTCACATGATAGCAAAACATCTAGCAGTCAGCCCATCCAGGAGAGTAGAGATTCAAGAAGCGACACATGACGACGATACATTGAAATATGTAATCAGCTATTATATGGATGGATGGCCTCGGAATTATTGGGAAATACATGAGTTGGCAAAACCATATTGGAAGTTCCAAAATCAAATGTCTGTGGCTGATGGTATGTTATTTATAGGTGACAAGTTAGTTATTCCCCAGAAACTACGATCCAAGATTGTTCATGATTTACATGAAGGACATCAAGGGATAGAAAAAATGAAATCGAAGGCACGACAGCTTATTTATTGGCCTAACATTGGTGACGATATCGAAAAAGTAGTTCGAGAGTGTGAAGTGTGTGAGAAATACCGATGCAGTAATCAGAAAGAACCGATGATCTCGCATTCAGTACCAAACAGAGCTTGGGAAAAGGTGGCGTCCGACGTTTTGGAATTCAATGGAGTAAGTTATTTACTTGTTATTGACTATTATTCTAATTGGATTGAAGTAAAAGAACTTAAAAGTAAAACTGCCTATGGTATAATTACTCAGCTAAAAGAAATGTTTTCAAGAAATGGAATACCGCAAGAGTTGATTTCTGATAATATGCCCTATAACAGCGAAAACTTCAAAACATTTGCAAAAGAGTGGGACATAATATTAACTACGAGTAGTCCGCACTATCCTAAATCTAATGGTCTTGCAGAACGAGGAGTGCAGATCGTTAAGAATATGTTGCGGAAGGCATTCGAATTAAGGGATGACATATATACAATGTTAATGGAATATCGGAATTCGCCATTAAAAACCATAAACAAGTCACCAGCACAGTTAATGCTCAATAGAACATTAAGAACGAAGATACCGATTACAGCAAAGTTGCTTAAACCGAAAATTGAAAGAAATGTAAAAGAAAGGAAAGCATTAGAAAAAAAGAGACAAGAAGAATATTACAATAGGAATGCAAGAAAATTGACCACCTTAAGGCCAGGACAGCCGGTGACTATAAAGAATGGAAGACTTTGGGAAAAGGGTAAGATAATAGGAACACATGAAACACCGCGATCATACTTGGTTGAAAAGAATGGTTATACTTTTCGTCGAAACAGATATCACCTAAGACCGTCCTACACACAACAGTTCTCCAATATCCATAATCCCACTCAGACTATAAACAATGATAACAAAAATGTTAACAAATATGTTTCAAAACAAGACACGAACAGTAATCATGACACTAATGACTTTATGAGACAAGACAACAGTAATCTTGACACTAATGACTCTCTAAGACAGGACGATAACATTACTAATACAAACGAAACTCCAAAACAAGAAACTAGTGATCTTGCTCAACCTAATAATGGTAATGTCAGACCCAAAAGGAATGTAACAATTCCTCAAAGATTTCATTATTATAAAATGTATTAAAAATATAAAAGAAAAGGAGATGTAGTATATGTAACACACTATATTACCGACATACAGATATCTTGGTTATATATACACATACATGTATCGTAGATATAGATATATAAGCACGGTGCTCTTGTGCACAAACAATTTATATATATTAATGTATATTCTTACTTTGTAACGTTTTATTAAATGATAACAATAAAGCTAACAAATACTACAATATTCATCAAAATTTAAAGTTCACTATTGAAATAGAGGAAAATAACACACTAAATTTCTTGGATCTTACCATATCTAATTTAAACAATCACCTAACTTACAATATTTACAGAAAACCTACAGCCACACCTACTATAATTCCCTTTAAATCTCATCGCTATTATACTCATAAATTTGCTGCCTTCCATTTTCTCATTAACCGAGCGCTCAATTACCCTCTACATCATGTTTTTAAGATTAATGAACTTAATTATATTTACAAACTTGCTTCAGACAATTCATTCAACGTTGAAGACATTGATAGAATTTTATATAGAGCCTTGCTAAAGTTCGATCCCTTATATAATAAATTAAATAAACAACCTATCATTTACAAACCCCTACCCTATAATGCTATCACATCTAAATCCATTAAGATACTACAGAAATATGATATCCTACCAGTTTTCACAACACAGACACAAATGTTTAAATTACTTAATAACTCAAAACTGATTAAAAACAACATAATGAAAGAGAATGGGATATACTCTATAAGTTGCTCTACATGTGACGGCTTATATATCGGTCAGACAGGCAGAAATTTGCAAAAACAAATTAATGAACATAAGGTTCAATTCAATTCAAATGTTTACAGACATAAGTTGGAGACTGGTCATACTATAGACTATGATAATCCTAAATTACTACATAGATGTCAAAAAGGTCAAAAACTAAATATACTAGAAATTTGGGAGATTGAAAAACATAAATTGACTCACGGCTTATTAGCCGACAAACCGATGTTTATGTTTCTTAATATACAACAAAACGCACATGTATAAAGAGTAGCCTATCCATAAATACATATTTATCCTGAATTACAATAACTCGTGCATTCTTATTTTAGTGTTTTTAGTTTGTTAACGTTATCAAGTTTGTGTGTGACCTACCTGACTGACTTTCCATTTAGAATTCCACCTGTTTGTCACGACCGTCATCCCGACAGCATGTATTTCTTCATACCTTCCATTTAATTTTTTCCAAATATAAAAGAATTTTAAAACTTTCAAAAATTTTACCTATCTACAATGATGTTGTTTGTGTTTGATGTTTAATGTTATACAATAATTTTAATCTATAACTGTTGTAATGTTTGAGTTTTGTTTTTGTTTTATTACTTTGTACGTTGCTACATTTGGACGTGTATTTTCCTGTTGATTTGACTGTAAGTTTTTTTGCATCCATTCATTATATAATACAAGGTCCTAATGCTATGAAATTGTTTAGATTCTAGCTGAAGATGGCCTTGGGCCGAAACATGTACTACTAGAGCATATAATAAAATTAATGTAAGGCTTAAAAGAGGATTTATTTTTTACACTATTACTATTAGAATTACCTTACGATATGGATTTCTTTCATTCATTCATTTCATTTTTAAAATTTATTATATTTACCTTATTATTATAAATAAACTTGACAATCCCATTTTGAAAACATTTCTCCAGAAATATACTGGTCGAAATGTTCCTGATGAATCCACCTTACGCAAATATTATGTTCTTAAGTGCTTCACGAAAACAGTAGAATGCATTAGAAGAATCTTTCAAATCAGTACCTATGGATAAGTGCCGATGAAACTGTCTATATATTAGGACGTTGGTGTAGTACATCCAACTATTCCATATAACGCATACGTAATAGCATCTAAAGTTATAAATAGAGTTGATGCGGAAACAGTTGCTATAACCATTATGAGAAAGGGCTCTAGAAACCCATTGCAATTCTTCTCTTTCATAAATAAGCTGTTGACTACTTCGGAAACAAGGTTATCGGAAAATTTATTGCCGTATAAATAAATTTGCTGCCAACCAATGCCCAGTAATATTAAATCTAGCTATGTTGTATAATAACATCGCATATTTCAATAGCATTATTTTTTTCTGGCGGTACAAGCGTGCGCGACTTTTTTCGACGAAGTGCTTCATTGGTTAAAAATTTTAAACAAATATTATCAATCAATATTTTTTTAACCACATTTTCAAATTGTTGTAAATCTTATTTAACTTTAGCGGTATTTCTTTCTGCAATTATTTAAACATTATGGGACATTACTTTATACAAAATTATTGACCAAATATGAAATCTTTGTACTGCAATCGAAGATTGTACGCTCCAGATTGTTCAATTGTAGAACCCAACATAATATATTTACTTTCTTCTAATGTTTCCATGACATCTATCAATTCTTTTATACATTGATAAATGATGGTAATTCCTCGTGATTGAAAGCATTATTTAATCTGTGAAGAACTTGGTAACGTCTGTGAACAATTTTATCTAGAGGTCTTTTGGGAGACATTGAGAAAAACTAAGAAAGTCCAGATAAATGTACGAAGAATTCTCGAACCAATTTATTAGCTGATGCTGCAGTGCTCATTATGAATTTCATTTGGTCTTCTACACAGAACGTGACGTGGCCGGTGGGAGAATTGTCGCTGCACGAGGATGGGTCAGTGTCAGGCAGAGAAAGTATTCGGAAAAACGAAATGATCATCGCATACATTAGTCAGACGAAGGAGTAAATGCAGATAAGAAATTGTAATATACTGAAAAGAGATACATATATAGGAAACGTACTGCACTTCGATGTGTAACGCTCGACAATTTTTCGAGACTGCTTGTGCTTATCGTAGTATTATAATAAGAATAAGAATCAACTGTGCACCTTGTGGGAGGGGCATCTCACTGACCAAGTCTTGCTCCGTGAACTGTAGTTAGCTGATGAGTACTTCTCTCACATAATTTTTTGAAATCTCCATTCATAACTGTTGCTCTATCATAAATCAGGACTATTGCCTTTTTAATACTTAAAATATCACATAGGCACACATTAAAATAAAGGGATTTTTATACAGTTACTACATGGATGTACAAACCAGTTAAAGGGGTTTAATGTTTAACCCTTTGCATCCTACTGGTTACGTGGAGCAAGCACTTTTTTAAGATTTAACTGACTCAGACCTAGTGGTATATATCAGTAACAACTGTTCACAGGCGATACTTATGGTGTCATCTGTCGTACAAAATATTTACTCCCGGATGTTTCCAGAGTAAAGCATACTGCGGAATATTTCGTGTTGACTATTTGACAGTTGTGCACACTACTACACATTTTGTTCATTTTTAGTGTTTGTAGTGATAAAAATTGTCATGGCTGGTAAGTAAAGCATCAATATAGTTATATTGTGTTGTGTTATACAGTGCAACTGGTAAATTTGGTGTTTTGCTGATAACTGTATTGCCCAAAAAGTGGTGGTTTCATGAAACAACCACTAGGCATATACACGGTAACTACTAATAGTATGCAAGACAAATTTCTTTTTTCTTTCCAGGTAAAGATAAATGCGAAGTAGATGTGATTTTAGCTGACATTCCTTCAGACGGGGAATCTCTAGCTGACGACTATTTATCAGGTGATGAGGCGAGATTGAAAACAATATAGAAAATCCAAATTTTTTAAGTAAGAACGATAACAAAATTGATGATAATGACAATGAGATTGATAGTGACGATGAACCACTGGCTCGTATAGCGGGAAGAACACGTGCTGAGATTACTGATGTATTTCCAAATAACATATTGTGGGAAGAAAACAATTTTTATCAGGAACCTCCAGCCGCTTTTGAAGATGCTTTTGACACACCTTTGGATGAATCCTTAGAGCGTCCTCTAGATATTTTTATGAGTCTGTTTTCCGAAGAACTGATACAGACAATTGTATTCAACACAAATCTGTGTGCTATTCAAAATCAGTCCATTAGAGGAAACAAACACTTACAGCCAACTACTTCTGAAGAAATGAAGATTTTCTTAGGTGTCAACATTCTAATGGGAATAAAAAAAACTGTCCAGCTTGAAAGATTACTAGTCTTCACAAGAAGAAATACGGGATCCTTATATCTCAAAGATTATTTCTCGTGACAGATTCTTCTGCTTGTTAGGTAATTTATATTTTGCAGATAATACATTACAACCTAAGAAAGGGGAACAAGATTACGATAAGCTCTATAAAGTAAGACCACTTCTTATTTCACTTGCTCAAAAGTACAAGGAGTACTACAGCCCTGGAGAATTTCAGGCAGTTGATGAAAGTATGATCAAGTACAAAGGAAGACCGCAAAACCAACAAAACGGGGATATAAAGTGTGGGTAAGAGCATATGAATCTGCCTATGTATGTGAATTCCAAATTTACACGGGAAAAATTGCTGATTTACCTGAAAAGGATTTGGGAGGACGCGTCGTAAGAGATCTAACAAATGATTTGAAGTATAAGAATCACAAAGTATTCTTCGATAATTATTTTTCCAATGTTCCACTTTTGTGGGGCCTGCGAAAAGATAATATTTATGGCTGTGGAAAGGAAAAAAAATTGTACCGATGATAAAAGGATGACAAGAGGACAATCAGATTGGCGAATGACAGAAGATAACCTAGCATGGCTATGGATGGATAAAAAGCCAGTGTACTTTCTTTCTAATTATCATAATCCCGAAGATATTGTTACGACAAAGCGACGTAATAAGGATGGCACATTAGAGGAAATAAGCTGCCCAAGATTAGTAGCTGATTACAACAAGAACATGGGCTTTGTTGACAAGGCTGATATGTTGAAAAAATGTTATGCAATAGACCGCAAAAGCAAAAAATGGTACCACACATTAGTTTGACATTTTATAGATACTACTGTTATAAATGCCTACATATTGTTCAGAAAAAGAAGTAGTGGTGCGTCACTTGATTTGAAACAGTTTCGACTAAATGTATCATCTGGATTGACTGGTGCTGGATATTTGGCCAAAAAAAAGGGCGAAAGTCGTTGCAGGTAGTAAATCATTATAAAAAAAATGTTCCAATCGAAAGAAGAACTGACAAAGCTGCTCATATGCCTATCTATGGAACATGAAGACGTTGTGCAGTGTGCAGTACTAAAGCAGAGTTTTACAGAAGTAAATGGAATTGCACTATTCGTGATGTTGGACTTTGAGCGACAAACGCAATTGTTTCCAAAATTTTCACCAACGCGAGTAGTCCTACTGGTTACACAGCGTGACTACCATTTTCCAAAAAAGAGGGCCTTATATTATGATATCAAATATTTTTTTATATTTTTATGTAAGCTTTTCGTTCATATTTTGTAATTCTAAATGTATTTGTTTTAATAAAAAATAATTCAGGACTTAAAGGGTTAATATAATTCTAATTAAACTTACGTGTCTAAATTAATCTTTATTTGGAAGAAAAAAAACTGTTTTTATAATATGGGCCTTGACCGGGTGATTGTTTAATAGGAGCCGCCACTGCCATGATGAGATGCAAAATATACCAATATAAGCAACCTTTCAAGAACCTACTCCTTTTATCTTTTTTGCGTCGTTTGCTTTGTGGAATTGTTTATTTTATCCTGTTATGATTCACATTTGCTTTCACATAAATATTCTAAATTTGACAGCTTCAGTAACACTGTTAAAAGAACTTATTTCCATCGATCTAGGATGTGTATGTGTTTTTCTTGCTTCTATGCTTCAATTTAATAGTTTTCTTAATACTAATTGCAAACGTTATCCAGTCATATGTACATACGTTATACCTTTTAAATGTCAATTCATTAAAAGGAAAACAAACATATATCCTGTATCTGGCATTTTCCTGTACCTGCTCTGCGTTTGAACTGATATTGATTTTTCGTAGGGTAAATAAATTAGACAAGCTAAATCTGAGTCCAGAGGTGAGGTCGGTTAGTTTGTTAGGGTTACCGTTTTGAATAGGGAAGATGATACTGAAGAAATTCATCTAAATTAAATATAATCACTGACTGAAGTGTTTACAGAGTGCTTATAGTATTTCTTAGTTTAAATTAAATGTCACTTGTAAAGAGCCTTTGTACTGAAAACAAAAACAATGAGGTGTGGCCGCCACGCGACTTTCTTATACGTATGAGCGTTACAAATTATACAATTTTAAGAATTTCTTATACAAAAATTATTCAAAATCCTAAGTACTTCCATCCTTTTAATAAATCGCTATAAAATGTATACTTTGTGAGATATTAAAGAAAAAGTGCTACTCGCTAAGAGTATAAGTGTTACTTCCGGTCCGAATTTTGAAATTTTTTTATACAAAGGGTATTGAAACTTATGTTTTAAATAGTTAAATAGTAGAAAGCATAACCTGCGAAATATTTGCAAGAAACCGATTTTTGATAAGAGTAAAAGATGTACTTCTTGTAGAAATTTCGAAGAACCTTTTTAATTAAATTTTTCTCAAATTGAGTAAATTTTAATTCTTTATAAATTTGTTTAAACTCAGTAGTTTTTTTTTTGACAAAATTCGATTTTTTCACTGAAGTTAAGTACTACTTTCGGTCTATCGCTTTTACTGACAATCTGATCAGATCTCAAGATTGAGATTATACTCGTAAATACAATATTTGGAATTGATATCCATAGCGATTGACCGCTATCGTGGTCACACAGACACCATCGTACAGTGAGAGAGAGTGGGAGACATTTTTTAAAAACCACTTTTTCGGTATCAGGAGACTTCAAAACGTGGACATCTGCAAAAATCTCGAAGTCAAAAATTTTCATCATCACAATGCTTCCTTATACTACGTAAGAAAGTAATATTTAAAATAAATGCAAATATATTTCTTGTTGATGATATGTAATAGGAAAACTGAAGAAAACGATATTGCATTCTCGTTTTGTCAGCTCGAAGTTAGCTTTGAAAGGACAAATAGATACGATATGGTATAAAACACTGCGCAGGCCGATTTAAGCCCACCCCAGTGGGCTTAAATCGGGACACGGGAGAATTTAGGCGGGCCTAAACACCTGCGATAGAAAGCTGGCCCGATACCACGAATTTGGGCCCAGGCGGGGCTGTGGTGTGGCCAAATATTCATATGACTATAACGTGCCTTCAAATACTTTCCGCATTAGAGTAGGCTGTTTTTGAAGTTTTTAAGTAATCAATGTTGGTGTACATGCTAATTTTTTGAAAACTTCAAATTCTGACAGTTGTCGTACTTAAATTCAAATTATAGACGCCTATTATTATTTACATGACTTAACCAAACTATTAAAATTATGCACTGTCACCAACCATTAAAAAAAAGCATGTCCGTCTCTAATGCGGAAAGTATTTGAAGGCACGGTAATATGTGTAAATATAAAATAGGAACATCCGAAAACTACAATTCTTAAATCTATAATCTAGCACGTTTACTGTTCTATATTCCATATACATCAGTTATAATACCATTATGCTACCTCTTGGTTAATTATTTTTCTCCATTTTCGATTGTAGTTGTTGTTATCAGCTATAATATCCCAAGAGCATTGATAACAGTACGAAATAATTTTATCACAGTTTTTGAAAGCACGTTACTTGGTAACAGCCCGACGCCGTAGGCGGAGGGCTGTTAACCTAAAGTAACGTGCTTGAGAAGTTGTGATAAAATTATGAGTATTTATCAATGCTCGCGGGATATTCGGTAAGAAAATTTTTTGCGATTCAATGAAAATTATTTATTAAAAACACAATTATTGAAAGAACAATTCGAAAAATTATATTTCGATGATGATGTATTCGCTTCGGTTACTGAAGATGTGTTTCCACGCATACTATTGATTATTCTATTGTGATGTTCTTGATCGATATTTAAATAAGGTTTTATAGAATTTGCATTGTTGTGGCCTGTAATTTTTAACAACTGTTGTTCGTCAATTCCATTTTTAGCAAGTGTACTAACAGCAGTTGCCCTATTGGAATGATTGGTAATTTTCCTCTCTTTGGTATCCAAACCAACTGCTTCAGCAGAAGATTTTGTCCATCCGTTGATGGTATTCTTATTGCTTTCTTTTGAAATGGCCGGTGTAAATCGAAAATATATCCCCAAGTTCTACGATAGTAACATTCTAATGTTCGAGTTAAGAACGGGACAAGCAAAAAACATGCGTCGTAAATCTTATATAGCATGAATAAGCCATTGTACTTAATATGAGTGTGGTTTATATTTTCTCAAATTTTTAAATAATTTATTTTCTACAATCTGCACGAAATATACATGTCATATATATAGTAACGAAGGAAACACATATTTTGAATGCCTTGCTTTTGAAATTATATATAATTAAATGTTAAATACAATTAAAAGAAAAAGATTGTATTACGTTATGTATTACATTGCTTTGTAAAAGAAACTACATCGGCCATATACTATAAGCCAATATATTTGAAATATTTGTGTTTATTTATAATAATTTATTGTCTGATAACGTTCATGCTACGTGCTTTATTAGAAAAAACCATTTTTATGTTCCTCAATATCTCTCTGGCTTTTTGATAATAGCCTTTTATTTTAATTTCTATAGGGAGATCCACTGTTTTTCATTCAAATCTTGGTTTTATGGAATTTTGGACTTGCTACTATTCTTTCTGGGAGTGCTTTGTATTTATTTTAGATGTTGAAGCTTTTTATTTAAAATAACAACGTTTAACTGAAAACTAAAATAATACTTAAACAATTTAGTATTATAACAATCCATGTTTGTTATATTCTCTAATAAGGGAATATTTAGAATTATTAAAAATTATATTTTTCCCGATCAACACTGATATTTTGAATTAGTTTACTTCACTAAAAAAATCAAAATTTACTAATTCGTCGTCAACTACTAAGTTTAGAGAAATTTCTAAAGAATACAAAAGTACTAAGAATTTTAGAAAGACTTTTTTTTGAAATTTCTACCGGAAGTAGTTCTTAATATCTTAGCAAAAACCGGTTTTTAGCAAATATCTTACAAATTATTGATTCTTTACAGATTTATCTAGAATACAAAAATATTTAGAGCCCGAATTGGAACAACTTTGTATAAAAGAAATTTGAAAATTCGGACCGGACGTAAGACTACTCTTATCAAATAGCGGTTTTTTGGAAAATCTCACAAATTTTGCATTCTAGTCAGATTTATTAAGAACACAAAATTATTTGAGCCACATTTGGAATAATTTTTATATAAAAGAAAAATCAAAATTCGGACCGGAAGTAACACTCTTACTTTCTTTTATTTTTTTTATTCATTTAACGAAAATAACGTAGAAGTATTTGATTGGGCGGCAAAATCTCCATACCCGAATCCCATTGAAAATATGTGGAGTGCTATGCACAATCTGTATGGGAGCATTTCTGAGGAAGAAACTTATGTGAAACTTTAATAAATTCTATGCAATGAAGAATGCAAGAGTATATGGACGATAATGGATTTTATATGTCGTACTAAGGTTTTTATTATTGCGAAAAGGAAACAAACTATAAGACCAAAATCACATAACCATTTTCTTTAATTTCTTTATTAATTAATTACTATTATATATTAATTATTAAAAACTTGATATCTGCTACAATTTTTGTTTTAATTTTTTCTGGGAAAGGTTAGAGAAATTAATATTACAACCCTAATTAAATTTTATTACATGATTACCCATTAATTGCATAGTTCCATAGTACGATTGCAGCGATTTCTTTAATGAATATCATACTTTAAAAGAACTATTTATTTCGGCTAATCATTTGTAGAAAAATTTGCGATGATACTAATGATATACTTTCACATGTGCACAAACATCCTGGATATTCATCATATTACAATGTAACAATCCATTTAAAAAATTGTGACGTGACCGCACATTTTCACAATTTTATTAAATGTCCTCTCCCGTCTACGTTAATTTTATTTTGAATTAAAACTTTTCGTTTTGAGAGTTTGTGAGAAATTGAACACAGAAGTTCAAGTATGAGACCTTGTATGTATATATGTATTATTTTTTGAACAGGTTTGTTCCAACATACGTTTGAATAAATCCGTGATTGTACGGAGCAAGCGCAGTGAATAATCACTGTTCCAACAACGCGAACTGACAAATCCGGGATCAATTGCAATCTGTTCCAACATAACATGATCTAGTTTGAGAACTGTCAAAACATAGTCCGAGCGGTTTGCTGATCTTTTACAAACCGAAAGTTATGGATACTTAGCGCATGCGCACCAAGAGAGAGAGGGGGAGAGAGAGAGAGACGTTTGCCAAAAACCACTTTTTCGGTATCAGGCGACCTTAAAACGTGGACATCTGCATCATAATTCCTTACTACGTATAAGAAAGTATAAAGGCAAATATTGCTTTAATTAATAAACCACAAGACAAGGTGTTAAACTCATTATTTTTATTTTTTTATACGTAGTATAAGGAAGTATTGTGATGATGAAAATTTCAATTTAATCTCCCTCTTGAGATTTGATTAGATTTTCAGTAAAATCGGCAGACCGGAAGTAGTAGTTTACTTCAGTGAAAAAATCGAATTTTGCCAATTATTCGTCAACTACTAAGTTTAAACAAATTTGTAAAGAATTCATATATACTCAAAATTAAATTTAAGAAGAATTTTATTAAAAAAGTTTTTCGAAATTCCTACCGGAAGTAGGTCTTTTACTCTTATCGAAAATCAGTTTTTTGCGAATATTTCGCAAGTCATGCTTTTTAGACAGGTGCGTTCCGAGTATAAAAGTATTTAGAACTTAATTTTCAATATCTTTTGTATAGGAAAAATTTTAAAATTCGGACCGGAAGTAACACTTTTACTCTTATCGAATAGCGATTATTCTAAATATTTCGTAAATTATGCATTCTATATATGTATATTTATCAAGAGTATAAAAGTATTTAGAGTTGGATTTGAAATATTTTTTGTATAGATGAAAATTCAAAATTCGGACCGGAAATAATACTTTTACTCTGAGCGAGTAGCATTTTTTTGCAAATATCTCACAGAGTATGTATCCTGTAGAGATTTACTAAGAGACTGGAAGTACTTAGAATAGGATTTCGAATAATTTTTGTATAAAATAATTTTTAAAATTGTATGATTGAAACGCTCATACGTATAAGAAAGTCGTGTGGTGGCCACACCTCATTTTTTTTATTTGAATTAATTTAAAAATAAGGTAGGAGTTATAATAATAAAACTAAAGATATTTTTCAAAAGCATTTGGGTATATATTATCTGTTGAACTAAGCAAATAGAAATAAATTTAGTAAATCATGGTCACCTTGTTATTTAAATTATTTTTGGAAGATAAACTAGTTGGTTTTATAATCCAGAATATATTTTAAGAAATAATATGGAAGTGGAGAAAAGGAATGTAAATAAGAAATTATACAATGAGCAGCATTCAAACAAATATAAATATTCTGTGGAGATATTTATTTAGTGTGTTTTCAAGACCTGACATCCATACAATTAGAATGTGACTATCGACAGATACGCGCAGCGTTTTTAAACTCACACCGGTCATTTCTAAAGAAAGTAATGTACATTGTCGTACCACTTATCATTTTCTGTTTTCCAATGGCGATTCGGTTTTAAAAATAGTCTGTTTGTTTTGATATTTTTTCCTCTTTTCGATAATAATTTTAAAAATAATCTAACAGGGCAAACGTTGCTGTCACTATTTTGAACTAACCATTTACTAGAAGCGCAGTTCTTTGAACCTCCTTGGCAGGTCTTACTGAAAACTGGATTGTATTCGACCCTGTTAGTTGGAGAGCCATCATTGTTTTTCTCGATATGAAAATATTCAACCAAGCAAGCAACAGCCTCACCACCTCTCCATGCCAATTCCACCGCGGCGATATGATAAAATTTGCGTAGGAGACCTAGAGGGGTATTTTCATCCCAAAACTTTATAATTTTGTTCATTTCGGTTGAACTTAATGGGACTGAACTCGTTTTACGTTTAGTGGGATCTATTTGTAAATTTTTTCGTGCTACGTCGCGTGCATTTCGGGCTTGTTTGAATGCAACACTGTTAAAGGGGTCTATCATGATATTATACTCGTTGTAATATTTTTCTTGTAGTAATTTACTTGTCACATTCCACATAGTTTTAACTGTAGCTTCCTTAAAGTCCGTGCCATCTCTCTTTTTCATATTAACTGCCCAATCTTTCAGTATTAAAGCAAGTTCTTCAATTGTACGATTTCCATCCAACTCATATTTCCTGGTGTTGCAAAAGTCTATAAATGTTTTCCATGTGTATTTTTTACTATTAATAGTATTTTTTGGTACATTTTCTTCAATGATTTTGTCAATTGACTCATTATTTTGAATACCAAAACGAGAAAGTGACATTTTGAAAAATTTTATACAATTAAATTAAATAAGCGTCAAAACCATTGCGTAGCAACCTCTTGATGACAGAAGTGAAAACTACCCTAGGGTTGTTATCAGTTAAATGATGAGTTTATTGGTTATTTTGAGACATGTGATGACAAATAGACGAATTTGATAGGATTCCATTTTAAGCAAAAAATTTTCACCAAAAATACGTTTTAGAAAGTTTTTTTCAAGATGTCAATATATTTTCTATATTTCTCTTCAAAATCCATGTTCCGCATCTTTCCTTGGCCATTATTTTATCAATATGCCCTTCTTCTTCGTAAGTATGTATGTACTTATAAATACAATGTGAAATATTTCAATTTCTGAATTCTGACACTAATGTTTATCGTTTAATATACAGGGTTAGTTAAAAGTATGGAGACGGCGATTTATTGTCGTTAATATTCATTTTAGAGAATTATGTTCAATATAAAAGTTTGTTAGGATATTTTGATCTACATTTGAGAATATTTGATTTTTTTTTTCTTCAATTGTTTTTTAGTTACGCCTGTCCGCGCAGTTTTTTTAAATGGGAACTAGTAAATTTTACTGTATCATTCGATAGAGAATTTTTTTCTCTTTACAATAATATTTTTGTTTTTTTAAAATTCATTTTAATAACTTTTTTATAAGAAAAGGCCGGTTCAAGTGTTTCACAGATGTTCGGTACATCGCAGATAGACAGAAACGATGCGATAAACAAACTTGAGCGACATAATTTTATCAGTAGTTATTGTGTACGTCAAATCTTTGACAGAAATAATTCATTTGTGCAATTTGTTGCTGTTAATATTAACAATGGCGAGTTTAAGTGAACATGAACGAATTGAAATACTTATGATGTTGGGTTATGGAGATAGACGCAGAAGTTTACAAGACGTTTGTAATTTATTTAATGATACGCATCCAAATAGAAATCCAATTTCTAAATCCGTTGTTGGTAAAACTTTAAGACGCTTTGAACAAACTGGTAGCATTAAAGATTTGCCAAGGAGTGGTAGACCTAGAACAGCAAAAAGCGATGATAACAAACTGGATATTTTATTGGCTGTATCTGAAGATCCTCATTTATCACCCAATCAATTAGCGGCCAATTTCAATATTTCGCAGTCATCGATCGTGTCATTTTTAAAAAGTGAAAAGTATAAACCTTATAAGGTACACCTTGTACACGAGTTAACGGAAGATGATTTTGATAGGAGATTACAATTTTCTGAAGAAATGTTAAATATTTGCAATAATAATGAAAATTTTGTCATCAATATTCTTTTCTCTGACGCTACTTTTTGCCTTACCGGTGAAGTAAACAGACATAACTGCAGATACTGGTCATCGGAAAATCCCTTTTGGTTTTTGGAGCACCATACGCAGTACCCCCAAAAGGTTAATGTTTGGGTTGGCATTCTTGGCGGTCATATTATCGGTCCCTTTTTCATCAATGGCAATTTAACTTCGCGTCTGTATTTGCAGTTATTGCAAAATGAAATAATACCTGCTTGTGCTACGCTCTATCCACATGAAAACAATGAACACCTGCCGAATGACAGTATCTGGTTCCAGCAAGATGGCGCCCCACCACATTATGGTGTAAATGTTCGTCAATATCTGGACAACGTTTTTCCCCACAGATGGATTGGAAGACGAGGAACCATTGAATGGCCAGCCCGTTCGCCAGATTTAAGTCCTTTAGATTTTTTTCTTTGGGGATACGTAAAAAACAAAGTTTACGAAGATAAGCCCGATAACGTCGAAGATTTACAAATCCGAATTACCAGAACGATACAAGAAATTCCCCGAGATTTTTTACAGAACTCTGTTCGGGGTTTTGTAAATCGATTGGGTCATTATCAAATTACTAATGGACGACAATTTGAACACTTACTTTAATTTACTTTGTTATTAATTTGTTTAATTTTTCTTGTAAAAGTTATTAAAATGAATTTAAAAAAAAACAAAAATATTATTGTAAAGAGAAAAAAATTCTCTATCGAATGGTAGAGTAAAATTCACTAGTTCCCATTTAAAAAAACTGCGCGGACAGGCGTAACTAAAAAACAATTGAAGAAAAAAAATCAAATATTCTCAAACTTTTATATTGAACATAATTCTCTAAAATGAATATTAACGACAATAAATCGCCGTCTCCATACTTTTAACTAACCCTGTATATCTCTTAGTTAGTCATTATTCAACATTATTGGTTAACGTTTATCGTAACGTTTATCGCTAAACATTTAATACTTATCGTCAAACGTTTACCATTTAAGGTTTATCGTTTATTCTTTAACAACAATCGATTAGCATTTATTATTTAACATTTGTCGTTTAGCGTTTATTGCTCAACGTTTATAAGTTAACGTTTAATGTTGAACGTTTAACTTCTATCATTTGAGGTTCATCGTTTATTCTTTAGCAAAGATGTATTAGCATTTCCAGTTAAACATTTGTCGTTTATCGTTTAACCTTTACCGTTAAACGTTTGTCGTTTAATGTTATCGTTCAATATTTAACGTTTAATATTTAACGCTTACCGTTGAAGGGTTAACATTTAACGTTAAATGCTTAGCATTTAGAGTTTGACGTTTAATGTTTATTGTTTAACGTTTATATTTTCTTAAGCAGAATAGTTAAGCAAAAACTGTGCTTCAAATAATTTACCAACTACATTTCCATAATGTGGAAAGTAACGATTACATAGATTTTTTTGATTATAGTTGTTCTTGTTATCAATAAACGATACAAGTAGATAAATAAATGATTTAAAATTGTTTAATCCATCGGTATGTGTTGAAAACTTTCATTTAATATATCGAACATTCTTGAACCAGGCCCGCGCTTATGTATGGACAAGGTTGGCGACGTCGTCAAAAGGTCTCAGAAGTAAGACATAAATAAAAGGACTAACAAGTAAAATGTAAAATGGCAAAAAAGGGCAAAAGGAAATTGCAATCTATTGTATGCTTTATGCCTTCTTGGTTCTGGGTTGAAACCGCGTCGTCCTCTCTGCTTCTACTGTCAACGTTTCGTCCAGTATCTTAAGGGACATCTTCAGTATTTATACTGCTGTGATTACCTGAAACAGATTGGCGTGTGTTGGCAGGGGATGGTTTATATAAACATTATATAAAGACTATATTATATAAACACTACATACGCTAGTATGTTTCAGGTAATCGCAGCAGTAGAAGCTCTGAAGATGTACCTTAAGATAATGGACAAAACCAGTAAAAGCAGAGGGGTCGACGCAGTTTCAACCCAGAATCTAAGAAGGAATCAACGACAACCGTGGAAGCCTAAGAATTAGATTATTGTATACTTTACTTTTTGGAATACACGAAAATTTATTTTTTAATTTGGCCAGTATGTTGCTAAATTTTGAGTTCGTATGTATGCATATTTTATGCTGTCATATTTTAAGTAAAGTTAACATTGTTAGTAAAATTATTCAAAACCCGAACTTTGATAGTAGTGCTCAATGTTGTACTCACTCATATAATCTGAATGCATTTTTGAAAGGTTACGCCCGGATAAAGCGTTAATGATTTATTAATTGATGCTTTGAAATTACAACTACTTTAGATATAGCGCGTAAGTTCAAAAAAAAAACAAAGGGCTTTAAAACCTCAAAAAGTAAAAAAATGACCAAATCTTGAAATTATAGGAAATAAAAACTTTGATATACCAGGTTTGTTTGTTGTTTTTCGCTTTATTACTTTTGTGCCAATACGATTTCAAAGTTTATGCGTGAACAGCAACATAAGGGCGCCCTTTATATTTTTTCAAGAGCGCCTATTGGGCTTGGCACGGGCCTGATCTGAAAACTGAACATGCTTTCTGGCTAAATGCGCTTGGAATATTTCCTATGTGTATAATGTTGTAATAAATATATACACTCAAAGAAGTTAGAAAATGTTGGAAGACATCCACGAGTACAGAAATCACATATCAAATTCAAAATTAAAACGGTTTTCTTAGCGATTCGACAATGTTTTGACGAATTTCTCTTCGAAAACACGTTGATTTAGAGAAAAATATGAAATAACTAGGTACATAAATTGTACAAGTTTGGCAACTCTCTCTGACACATGTCAAATTCAATTTTCATTTATTTGTTTTTTTCACCGCCCACTTGCAGTTCGATCATCTCCTTTATATATTATCTATGTATAATATATACATCTTATTCATTACTAGTGTCAGCGTATTTGTTTACATAGCAATGAATATAAAGAACATATTCTTCCAATAAAAATACATATCAACTACTAGGACATATCTACTACCTCTTTAGTACAATGTGTTGCAAACAATTTTTTGGATATAATACAAGAAACGCATTATCTTTTTGCGATAAACGAAATAAAATCATGTGAACAACTGTTAACCACTAAATTTATAAAGGAAACTCAAAGACGTGATTGACGTAACATAACCTTGTTGAATAAATAAAAATAACTGAGGACACGAATTCTCGGGCAAAGAAAACTGAAAAATGTCACCCGTTCAAATATGAATGAGTCCGTTGATTAATCCGGTTAGAAAGGCTATAAATAATAAAAATAATTAGCACAGTTTTAATGATGATATTTCGGATTTGATGTATACTTGGAAAGCATCATTGAATCAGTCAGGAATTCTTTTTTGCTACAAAATTGATTCAACTAAGGTTTTATTGTTTGATTGTGTTGTGTTTTAGGTACTTATTCTTCGAAAGTATAAAATTCTTTAGTTTTACAATTACTCCTTATTGTGTCGTAATTACTTTCTTTTTTTACGAATTTTTCTTTTATACTTTCATTTTATATACATTTGATTAATATCATTATGTCAAAATTATTTTCGACCTTTCTCAAATGTTGTGCATTTATGATACTGTTACTATTACCTTGACCTTGATACTTACTTTTCTTTCATCTTCATGCAACAATGCAGCAAGACGGCGAATCCCGACATTCTTGCTACAGACACGAAATATTTTAAATAAAATATTTCCAGGGAAGATGGCCAAGAAGAGCTCTAGAATACAACCCAACGAATAGAAGGAAACGAGGAAGACCGGCAAAGTCATGGATAAGTGGGGTTATGGAAACAATGAAAGATAGAGCAATAGATGAAGACATCTGGAGAGACAGGAAGAGATGGAGATCGAAATGCGGGAAACGGCTGACGCTGTAGGACCCCCGCTTATATATATATATATATATTTCCAGGGAAGTGGCTAGCCCGTGGAGGCCCATGTTGACTAGCCTGCTGGGTTTTCGGACATCACAAAATTAGTTTCCGAAAAGAGGAAATATACAGTATACCTGTAACCACAAAAGAAGCTATGAGGGAACATATTCGACCAATATTTAGAAATATAAGTGTCAATTTATCATTTCGGAAGCGTGTTCAAAAACGTTTAAAAGTGAATATGAATACTTTTTATTTTTACCGTTTTTGATGTTCATAGTTAGTGTTATTTTATAATTTCTGTTCCATTAATTACTCAGCCATGCACAAAATCAAGTCATTAATTTGTTTGGTTATAAAATTTGTTTATTGTACCATATTCTACATATTTTTAAAATTATATTGCTGTGTATTGTAAGTTAGATATATCCATTTCTTTTTGGTCATTACCCAATACATACAAAAATTATATCTAAAACATTATTTTTAGAAAATATAATTATAAAATCATGCTTGTCAACTGAGTAATAACTTATTAAATATCATTCACTTAATTGTCAGTTTCGGGGCAAAAATGATGGCTCACTATACCGTATGTAAACAAAAAACATAATGTTGGTAAAATTATCACAATAAATGTGGTGTGACCACCACACGAATTTCTTATACGTATGTGTGTTTTCAAATTATGCAAAAGTTGTTCTAAATTAAGTTTTTAATGCTTTTATTTTCTTTAAAAAATAAACCTGTAGGTTATGTTACTTCATATCCGAATTTTGATAATTTTTTTATACAAAAATTTGTCAAAATTCTTTTCTAATGTATAGAAGACATACTTTGCGAGATATTTGCAAGAAAGTGCTACTCGATAAAAGCATTCCCGTGCAAATTATGAAATTACTATTTACAAAAAATTTTACAAATCCAGCCCTAAATGCTTTTGTGCTGTTGATAAATCTATATAGAATGCATAATTTACGAGATATTTGCAAAAAGAAAAATGCTATTCGATAAGAGTATAAGTCTTACTTCCGGTTCGAATTTTCATTTCTTTTTATACAAAACTTATTGAAAATCAAGCTTAAATACTTTTATACTCATAATGCATCTGCCTAGAACCGATGTATAGGGTGTTTCATTTGAAAAAAAAATCATTTTTGGGCAAAAATGTGTCATGTAACTTTAATCCACTTTTCTGCAAATATACTGCATGACATGGAAACTGCAACACCAAGAAGGGGTGCGGATTTTTTGACCAAACTTGGTAGAAACGTATAACTAGTCAAAGGCAATAATTGATTAAAATTTCAAAGAAAAAAAACAAAAGACTAACACAATTTAACATAATTTTTATTAATAATGTGTTGAACCGCCCCTATTAGTGTCACACTCCCTCACTCTTCGTGGCATTGATTCGACTAGGTGGTCGATATCCTCTTGGGGTATGGTGTCCCAAGCAACCTGTAATTCATGCCAGAGAGCTATTAGTGTCTGCGGGGGATTGGCTAAATTCATAAGTTTTCGTTCCATAATGTCCCACACATGTTCTATTGGCGAGAGGTCGGGGGATTTGGGTGGCCATGGCAAGATATTGACATGAGCCTCTTCCAAGCGATTTATAGAAATTCTCGCTACGTGGGGAGGGGCATTATCCTGCTGGAAAAGTGGGTCTTCGAGCGTTTGAAGATATGGTAGAATATGGGGTTCTACCACCACATAAATGTAACGCTGGGCGTTCATGGTGGTTTGGATGAACACCAATTGAGACCTACTCCCATATGCTATAGCACCCCATACCATAACACCCACTGCTCGATGCACATGCCTTTCAACGGAAAACTGAATATCACGACGTTCCCCACGTCTTCGTCTGACCCTCATACGGCCATCATGCATCCCTAGACAAAATCGAGATTCATCACTGAATACCACCCTGTGCCACTCCACGTTCCAGTGCAGTCGCAATCTACACCACTCCAAACGTTGCTGTCGGTGTTGAGCCGTAAGTGGTAACACAAGATGTGGACGATAAGATTGTAAGCCGAAACCCCTAATTCGACGATAAACGGTTCGAAGGGTTACAGGACGACCAATATTACCTAACCACACGTCAGCAATTGATCTGGTACTGGAAAACCTGTCTCTTAGTGCCATTAAGCGAAGGCGGCGGTCCTGTATCTTATTAGTTCTTCTTCGGCCTCCGGTTCCTCTTTGGCGTCTTTCCTGACCTTCCCTAGTCCATGATTGATAACAGCGCATAATGGTGGATTGGTTCCGGTTAAGGCGATTTGCAATTTCCCTGTATGAACACAATTCGACCTCTGTCGAATTCGCTTAATTGGCGATAATTTCCACGTTGCCGCACTCTAGGCATAATAAAACTCTTTAAACACGTTAAACAAAGGTATAATAAGACAAAACCGTTGAAATTAATTTCAAACAAACAATAATTAATACACCACACATTAATGTCAGCGAAAACTGAATGAAGTGTCAGATGTGTCATGACCACTTGATCTATCGCAACAAAATTTTAATCAATTATTGCTTTTGACTAGTTATACGTTTCTACCAAGTTTGGTCAAAAAATTCGCACCCATTCTTGGTGTTGCACTTTCCATGTCATGGAGCATACAATTAGTAATTTAAAAAAATATGTTTGTATTAGGACCTTTTATTACGAACAACGCTAACAAAGCGTTGTTCATAATAAAACTTATTAATACAAACATATTTTATTTATTTATTTTTTTTTTCAAAAATGTGGCTGTAACTTTAATCCACTTTCCTGCAAATCCAATTAGTAATTAAAAAAAAATATGTCTGTATTAGAACCTTTTCTTTTGAACAACGCTACCAAAAATTGTGACCATCTAATACGTCGTTTCCGATTTTTTTTCTCTATACGCAAATTTATTTCCCACGTTTTTTTCTTTTTATGAAGTTCTACCTGTTCATTTTTTATTTCAATTTTTTGGTTCTGATGTGGAAACGTATGATACATTAAGTCACTGTTCATCTTTCCCATAGAATATATTCATTCTCAATGTTAACACACACTTAAAACTGACTTTTCATTTGATATCAAACAAAAATTAAAAATTTCTTCACTAAAATCATCCAAAACAAGGGACATAAATCTATCTTGACCAGTTTAGATATTACTCTGTATAAAATATGTATTTTGATTTACTCAAAACACCAATTTTGCAGAAATTGCGTGACCATCCACAGAACTGAATAAACGAATATTAACTCGTCTACCACGCTATAACTCGTCAATCTTTTGCTTGTTGCTACCTACTACCTAAATGAGCAATACTTATTTTAAAGATCATCATACATCGAATATTCAAGACTAACATCAATTATCAATACGAATGAGAATTCGTGCGTCATCTATACGTTCGTATATTGGCAGAGTCCGAATCTTGAGCAACTGAAAAGTCAGCGAACGGTTAACTCACGTCGGAGCCTTGTTGGAATACTTTCGCAACAGAGCAAGGTCATTATCAGCTCGAGTTTTTATTAAGAATTTTGAACTTTAGTATACAAAATGTTTGTGGTTTTTTTTTAATTTCTCTTACACATGGCTTAGATTTGTTTACTGAATTCGAGTTGCTGGTTGCTCTTTAGGAACTTCTGAAATATAAGTTAATTTGTCAATAAACAAATAATAATAATACTCTTTATTGTAATCGATCTGATTTCCAGATATTTTCATTGTCAACTAATACATGCACACAGAAATACATATAATAATATATGAATATATATATGTACTCGTATATATATATATATATATATATATATATATTGCTATAGGGGGGGGAGTGATGCGCGTTATACGCCCCTTAGCATTTAAAGTTCTTAAGAGCAATGAGACTAAGTAAATTAAAAAAATACAAGAGATTAAAAATTAAGAAAGCAAAGTTCACCAAATTAAATTTTTGAACGCTAATAGTACGCTAGTGCACGTTAATCTAAAATTATTACTAACTGTATATGTGGGTTTACTTTAACAATTCAATTAAAAGGTGACTAACTCTGCGATAATAAATTTGAACTGTATTAAATTTCGCGCTTGAAACTGACTTCCTATTGCTTATATTTTGACCAATGTTCTATTTCTAATAGGGGAAGGGGTTGTTTCCGGCATTCTACAATGAATTATGTGAATATGCCATGACGGCAGTGCGCGCTATGTTAACTTTTATCTTCGGGGCCGTTGTAGGGGTTCTGCGGAATAACTACTACTCAGAGTGACTTACACAATACCTGTTATTCTTACGAGGTCCCAGGACTCCTGTGTGTGCTCGTTGTGGGCTGCTACTGGTACCTATATACAATGAATGATTTGTCTCCCCGAATTTACGATGGATGCCAATTCAAAATACAAATAATAAACACACAGGTAGGTATAACTTCTAATTCTTTATATAAATACTTCCAATTGTTACATATAAATTGACTTATGAGTATGTTCATTAAAAAAAACAACAATATACCTCATACATTACAATTTATTACCTGGAGAGATATAACACAAATCCACTCAATCGTGCAAAATTTCCCAAAGCGGGTGAACGTATATGTGAGTATGCAAATATAGATGAACTGTATATGAGCTTAATTAAGGTGAAAAGAAACAATGAAAACAATCTGTTTAATACTGGGAAAATTAGTTCAGATTGGCGACAACAAATCTATTTTAAAAGGTTAGCTATTCATATTGTTTAATCTAAATCTTCGCAAAGTATAAAGCTACTTGCTTACCAATATAGGTTAGGTTTTTATTTCCTTGAATGTGACTGACTGTATGTTGAATAATGACTTAAATGTTTGTTAATTTTAACGAAAGACAACTTATTGATATGTGGGTTCTAACTATTTGATTACTAATGCCTCTTATACCACTTTGAAATGACTGACATTGATTTTAATCGTCGTAAAACACGAATTACAAATGATTTGACGCAAATATTATTATTTGACAACTGAACCTTTCTTTCGGTTTATTAGTACTTGTAAACATATCACGATACCTTCATCTAATTATGTTAAGTGTCCTTTAGTCATATGGTGGATTTCCCTGGAATCTTTCCGTATCCTGGACCGATGGACAGGTAACGCCGGTGGGCAACTCGTTCGTAGGCGGAATACAAGTAGCAGAATACGCTTCGGTAGATTGCAGTATCTTACACTCCAAGTCTCGGCAGTCGCAGGTCTCGGTGTTGCAGATGTGTTCACAGGTGAGTTAATTTTCTTGGTTATGTTCGTTGTTGATATTTTTTTCTCTTTCTCTTTTCTAGGTCATGGACTTTATTCTCGTGGTATTTTATTGATGCAGGTTCGATGATCGACGGAACGCCTATCTGGTTGGCGTAGAGTTTCGCCGCACTGGGATTTTTTCTACTTGTCGGTTTGATTCAAGTTCGTCTAATGACGGATGTTGTTTGTTTTTATGAACTCTGATGTTTCATCCTTAGTGGATGCTTATCTAATTTAATCTCCCTGCTTTCAGCAATGTCTACCTATTTTATATGTTACCGTAGTCTATTGTTTAAAGCCTTGAACCCAAAGCAGTGGCTTCATATAATTTTATTAATTGTTATTATTTTATGTATCCAAACGTGATTTGGATATTGTTTAAAAGTTTATTTTTATATTTATGAGTAATACAAAATATTTTTAGTGCGTAAAATTTTTGAATGCTCATATTTGTATTTTTAATGCGTCTGACAGCTTTAGCGTCGGTTTTTGAAAACTCAGTACAGTCATGTACAAGAAAATAATGATATTTTCTAATTTTTGGATTTTATCCAAAAATAAGGATATAAATAGATTTTGTGGATCTGGTTTACAAATAATCTTAAAATCCAAATACATATAAATTTATTTCCGTTTTTTACTTGATTAAAATCCGATCATTCATAATACAATGCCTGCTGTGAATATTAAATTTCCAAATTTAAATCAAATTCATTTTATATAGTCATTTTGGTTTAAATTGCTTAAAAACCTATCAAAACTTTATCAAGTCAGTTATATCTTGCCATTCAAGGAATTATATTAACATTTCTAAATGCGTTTAATTGTACCAAGTGCTCACTTAATTTTTGGATTTCAACTACTATTTTAGTTTTGACAGTAATTAATTGTTAATCGCTTTATTCAAATAGGGCATCTATTTATGCACACAACTCATATTATTAATTTGCCATGCATACTTATATTTCGTGCGTTTTTCTGCATTTAGAATATTAATGTTTGACATTTCTTAAAGAAGCTATTCGGCCTAAATTTGAAAAGATGCTTTTGGTAATTATGCGTTTGTAAGGGCGTAATTCATGAGAATTGCTAATCATAACTGTGCTGTGATATGTGCAGTTTGAGTATTTAACTTCATATACCAGGCAATTACTAAATTTAGTCACGAAATTCTAGCTTTAATATGACATGTGCTCTAGGTCTCTTAGTGATGCTTCAAATGCTGTTTGTACTTAAATTAAAGCCCTATTGATATTCATGCCCTAATTAAAATCTGTTCTAAATATTGAAAAGGTTGTAATTAATTTGTGTTTTCACATTAAAATTGGTTTCCTCACAGAGTTAAATTGCAATTGACTTGATAATGGGCGTTCGAAAGATGAACGTCCATGCTATACATTAAATGATGCTATTGAAAATTTCTAGGTCACTAATTCTATTTGTGCTTTTAAAATCATGAGATATGCATTCAACGAGCTTTGGAGTGTCACTCCTAGTATGTACAAATTATGATTATGTTTTGATTTAGTCCTAATTTGCATTTTTATATCGGCCATATTTGTAAGTTCTAAATGCATGTGTTGTTTGTGCTAGACATGATGCTTTGTCAAAACTAACTGTAAAATGATAACGCAAGATTGAAAATAATGTATGCTAAATAAGTACCAGATTGTATAGTGCGTTTCTGTTGTATTTGAAATTTGTTCGCACTACTGTGGTCATGTTTTTATGCTAAATTCTTTAACCTTATTTCTTCAACTAAACTTTATGATCAAGATATAATTGTTTGTTAAACGATTAGATGGGATTGAATCTGTGTGCCAAGTAATATCTCTCCTTTATTTACGTAACTCAAAAGAACTACAACATTTCAATATGTACAAGGGTTCGTCCCTAATAACAAACTTAAATAATTATTGAGTGGTATTGAGGAGGCTCAAGACCATCTCAATATATATATTTATTTAACCGTCTACACAGACCCGATCTGCTACATACAGTAATCGTTGTCAGTCCCGCAAAGACGTTGTCAGTCCCGGTTTCGGGACTGACAACGTTTCTTGTGTTATTTCGGTCTATTATTCAATGCTTATGATAAAAAATGATATTTCAAAAAAAAATTTTTGGGTCCGCTAACGCGGTATAATATCAACTTATATACAAGTTTAGTTCAGGGATTTTCTGGGAGAGGGCCAGGCGTATTTGTGTAAAAACTTTTACTCTTACGTTGTCAAGCCCACCATATTATACCGACGTTCCCAAGCCCTAAACTTGGCAGCTACGTAAATGACGATAAGCGAAACACTTCTAGGAATAATACTTATAGAACTAACACATTGCCTTTCTTTTAATACTCTTCAATTGGTCGAGTAACGCAAAATATTTTTTTGAGACATTTGCTTCTAGATTCTTTGAAATACTATCCTTAACTATATTTCGAATGAATTAATGATGTAGAGCAATCTACTTATTTATATTATATTATGTTTACCTATCACTTAAACTCATATTTTATATAAAACAGTGTTAGATTTTATGTCACAGCAAATATCTCGACTATTGTATTAATGGTTAGAAAATGGTAGGTATACAAGAAAATCATTAGATTATTTATTCTTAATAATGTGTCAAAATCGGCAAAAATAATTTTACATCAAATTATTCAGGTAAAGCAAAAAAAACTTAATATTTTAAATGGATAGTAATTAGTATATATTTTACACGAACTTATCTTTACATCTACCATATGTTGTACTTAATTAATTTACCACGTAATACAATAATAAAACTGAGGCACACATTAATAGAAAATCTGTGTTGGAACCTGCATTCCCGAATTTCATCACGATTCTCTGTATCCTAGAAATGATGTTTTCTTTTGTTAGAAATGCCGTTACTATTGATGTTGATTTTTGTTAAGCCAGTTAAAAAATATTAACCTCCTATCAAAATACCTAACTCTTAAACCGGAAATCGATTTAATTTTATGTGGGATCATTTTATATTGTTTTTAGAATGGAAAGACTTATTCCAATGTCGAGTACTGCTTCACGTATTAAATTGCTAGGATGTACTTTAAAATATGCCAATACCATTACATATTCTTCATGTGCTGCACGTTAATTTCTTGGTCTTAGTATTTTAGCACTAAAACTCCGTTTCTTCCTAAATTACGTTCAATTTTTGCCAACTTGCGAGTCTGTGTACCCTTTCTGGATACAAGGTTCGATACAATGCAGAAGCTTCTCTAAGATTCCCATTACATCTTTTGTACGCTCTCAATATATCAATTTTTTTCTTTATTACAATAATCATTATCACCAATTGTGTCACAAGATGAAAATAAACAATGCTAATTTACTGTCACTTCGATACGCTAGGAATAACACGTAGTATAAGAAAGTATTGTGATGATGAAAATTTTCAACTTCCAGATTTTTCCAGATGTCAACGTTTTGAAGTCCACTGACACCGAAAATTTGGTGTTTGCAAAAATCTGTCTCTCTCTCTCTCTCATACGAGTATAAAAGTATTTAAAACTTAATTTCCAGTACCTTCGTTATAAAAAATTTTTAAAAATTAGCACCGAAAATAACACTTTTATCGAATAGATTTTTTTGCAATATGTCGTAAATTATGAATTCTATATATACATTGAGGACGGGCGGGTTGGAATAAATTCATTTAAAATTATTGGTTTTGTTTTATGGAAAAACGCTGGGATAGGTCGATTTTTATTTTTAGCTGCGGTTTTTCTGATGGTAAATTGATGTACAAAGGTGGTCCAAAAATAAGTTACGACCATCAATTTTTTTTTCAAATGGAAACATATGTTTTTTATTTAATTTATTAATTCTGCTTCGAGTTCTAAGTATATTTCATGTACAATGTCCTATACCCAAACTCAACAGTTATCGAGAAATTATAACCGAAATACAACAAATTAAGCCGCAAACGTTAACTACAGTATTATGATAAACTGATCTTCGGCTTGCCTATTGTCAGGAAGTTAGTAGTCAACAGTATGAACATTTAATTTGACTTGTTTTTCTGTTTTTTTTAATAAATCGGTCGTTTTCAGACAAGAAAGTGAAATAAATTTTGTAGGATACGCTCTCAGTTATTGATATGTTCAATTGTAAATTTCTCGATAACTGTTGAGTTTGGGTATAGGACATGGTACATGAAACATACTTAGAATTAGATGCAGAATTAATAAATTAAATAAAAAATATATGTTTCCATCTGAAAAAAAGAATTGATGGTCGTAACTTATTTTTGGACCACCGTTTGTACAGTTTTGTGCAATAAATTGGCGTACACGTCTTATTGCTAATTTTGACATTATTTTGCCATTGTGAGAATGGCGTAAGTTAAGTTGACAAATGGAATTATAGCGTCAATTCAATTTGTCATACATGACAGGTATTCAAACAAAAGTCATATTTACATAAGCGTATATTAAGTGTACGCCAATTTATTGCACAGAACTGTACATCAATTTACCATCAGAAAAACCGCAGCTAAAAATAAAAATCGACCTATCCCAGCGTTTTTCCATAAAACAAAACCAAAAATTTTAAATGAATTTATTCCAACCCCCGCGTCCTCACTGTATATTTATCAAGTCTACAAAAGTATTTAGAGCTGGATTTGGAATATTTGTTTGTATTAATGAAATTTCAAAATTTGAACCGGAAGGAACACTTTTACTCTTAGCGAGTAGCATTTTCTTTTAAATATCTCGCAAAGTATGCATTCTGCGGAGATTTATTAAGAGAACAGAAGTAGGTACTTATACCAGGATTTTGAATAATTTTTACATAAAAAAATTCTTAAAATTTGGACTTGAAGTAACACACTTACTCACAGGTTTATGTTTCTGAGATAAAAGTATTTAAAACAATTTAGAACAATTTTAATAGTTTGAAACGCTCATACGTATAAGAAAGCCGTGAGGTGGCCACACCTCATTAGTTAAACTGTTTAGGTTGTTAACACGCTCAGTTAGTTATTCTATTACGCTGTAATTAAATGAAACAAGTATAACATGTGATATACTGTTGTAAAGATAAATTCTTGTAGTTTCAGAATATGCAATAATAGGTATGTTCCATTTAAAATATGAATTTTTTTTTTAGTATTTGATGTTCAATAGTTTTTCCGATTTTGACACATTATTAAAAAATTATCCAACTTTCTTATACGTAATTCCTCAATCATTCATACAATAGCCGCGATATTTGCTGTGACACATAAAATCTAACACACTGATTAAGCAATACATTTTAATATTTAAAAATGCCCCTTAAACAAAGTAAAAGAAAACATTGTGTACTTTATTTATAAGCGCAAGATTATTTAAGAATGTCAACATGGCTAATATAGTATAGCAGTTATAGTATTACTTAACAAAAATAGAGAACTTTTATGTATGGTTGAAATAAGGAATTCTACGTTCAACAAGGTCAGACCTTCTTGGAATCAAAAGAAATAGTATAATCATTAAGGTTTGAAAATTTTATCAACGAATTTATGGAAACTTTTAGTTTTCTTCGCTCTGCTAACACCAGATTATATATTTATTTATTTATTTATTTAATCATTTAGTACCCAACAGATACATCTAATTACAGGGTAATATATACAAAAATTAACAGTGACTTAAAATAATAATTCACAATACGATGCACAGATAATAATAAAAAACAGAAAACAATACGGCATACAAAAATACAGAATACATTAAAAAAACAAAAAAAAAACAGCACAAATATATTAATGTATCATCACCTCCCCAAGAATGGGTCAGCGCACAAAAGGTACAACTATATTATTATAATGGACTAATTATTTAAAATCGAAACTTTTCCATCTCGTCTTTGCTGACAGATGCTTTAAATAAATAGAAAGCAAGGCTTTTTAATAATAAACTACATATATTATATGTTTGAATCCAAGAGTTGAAATTGCATATATGTATAACTTCTGTAGATAAGCGAATTACTCCCTTGTAGTGTAAATGCTGACCTTTTCATACCTATTACTGTTATAATAGCTCTCTATCTATTTTGTCTACCTCATTCTCCACTAAATTTTTTAATTGTCAAACGACAACTATGATTACTCCTGAATGTGGATACTTTTGATTTTTAGAGTACCTAAATAACACGTTGTTTGACCAATGTGGCATACCTACTGGCCAGTGAGTTAATGGCGTATTTAGTAATAAAGACTCTAATAATAACAATAGTATATTAAATTCACCCAATTCGAAATACTTTATTGCTTGACACTTTTTTCTTTTTTTATTCAGCTAGTGAATTTGACGGATTTCAATCATCGACTTAATATTATAACGTAATTTCAGATTTGTTCAAAGTTGCTTCTTTTCAAAAGTATGATTTTTTAAATACGTAATCATTAGCATACAAGCTATTATTGTAATGGGAGTTAATTAATTAAATATTTGAATAAGTGCTTTTACTAATCCCTAACATTGATTATATAAAATGAAAACAGAAAGCAAGCAAATCTCTTAGTTTTGATAAATCAGCTGTTCTACCAAGGTTATTAAAGAGACCCGGACTTGTTTCTTCTTTCTCAACTAATAAATAAAATTTTTATTATATATACAAAGCAACAACTATCGCCGACCTAAGTTGTTTTGTATTGCTTGTTATTTTATCAAATAAATCATTTTCGTCTACTAATATAATACTTTATTTACGTATAACTACATGGGTATCGGTTACATGGTGTAAGTGGAAGAGATTGTGTCCCATTCAGATGGCACAATTAATTTGATCTCTGACGGATTATTTAAGTATAATTAGTTACAGGTATATTTTTCGAATAATATATCTCTGTTTACAATTACTATAGTTGGTCTTAAAGTAGTCTGCAGTAAATAATTCCAAGATTATTTGAAGAATATTAATTTAGAATTGCGACTCTTCTAATCTCAGCCAAATAAACTAATATATTGAAATAATAAAAGTAATAGAATTGAAGAATATACAGGGTTAGTAAAAAGTCCCGGAACGGTCGAATAACTTTGTTATTTGAACATTATGATTTCTGAAATTTGGTATGGGGGTATAGTTAATATAAATGCATTTTATGCAATACAGTTAATATTTTTTTCACTTCCGGTTTAATCGGCAATACGTCCAACTTTTTTTTTTTTTTTAAATGGAACGCCCAGATTTTTTTACCACTTTTGAATGCAAAATAAAAAACTACGTTCAGGAAGTATTAAGATGTTTATTTTTATTCAAAAGAAAACAGTTAAAAAATTAAAAAAGTGTCCTAATACAGAAAAATCAAGATACCTGTCTATTCAGGTTGCGATTACAATAATTGTTCAAAATGCTCTCCATTTACAATTTGACAAAAATGTAAACGGTCAGTAAAATTTCTTATTGAATTTTGTATTTGTTCTGGAGTGATGCGATTGGCTTCTTGAACTATTCTCTCTTCCAATTGTTCAAGATTATGGGGACGATTTTTGTACACTTGACATTTCAAGTGACCCCAAAAGAAAAAATCTAATAGCGAGAGATCTGGCGAACGTGCTGGCCATTCGATTGCTCCTCTACGTCCGATCCAACGTCCTGGAAAAATTTCATTCAAATAATCGCGGACATTATGGGCAAAATGGGGGGGAGCTCCATCTAGTTGAAACCAAAAATGTGCATTAGGGTGATCACCTATGTTTGCATTTGGAAAGAGGGCCGCAAGTGCTGGAACAACCTCATTTCGCAATAAATTTAAGTAGACGTTGCCAGTTAAATTTCCTCTTATAAAAAATGGTCCTATGATGTTGTTACCAACAAGACCAGCCCAGACATTCACCTTTTGAGGACGCTGTGTATGGACTTCTTCAATCCAATGCGGATTTTCAATTGACCAGTAGCGACAATTATGTCTGTTCACAGTGCCGTTGAGACAAAACGTTGCCTCATCTGAAAAAATCATGTGATCTAAAACATTAGGCTGTTGCTCGATCAATTCTGTCATTGTTTCGCAAAATTGTAGTCTACGATCTGGATCATCATCAGTTAACTCATGGACGGGATACATTTTATAGGCTTTCATTCTTGCTGATTTAAGAATATTATGAGCAGATTTTTGAGAGATCTCATGAATTTGACCTAATTCTGTTGTGGACACGTGATGATTTTCTTCCACTGGAAGTAACACATTCAAACTAGTTTCTTCATCTGTTGCTGTTAATGGACGTCCCCTTCTAGGTAAATCCTTCACCTGACGAAAGACTTCAAACTTTTGAATTGTTCGGCATACCGTACTTTTACTAATGTGACGATCCGGATAAACAGTATTAAACAAAATACGAACCTGTTCAAAAGAACGTTGACGATCACCGTACCCACGCATCATTAATATCTCAATTCGTTCTGATTCAGTAAGTTTTACTGCCATTTTCAAATGTGTCAATGTCAAAAATAAGTAAATTTATAGCGATGCAAAAGTTAAAACGCTTTTAAAATTGTCAAATGTGACGGCAAAAAGAATGCAAACACTAAACAACAACTTTTTTCAAAGGTACCTTGATTTTTCTGTATTAGGACACTTTTTTAATTTTTTAACTGTTTTCTTGTGAATAAAAATAAACATCTTAATACTTCCTGAACGTAGTTTTTTATTTTGCATTCAAAAGTGTTAAAAAAATCTGGGCGTTCCATTTAAAAAAAAAAAGTTGGACGTATTGCCGATTAAACCGGAAGTGAAAAAAATATTAACTGTATTGCATAAAATGCATTTATATTAACTATAACCCCATACCAAATTTCAGAAATCATAATTTTCAAATAACAAAGTTATTCGACCGTTCCGGGACATTTTACTAACGCTGTATTAGAATACTCGAAAAAACACTAATGGAAGATATACACATTTCTTTACCTTTTGTTTGATATATTTAAAAGAATATAGATATCTAAAGAAAGTGAAACATCCAAAAATAACGGCAAATATCTAAATTACCTTTAACACAATTTATTTTAAAATATTGTATTTTAAAATCTTACTTTTCCCTTACTCTTAAAACATCTTAAATAAATTTAAGCTGAATTTCATAGCTCGAGCGGGACTATCAAATTACGTTGTTTATGTAGTATACTTGGCAATGCTGTCGGGAATGACAAGGTCTGATAAATGTTGCTTTTTTACACACTGGGACTCGAAAGACGGTAGAATCGCTGGGTTTAAAAGCGTCGATTGAATGACAACTCGTGTGTTATACACTGGGATTGACTTGGTAGCATGAATATAGCGGGCCTGGTTACGTCGGTTGAATAAATATATATATATATATAATAAAACACAATTATTTAGTTTCAAAAATTATAGTGTTCCCACGACATATGTTTCGACACACTGTGGCTTCATCAGGTAGATGAAAATACAATTTCAAATTACATATTAGTTCCTATATACGGTGTGATGATAAAGTTTGGAACAAAAATCATAAAACCGTTAAATTTTTGTTTTTAAAATGCCGTCTTTTGACGATATTTTTTTTGAATGACGTCATTGGCTTTTACACAACGGCGTTATCGTCATTTTTTAAAATTACAAACTTCACTATTTTTTCAGTTTTTAATAGACATTCTTACTCCTTAAAAGGTAATGTAGAAAAATTGGTACCTTACATAACAACTTTTTTGAATAAATGACTCATTTACAAAGTAAAATTATTTTAACAAAAATCTTAATTTAAATCAACTTAAATGGGAAAATTTTGGCAGTTATCTAAATTACAAAAAGCCAGTCTAAATTTTAATGTAATTTAAATCTATTTAACTTGGAAACGTTTGACAGTTATCTAAACCGTAAAAAGCCATATAAAATACAGGGCGTTTCAAATAATTTTTGTCTTGCAAAATTAAAAAACCTCTTTAGGGAAAGAGATGTTATATAAATTCAAAAAAAAACACTTTAAACGAGATTGGATGATGATTTAGGTAATGAGAACAACTTGATGGATGAAGGATAAAGCAGACTGTAAAAAGTGTCATTTATTATTTTAAATTTAATCAATAATTTTTAATCTAATTAACGTCAATTGAAAAGTGACACTTTGTTGACGAATAGCTAGTTCAAAAATGAGGTGTGGCCACCACACGACTTTCTTATACGTATGAGCGTTTGAAACTATACAATTTTAAGATTTTTTGTATACAAAACTTATTCAAAATCCTATTCTAAGTACTTTCATTCTCTTAATAAATCGCTATAGAATGCATACTTTGCAAGATATTATCAAAAAAGTGCTACTCGCTAAGAGTAAAAGTGCTACTTCCGGTCCGAATTTTGAAATTTCATATATATAAAAAATATTGAAAATCCAGTTCTAAATACTTTTGTACTCGTGATAAATATATATAGAATGCATAATTTACGACATATTTGCAAAAAATCGCTATTCGATAAGAGTAAAAGTGGTACTTCCGGTCTGAAATTCGAAATTTTTTTTATACAAAAGATATTGAAAATTATGTTCTAAATACTTTTATACTCGGAACATACTTCTCTAAAAAGCATGACTTGCGAGATATTCGCAAAAAACTGATTTTCGATAAGAGTAAAAGACCTACTTCCGGTTGGAATTTCGAAAAACACAGACATTTTTTAAAAACCACTTTTTCGGTATCAGGAGGCTTCAAAACTTGGACATCTGCAAAAATCTCGAGGTCGAAAATTTTCATCATCACAATACTTCCTTATACTACGTATAAGAAAGTAAAAAGTATATGAATTAAAGAAAATTTAATAACTGAAAGATGTACTTAGCTGCTACTAAAATACAAGATTAAATTACTTTTTTTTTGTATTTATTCAACAAAAGAGAAAATTACAACAAAATGTATACCTAATTGAAGAGTAGAAATTCAAAAGGGTCTAAGCGCCAAAAAAATGAAACTAAGATATTAAACAAAATATGTCTAAAAAATAAAATAAGTTGAAAATCTTTGTTGAAATCGTTTTATTAAATAAAGAAAACACGGTTACACAAACTCGTTACATTGTTACACAGTTAAAAAAAAAACTGTCATGAAAAAACTAACCTAAACATCACAACCATTAGAAGGTCCTAAGTGCCCAGTATAACAAAACTCAAAAGGGGTCTATGTCCAAAGAAACCTTTTACTGTGATTGTGTTCTTTCTATGAGATCTTCATAAAAGGGGCAATATTGTAAAGGGATATAATCCATCATATCTTTTAGATTTTGTAACTTCTCGGCTGAAATACGGTTTTTGCAGTCGAGGTCGCGAAGCACTGCTAGGGGAATGCCAGCAGCCCTTTTTCCTTTCTTCAGGACATTACAAGTAGTCCATTGTTCTATATCAGAGAACGTTTTCTTGGTTTTTACTAAAGTTTCTTGTCCTTGTTCAACTTTAATCCAGACTACTTGGGAAATTTGAAGTTTTGTCGTATTTAGATATTCGTCAGCCATGCTTTGAAAATCTTTAAAATCGTTTCTTTGCATGTGGAGTACATTAAAAGGTCTCTGATGGCGTGCTTCTGCTATCATCTTCCCTATGTGTTCAGGAGTGTAATTTTTTAAGACGCGTTTTCTTTTTTCGATTAGGGCAAAATCCCTATCGCAAGTGAGGTAAGAATGGCCACTTACCAGAAACTTTTGCTCGACCTTTTCGTAGATACCCTTAGAAACTAAGTAAATGAGCAACATTAGAATGATCTTATTTTTGTTTTGCCCGATGCAATTATCACTCCATATTACTAGATTACTTCGCGTCCGAAAATTTGGATGCGCAATGACTTTTAGCAGACAAGAGGCGATTTCGTTTCCACCTCTCCCTGTAACAGACTCATCCCATATGCACATAAACGCATCATCTGTATCAGAGAGATGAACTCCGAAGTTAAAACAGGACAGTTGTCTACTGTAGAACATGTCAGAATGGCTTAGAGTGGGAATAAAAAGCACTTGTTCTAAATCAATCGAAATAATATTGTCTTGACTATCTATAGTTTGTGATTTTGTAATATCCGAATTCATTGCTGTTCTTGCCTTTTCCGCCTTGCGATGATGTAATTCTAGTTTCTGTGTTTCTTGTCTTCTCTGTGGGTTGGTTGATGGAATTGACTTGATCTTATTTTGATAAAGATCACACTTCGAACATGTATCTGACCTAGGCCGCCCGAATCTGAGATTTGGAAAGTCCTTTTGCAATACTAGAGAGTAGTACTTATAAGTAACAGTTGAGTTTGGATATTTTCGCTTGTATACCAAAAACATGCGATTTTGATTTAAATCTGGACTCAGAAATTCTTTTATTGATTTATTTCGGCTATAGTGATTTTCCTCGCTAGGAAAACTATGGATGTGATCCCTGACCTGCTGACGCAGTTCTGGCAAATATTTTTTTGTTTTCGTTCCTTTACCACGCTGATCTGTGTACGTAGTTTGCCCTCTTTTCTTTTTTTCGACGGGTACTTGCACTTTCTTATGGCTTAGCGCAAATATATTAGAAAAAGTCTTTCGGCAAACTTGTACATGCTCTCCACAACCATCGGGAACAGTATAAGTATTCGTACATTGGCGACGACTTTGCTCTGGAGTATTATACGTGCCATGTCTCCTGCGACGTATAGGTATAACTTGAATCAGCCCCGAAAGAAAAGTACTCTGCTTATCATAATTACTAGCTTCATAGTACTGGCGAAATAGTGAGCTTCTTTGCTCAAATGTTAAAGATTTGCAGCCATATTTACAAGAACACGTTACCTGTAACACGAGCGTAATATAAATTGGCGTATATTTAGAGGTTAGAATTGTTTACCACAAGTTCAGGTTGATTTTTAGCCGGCACAACGACATTTTTATAATTTGTATGTTGCAAACGACTATTTCTGCACCTTTTTCTTTCTTTTCTAACACTCTCGGCATCTTTATGGCGCCTTTTTACGGCAATATTGCCGAGTTGTACGTCATTAGAGGTATTCATGTCGTATACTACAATGTTAATAATTAGGCACTTGGACCCTTTTAACGTAAAACGGACATTTACACATAGACCGCGCGTAGGTTTTGACGCCACACAAAACAACTTGATACAGCGTTAGGCACATAGACCGTTTTGAATGCTATTGGCGTTGGCACATACACCCCTAAACACATGTTACCTAAAATTTGCTGGAAGTGGCACTTAGACCCTTTTGAATTTCCACTCTTCAATTTATACAACTAGCCAAAAAAAAGCGTTGACAAAATTAGCAGACTTTAAGCAATTCTTTAACCTTTAATTGTTTTTTTCTTCGTGTATTGGGGATCTACTATTTTTGGATTCGCAAACTGTTTCATGAATAAATTTCGATAAAACATTTCGTTTTTTGTAAAAACATCGACAACATATCATCCAAGATATATCACACGTTGAAAGAAATTCTTTGAACTATGTGCAGCCGTTTCTCTTGGATATACTTTCCAAAACTGCAGCTTTTTCTCGAGTGCTTCTAAATCATTATCACATTCTGATGTTCATTGCCACAAGAGAAAAGTCCCAAAAGTTTGAAACTTATTACAGCGTCGAAAAACAAGGTCCATTATTGGAAAATTTGTATTACGATTCGATCGTAATTACTTTCTCCTAATTCCACATTCTTGGGCACTTACTCCAGAACTAACGAAAATTATATTATTTTGATAAATGTTGTTTTCGGATTGGAGCTCAGCATTTGAACATATATGTAACCAGCTAGGTTGTGAAGTTACATTAATGTTTTCTGTCATTTCTGCAGAAGCCCCACAGTCTTCTCACTTATTTTTTTTTTCGACCCATACTTTTCCTTCGGGAATGTGCTCTTAGTCTTGTCATTTTAGGTAAGATGGTAGCTAAATAAGTTAAACAAATACGATAGTATAATACTTAGTATTAATTATATTATCAAAACAAATTGTATAGTCCACTATTTCAAAATTGGCTCAGCTGACTTTGTAACCCTTCATAAGAATGTTATTGCTGCCAACAAAATGAACAAAACAACGTGTCAAAGTTGGTCAGAAGCTCGGGAGCCGCATGTGGATAATTTGGTTAATAAAGAAGTGAATTAGCTTTTGTACAATCTTTACATGTTTACGATATTTTTCGGTATACTGATTTGTGGTTATAGTCTATTCCACCTAGGAATCAAAGTAATGACTCTTATGGAGTATAGCCCTGATTTGCTATTTTATAATGATTCCTATATAGCTATCCTTATTTGGTACATAGAACGTTGTCAAGTCGCTTAACGTAATCAGGACATGTGATGAATAATATAAAAATATGAAGAATATTTGAACATAACCACCAATGTCAATGTGACAATCAACCATAAGCGCCATTACTATAATTATGAAATTTACGTAATACCATCCCTGCCATTTGAATTTTACCTAATACCTGTACAACATTGAAATTATGCAACGTCGCGTGCAATCTCCGTAAGAGCAATACTTTGATTCCAGGATGGAATAGACTATATAATTTCTCAAAATTTGACGTACAAATATTTTTATGATAAGTCAGTTATAAGACAGTGTTGGTTATCATACATTATTAGGGTGACCACTCGTCCCGAACTTTCCGGGATAGCTCCGAATTAAAGCCCCGTGTCCCGTAATACATAATTCACTCTGTATATAAATGTTAGTTTTGTTTTGTTCGTCTTTCCTATATATATTTATCAATGTTTACTATTTATATAAATTTTATATAAAATAACAAACTTATCTAAAGTGATCGATAAATACACAAATCTACTGGACGTGGCGTCGTGAAGGTTGAACCATAACACTCGAAGATCAATCCCTCATTTTTAACATAGATCACAGAATCACCTTGTCTGAAATAGGTGTGACAAAAAAATGATGGAATATAAAATGCCGGCAATGCAAGTACCCAGTCTTGTCAGATTATTCCCAGTGCTCCGTGATACATAGTAAATTAAGTTTATTCTCAGCAATAATATCACAAGAGCATAGAAAATAATCGATTATATTTCCGAGTCACGAGACGTATTCTGCGAAACACCACGAGAGCGTAGCTCGAGTGGTGTTTTAAGGATATACGTCGAGTGAAGAGGTTATATAATGGATTATTTTCGTTTGCTCGAGTGGTATTCGTTACGATTATATAAAGAATTAACTAACGAATTTTTTTTATTGGTTGAAATTAAAAGTTCAATTATAATAAATATTTGTTGTATTATCTTTAGAAGTTCAATTTGAGGTGCTGGTGCTGGTGATGGTAGAGTTGGCAGAATCTTGTTTATTTCTCATTTTTTCAACTATCTTGCTATGGTGTTTATTAGTAAGCTTTAGATACGGCTTCAGAGATTCAGATGTTGAGTTTCCTGTTATCTTAATAATTTCTTGTAAGTTTGCTCCAGATTGTATCAAGATGCTAACAGCGGAAGAGCGATTGGAATGATTAGATATTTTTTGCTTCTTTGTATCAAGTCCTATACTTTCTGCCGCTGAACGTGTCCATTTACTTAATTGATTAAGGCCTACAGGGCAGTTTTTATACCATATTTTAGTTTTCTGCCAATCAGGATTAGGTGTTAAAAATAGACGATTGGTTTTAATGTTTGGTGTTCTTTTGCTTAACATTTGGGTTCAACAGACGTACTGGACACTGATCCTCACAATTTTTATTCGGTGTCAACCATTTAGATTCAGCTGTATGTTTTTCGCCACCTTGTGCTGTCTTTGAAAATATGGTATTGTACTCAATACGTCCTGTGGGTTGATCATAATTGTCGCATTCTGCTTTGAAATAGTCAATTAAGCAAAAGACTGCTTCATTTCCACGTCACGCCAATTCCACAGAACAAATTTGATAGATTTTTTTTTTGTAAACCGTCTGGCGTCTTTTCGCCAAAAAATGACAGAATTTTGTAATTTCTTCCGTTTTAAGAGCGACAGAACTTGTTTTTCTTTTTTCAGGACTTGCTTGTAACTTCTTCCTTTTAGCTGCCCGCGCCTTTCTTGCATCTTCAAAAATCACGCCTCTGAATGGATTTGTTTCTCGATTAAACTTTTCATAAAACTTTTTCTGGACAAGTTTAGCGGAAATATTCCAAATTGTTTTTACGGTACCTTCTTTGTATTCGGTGCCGTCTGCACGTTTCATGTTGAATGCCCAATCTTTCAAAATACTTGCTAATTGTTCGTCAGAAGTTCGAGCACAAAGTTTATAATTTCGCTGTTCACAAAATTCGGTGAACTGTTTCCATATTGAAAATTGCTGAATATATTTTTGACGTTTATCAACAAACTTCAAAACACTTGTTACCATGACAAAATTCATATTGTTGGAGGAAGCGAAACACCAAAACGGTTATATCACGTCGTCTTGAGTATATTCATTTATCAATACATGGTAACTATGTAAAATTTGTAATTGCTATTGGCTAAATTTCAAATGAGTTATATAATCATTTATAGTATGTACTTCAGGCAGATGCAACTTATTCAAAATAAACAATTGACTGTTATACTCTACTTTTCTTGAAGTGATATTTTCGGCAATACAAAACTTATGCCCTGTTTTTCAGTGGTGGTTTAAGTTCATGCTCAACTGAGAACCATAAGCTGGAGCTTAAACCTGAGCTAGCTCAGTGCTTCCATTGAACTATTTCAGGTGAGCCTAAAAAATAATAAATATGTGGTGGTTGGTGACGTTAAAAATAGGGATTTGCAGTTTTGTGATGTTGGTGGCATTGAAACTTTTAGACTTTTATTATATTAGCGTTTTCTTCGCCCACCTCCCTCTTACATATTAATTAGTTACATACGATCAGAATTGTCAAGATCGCAACCATGAAATTTCATAATTCGTTTATTCTTATGGTTTTCGTTCATGGCTAATTAGTCCAGTAAATGGAGCAAAAGTATATTTGCAATTATTCGCATTTTTTGCGCTTATTGTATACAAGTAAAAGACATGTTACGAACCGACGACAAACCCATATTAAAAGTTGTGTGGTTTAAAACCGTAACTGTACACTTCTGATTTTGCACGAAACAATCGGTAATTTGATACGGTGCGATGATTATTTTAATCAATCAATGTTTGTCTATAATTACATGCGGTATTTTCACGAGTATTTGTGTTACCAACTTGACGTATGTACAGGTATTTATTGCAAGATAAATGGGTACAAACCAATGAGAATGTTCGTTTCATGTTGTTATATGTAAAGCTTTATATCGACAAGAATGTTAGATGTTGAAATAACAAAACCTTTTGTAATAATACTGTAACGAAATGAGTTTACATTAAATAAAAGAATCAGATCTCTCGGCGCGATAAAAATGAAATTGTCACACGCAAAAAAAAGAGGCAGACCGGGCGACGTATAAAAACGCTCTTATTTACACATCATTATAAATCATCTCGGCGCGACCGGTAAATATCGTAAATGAAGTGAGTCATCTCACAGATGTACGGCGTAAGCAAGGAAGAGTCCAGATTTCCACTGGTATATTGCCGAATTTACTGGTACTTTTCGAGAACATTTCATGCAGGTGTATATAAGGCGACTGGGTCGCCGATGGATGATTCATTGCGGGATTGATTGCGGAGAAGTAATTGCGGAGTTTCGGGAAAGAAAGTCCTTAAGTAGTCTCGAGTGCGATAGTGGTAGCCAAAGAAATAAATATAGTAGTGCCGTCTTATATAAATAGAAGTATTACATAAATACGGACAGAGATATTAGTAATAGACATAAATAAATACAAGTGTTAATTTTAATTAGATTGTAGTATTTTAAGTGTGATACTTTAGTTTTATATTTTTATATTGTGATATAATTTTAAGTAAATTAATATACAGACTGTTTTAAATAAATTATTGCACGAGTTGTTTATTGGAACCCGAAAACGTTACAATACACTTATCGTTGCGAAGTTCAATTTATAATTTCAGATTAATTTCAAATTTGTTTTTAAAATAAATGAATGAACAGTGGAGTTCAGTAATTGAATTTTGTATAATTAAATTAATTGTGAGAAGTACATTTTATTTATACCATGTGTTCATTGATGATTGAAAGGCGTTTGAATCGCCCGCACTTTTTTTTATGTCGGAAAGTTGATGCTTCTTGAAGATATACCAGTAATGATCAGTAGCGTTTTATTATCCTGTTCTTTTTTTTTTGATTTTCGTTTTCGTCTATTTACTTTTTTTTTACTTTTTATTACTAGAAAAGCTTTTCTTATTGTCACTTTTTACATCCGCATATTAGTATCGGTAAGCGACAAAGTAGTTATAATAGATCCGTACAAATATAATCAACATTCGCTTTTAGGTTAATGATGGTTTTCACAGATCTGCACAACAAATTTATCGTTGAAGCATATTTTCGTTCAGGAATACGCAATCATCAAGGAATATGGGACTATTCCTATCAAAATTGCCAGCAGCAATTTCAAGAAGAATTTCCCAACGTTGAATTTACACAGGATTGTTTTGTACAGCATGTTCATCGTGTAATAGACAGATTTCGCAGAACATGGAATGTTGCGAAAGGGAAATCTACAGGTCGTTCTACTGTTCTAACTGAACAAGTTGTTGCAGATATTAGTCAAAGAATGGATGCGAGTCCCAAAAAATCTTTACGGTGCTTATCAGCCCAAACAAATTTATATCACTTGGTACCTGTCAAAAGGCTTGCAAGAAAGTTCTTTGTAATAATTTTCAACGAATGTTGTAATTTTCAAAATTTTAAATAATAAATATCTTGAATAAGTGTTATACTCTTGTAATAATTTTCATTTACTAGTCTAACCTGAAATTAAGATTAAGAACAATATAAAATATCAACATTAGAAAACAATTTTGCAAAGCCTTTCAATCATTTATGAACACTCTGTACGTGTCTTTTTATTGTATAGAAATCTTAGTTAAATTAAACATTACAAAAATCTTCAAAATTTAAGGTAAAATCAATAATTTAACTTTAATGTCAAATAATAAATGATCTTTAAATGTAGGAAATAAGGTGTCAATAGAATATAACAGTGGCGGCACGTGATTTTTTGGGACGGGAGGGCACCGGGGGTCTGAGTGTTTAATATCAAAAATTAAGTACAGACAAAAAATAAACTCAATATGCTATTTAATTAACTTGTTTGAAAATAAAATCCATCCGCCGTTCCTTACGATCAGCAAAATGATTAATAACTCATTCATTGAAGTTTGGTGTTGATGTCAGTAATTGTTTTGCAATGCTAAGGCACATAGTCTGCTTTCCCGCATGGTATTTCTAGAAATAGTTATTAAACAAGGGGAAAAAGTATTAGATTTTAGCTCGAGGTAAGGTTTATCTCACGACGCGAAGCGGAGTGAGATAAATTACCGAAATAGAAAAAAGCATTTTGCACATTACACCCACACAACCAGTCTGATAAACTGTAAGAGCTTCTGTTGAATTTTCTCGTCAGGATTTTATTAGATTTCAAATTTTGATCTTCTAGTTTAATCAATAAATCTGGTCTAGGGAGACCTAGATTTTTTAATTTTGTCTTAATGTTAGTAACGCAATTCATAGTTGCATTTGCACCGATATAAATTACAACATACACTCACCGCTGTATATTACATACTGGACCGCCACCCGGACCCGGCACCATAGAGTAGTGCCCCGCCGCCTACATATATACGCGCGCTACCCGCGCCAGTTTCATCGCTCGATTTATAATACAGACGGGGCAGTCGCGCGAGATGCCCCGAGGCCTACGTCAGACTGCGATTTTTAAACTGTTACTTCCGAAAACATATTATTTGTCATCAAACAAATCAGAAAAATTACATACAAATTAGGTATTTATAATTAATTTATCTGTTAACATAAATTTGTCACGGGGAAATTTGTCACGGGGGGGGGGGGCAGTGCCCCGTTGCCCTCCCTGCAGCAGCCGCCACTGGAATATAATAGGTATATTTCTTTCTTCGACACATATGTGTATGAGTAAAGACACAATAAAATATCACTTTGATAATAAATGCACTATCTTTATTTATCTAATACTAAAGGCTGCCATACACGTTACGGTCCACCGGAGAGGTTACCTGTGCAGGTACGCCTGCGCAGGTAGACCTGAGCGTGTGTGGGAATAGACCTGTGCAGTTTCTTGAACCTGTGCAGGCGACCTCTGCAAGGTCGAAAATGATGCCAGCCACACACGTACGGTCTACCGGTGAGGTCTACCTGTGCAGGTACGCCCGCGCAGGTAGACCTGAGCGTGTGTGGGACATTTTTTGAACCTGCGCAGGCGACCGGTGAAAGAATCGAAAATCAATTCTTTCACCGGTCGCCTGTACAGGTTCAAAAAATGCCCCACACACGCTCAGGTCTACCTGCGCGGGCGTACCTGCACAGGTAGACCTCTCCGATAGACCGTAACGTGTGTGGCTGCCTCGTCGCCTGCGCAGGTGGCGCTGTGATATTATTGGCAAAAATGTGGCTATGAAACTGAGGGCTTTAGATGCGAAACTAATATCTGTCGCAGAAAAACTTATTAATGATTTAATTTTTGAAGCAGAAATAGGTCACCTCACTCCCGAACACGCTTATATTAACATGAGTGATATTTTGAGACAAAATCAACAAAGCTATGTTCCTGCTCAGCAATATAGACAACTGGTTTATCAATCCTCTCCTACTTCCAATAGGACATATACCCCTGTACGTTTTGTTTCATCAGGAAGTCCTTGCCCACCCAGCCTTCCTTTTCCCTCCAGTCATGCCGAGCCACATGCCGAGCATCTTTCTCAATCATTTCAAACTAGCCATGTACTCAACAATCCTCAAGCCAATCCCTACTCTACACAAATGCAAACACCTACAATTCCGGGAAACCAGCCCAATGAAACAGAGGTAGTTGTATCGATTCCAGATTCTGCACCGACACTCCTTAATAAATTCAATGTTGATGATAATGTATAATTTCTACGCGACAGTTACCTATATTTTTGTAGTTCTTTAATTAAAATTGTAATATTCTTAATAAATATTATCAGTAATAAATAACAGTGTATTAATTCCTCACCTTCAAATAATCTCTTCTAAGAACTGTATACAAGGCCTCACATGTTTCAGGAATAATTTTTCCAAGCGCTTGAGGTGAAATAATTGATGAAAATTTTAGGTCCTCATAACTTCTGCCGGTTGCGAGAAATCTCAAAGTAACTGATAATCTTTCGTGTGCAGAAATACTATTTCTCATAAGTGTATCATTTTTTTTTATCATAGGAGTAACCATTGCAAGTAATTTTAGGTATGTTTTCTCGTCCATTCTGAGATAGTTTTTAAAATCTTCAGGTTCAAATTTTAATTCGTTCAATAAGTTGACATGACTATAACTTTTCCTTTTCAATAACCAATCTTTAGACCACTTTTTTCGCTTTCTTTTCACTGCTCTTGTATCTCTTTTATTCAAAATTAACGCAAGGCCTAACAATGCCAGTGCGTCAACGTCCTCAATCGATGCCATCGCATCACTGACTGCATATTGACTGACTGACACGCTACCGACGTGCGGTTGACTTGCACAGGCAAACCTGCACAGGTAACCTCTCCGGTAGACCGTACATGGAGGTTACCTGCGCAGGCATACCTGCACAGGTAACCTCTCCGGTGGACCGTAACGTGTATGGCAGCCTTAAACGATGTAGTTGAAGACTGATACAATTGCTTCTTGCCGATAGGTATTTGTGTACAACTTATTATGTTTCTTTAATATTTAGTCAAGATCGGTCGCTTCCAAAGATTTGACCATAACGTAAATAACATATAATAAAGTAATAGTTGTAGACGGTACTTTTTGATGTCCTTTATTGCTGGTCGTACCGAAAGAGCAACTAATGTAGTTTTATGATGATTTGCAATAACTTGGATATTTACATAAATTTCTTTACAATTGAAGAATATTCGGGTTTTTTGGAAATAAACTTATACTTCTAGTATGCATATACATATGCAAGGTGAATTATTAATAATTATAATTAACTTATTATACATAAAATATATTAAAGGATTGTCTTTATTACAAAATTTTAACAACATATTTAAAACATTGGCAAACATACATTGAATAACATTAGAATTCGTAACAAGTCACAGAAATATGTGCATTGTTCATTTTTTGAAGAAAAATATTTAAAATTTCCAAGACTTCGTTTTATAAAATTTGATTTATCAATATCTCTGTAAAATATAACCTTTACTTATTATATACTTCGGTTTTAATAGCACTCTGTCGTAAAAAATAGATTAGGTCAAATACTTTGGGTGTGTGAAGTTAGCCCTCTTTTTTTGAAAATTGACAATGTGACGGTTGTTCTAGGTTTGTTCTGAAGTGTTCGAAATATTTCGAAGAAAAAATCATAATCAGCCGAGATGATAGGAGATAAACATTCTTTCTCAGCCCCTGTTTTTTTGAAAGTTGAAATTATGACAATTGTAATTTGTTTTAGATTTGTTCTAAATATTGTTCTCAAACATCAATGCCATATCTTTTCAGGATCAAATGATATTGAAAAAAATAAGAGGTGTGACCACCACACGACTTTCTTATATGTATGAGCGTTTCAAATTATACAAATATAAAAATTATTCAAAGTCCTCTTATAAGTACAACTTCTATTTTCTTAATAACCCTCTACAGAATGCTACTCTGCGAGATAAGTATTTGGAAGAAAGTGCTACTCGCTAAAAGTAAAAGTCTTACTTCCGGTCCGAATTTTGAAATTTCTTTATACAAAAAATACTTCAAATCCAGCTCTAAATACTTTTGTATTCTTGCTAAATATATATAGAATGCATAATTTACGACATTTCGACATTTGCAAAAAAATCGTTATTCGATAAGAATAAAAGGAATTTCGAAAAACTTTTCAATAAAATTCTTCTCAAATTTAATTTCGAGTATATATGAATTCTTTATAAATTTTTTTAAACTGTAGTTAACGAATTATTGACAAAATTCGATTTTTTCACTGAAGTAAACTACTACTTCCGGTCTGCCGATTTTACTGAAAACGTGGTCACATACGCACACACACACAGAGAGAGAGAGATTAAAGATTTTCATAATCACAATACTTTATTTTTTAAGCTCTATATAACCAGACTTAGAGCATGAAATTTATAACTCTTTTTGTAATTTAGAAAACATAATAAGTAAGTTTAAGTACGTTTTCCGAGTGTGCTTATATGTGTTTCTGTTCCCCCTTTTTTACGGTACACAAATCTACTGCATATTTGCCCTTTATTATCATTGTACAGTCGGATATTCCCATTGAGGTTATTCACTATTGTTAGTCAGTATCCTTTTATTTATTAAAATAAGCAGCATACTTTTTTGTTAATTACTTCAGAGCGGAAATATACTTTACGGTTTATTACACCATAAACATTAACTTTACGGTTTCAAGTGTAAGTGTGAAATTAAACTTTCCACAAAATTCGTAAAAAATATTTTTACGTTTCATTATTAAATATAGATAATTAAATTTGACCAATTAAAGAGAAAATTTATTAAATATAATTTTCATAAACGGTTTTTTTTGCATCTCAAAGAGTGAAAGTTTGTGTTGGTTTCGCGATAATTAAGAAAGCAAATATAATTTTCTGATATATTATTGATCTATATCTATTATCTATTGTATACAACGACAGTCGATGTCAGTTTTATATTTCCTGACACATCAACATAACCTATCATTATTTGATGCACGCGTAAGTTAGTAATTGTATTGTTTACAACAATAGATATTATTGAATTTTTCTTTGCATTGGATATAGGTGATGAATCATTAATATATGAAGGTTGTCGATGCAGTGCGTGGTAAATAAAACACCTGGTTTTTATATTATTTATTAATTGAATATTCGATTACGTATATAGGTATGTTTTTGCAATATAATTTACGTCATTTAGCATTACACCTAATCAGTTGCAATAATTTCAGGTGCGTTGTGAACAGTTCATATTATTGTGTAATCTTTATTGTTCATATATGAATACCGAAGTTTTGCTAAATGTATACCTTACAAGTCCGCACAGGGACTGAGCTGCTATGATAACAAAGTTGAAACACAGACTAAACAAACCAGACCGGCAACTACTTGATAGAAAAATATCCCAGATCTTCTATCCTTGTCACACATGAATGAACGGGAACGAAGATGGCGCTAGCAGCATATTGGCGCGAAATTTGAAATGAGCTTGTTTTTAGAATATGTGTATTTAATACGTTATTAATGTAATAGAAAAATTCACAAAACTAGTGGGCATATATGAGTTTATATTACACCACAGTTCACTAATTTTCACTCTGTACTTATTTAATCATAAACTTGTGATCAATATCAACATACTTATACTTAATATGATGTACAACTAGAAAGGATTGCAATAATACGTCAAATTTGAAATATGGTTTGGAATGACATATGACATTGATTGAAGGAATAATATGTAGCTGCGTTCGGATACCACCTCGGAAATCCGAGCACAGATTTATTTACTTGAGCAGCTGATTGTAAATCAATCTGAAATAAACGAACAAAAAATAGGAACACGAGTGAGAGTGGTGCATCTGTCAAATGTGCCTGTAACTTAACCTCAATCATCTACAAATTTGGTTTTTGTCATATGTAACACGGTAAACCTAAATGGTTAAAAGATGAATTTTGAAGAATGAAAATTGATTTGGCATTGTCTAATGTAGGGATGGGACCATATATTATTGGATGATGATGAAAATGGAATCAGAATTAGAAAAATCTCGTTATGTAACGGCCTTATATCGCGCAGCGATATTAGATACAGTTGGCCTTGGTACAACTATAGAAAGGATTGCAATAATACTCAAATTTGAAATATGGTTTGGAAGGACATGACATTGATTGGAGGAATAATATGTATTGCTTCAATCAACGGTATAACCACAACATAAAAATGTCAAATGACGCTAGCGCCATATCATCTCCCGTTCAGCTAAAATGACAAAGATGGTAGAGGATTCATATTTTCATTTGCTAAACAAGAAGGCGTAATCTGGACAAAATTTGGGATTTAGTTACCGGTCAGGTTTGTTTAGTCGGTGGTTGAAATATAACAACCTTGATAAAGTGTGTTGTAGTCATGATATAGATCTTTTAACGAAACATACGAGTCACGTGATAAACAATTATTTAGTGCGAATTTGCATTAAATTACAATAATACGAGTGGACCACTAACAATTTTGGGAACCAGCAATACAGTTAGTGAGCATACACACATATGTCGGATACGAGTGATAAAGTTAATGGTTTTTATAGAAAATTGGAATTGTGGAGCAGAAATGTAAAGCAAAAAAACCTAGAAATGTTTGCAAATGTGGATGTATGTGTTAGAACTTACAAAGCTGAAGAACAAACAACATCTGGAAATTGTTTTTGAAACCACTGAAAATTATTTAACCATGCTGGAAATAAATTTTAAAAAGTATTTTCCTCAACTTGAAATGATATCAAGTTACGAGTGGGTTAGGGTCCATCAAAATACCCCCGAAGGTCTTTCAACTGCCGAACAAGAAATTTTTTCTTCACGGCAAGTGTCAAAATCAAAAGACAATTTAGTAATAAATCACTCTTTGAATTCTGGTCATTGTTAGATGATGAGTTTTCTGCATTTTGTATACTATTACCATTTTCAACATCCTACTTTTGTGAAGCCGGACTTTCTACTGTGGTTGCTTTGAAGACAAACTATAGATCTCAGCTAAATATAGAAAAAGAGGTTAGAGTGTCAATTTCTAATATTAAACCTTGTTTCGATAACTATTGCTCTGCAAGAGAGGCCCTAGTGAGTCACTAATACTTATTAATCTTGTTTTTAATTTAATATTGATAAGCTAATTATTAATATTCGCCCCCCCTCCCCATTTAGTTTTATCACGCCTCCTCCCTCCCCCGAAGGGGGCGCATCCCATATGTTGAGATTCGCTGCTTGAAGGAGATGAACTGAAACAATGGAAACAGCTTCGATTCTTTACTGGGATAGAAATTTTATAAAAAAAAGTATATGATCGTGTCACTATCACTACCATCAAATGAGGCCAAATGTAAACTACATTCTTGTATGAAGTTGTTGTTCATATAAGAAAACATAATCTACGCTTGTGTACACGTGTATAACATGTAATTTCATAGGATAAAAATAAATGACTGTACTGTAATAGGTATATAATCGAACTAATCAACGTCAGTGTTAAGCTGTAAATTATATGTTAAACTTGTGAAATTGCACTTAAGTTGTAAAGGATTGCTGTCGGTAAATTTCTATTATATTTTTTGTTCGTATTGAAAAATTGACATTCCATAAATGTAATTGGACACAACGTGTCGATAATTCTTAATAACAGCTTATGGAGTAGTTTTAGAATTTCTTCCTTGGAGAATATAAACTTATGTTAAAGTGCACAAATGCCAATATTAATCGCTTTTGGTGTTGATCAAAGGTACGTGTTCACCAAGCTTTTTTTAAAGAAATTTGTTTGCTGGCCTCTTTTTTTCACATATCCAGTTTTATTTATTAATAATTTAATGCATGTATAAAAAAAACCATAAGTCGGGATTGTCACTTTGACAACGAAAAAAGTTTACGTTAACCACAGACTAAACAAACCAGACCGGTAACTAAATCCCAAATTTTGTTCATATTACGCCTCCTTGTTAAGCAATTGAGAATATCAATCCCCTACCATCTTTGTCATATTAACTGTAGATGGGAGATGAGTGAAAATTTTTGTTATGTTGTGGTTATACCGTTGATTGAAGGAATACATATTATTCCTTCAATCAATGTAATATGTCATTCTAAACAATATTTCAAATTTGACGTATTATTGCAAACCTTTCTTGTTGTACATCATATTAAGTGTAAGTAAGTTGATATTGATCGTGAGTTTATGATTAAATAATTACAGTGTGAAAATGAGTGAACTGTGGTGTAGTATAAAACTCATAGGAATATATTGTGTTAGAGTGATTTCAGATATTATCTTGTGCAAGTTTAATAAACAGAGGTTTCTATCAATAATAAAACCTATGTATTGTTGAGCCGCTCTCGCAACCGACATGCGCCACTAAATTAAAATGGCGTCAAATTTGAGATGTTGCAAAATTTTACCTGTCAAGTAATATAACCTACAAAAGTCATTTCTGAACTGTCATAAATAATAATATTCACACACCTTTTGACATTTGTCATAATTATCTTTTGACGTTTGTTATAATTGTCATCTAAACATTTTAAATTTGTCTACAATGCTTGCCTTCTAAACAGTATATCCAAATCTTATATAAAATATAGGTGTAGAAAAAATAATATTTAATAGCTTTATTTATAATATTTAATTTGTAATTGGCTTTCATGTAATAGTATTTTACTATGGGAAGGCATATATCCTGAAATATTAATTAATTAGATTAATTCTATTGTTTTGAAATTGTTCTGGCAGAACGAAATTTGTAGTGGTATTGAATCGTCGTCTTTAGTTCGTACTTTGGCCGTGTCGGTTGCCAAAACGATTCGACTATATTCGTATTTTTAAGTGTAAAAGTTGAAGGTGTGTGATTTGTCCCATAGTTTTGTGTATTATTTTTCTATTACATTAATAACGTATTAAATATACACATATTCTAAAAACAAGCTCATTTCAAATTCCGCGCTAATATGCTGCTAACGCAATCTTCTTACCCGTTCATTCGTGTGTGACAAGGTTAGAAGATCTTGGACAGTTTTCTATCAAGTATTTGCCGGTTTAGTTTGTTTAGTCTGTGCTTTAACTTTTAAATCGGCAAAAAAGTTGTTTATCTTTGGTTGACCCGACAACAATTTGTGTTTTTTTGTTATGTCATAAAATCAACGGCCTCACTATCAAAAAGAAATGTCAAAGTCGACGCAACCGTAAGCTTTGCGTACTGTATTTGGTTGACCCGACATCAATTTGTTTACTTTATCATCATAGTGTTCTTTGTGAAGTGTTGTTATGACTTAAAATTTGCAATCTCATTGTAAGTAATCTTCACAAAGTGTATAAGAACTGTATTTTTAATAACTGTATATTTAAATAATATAATTACTATGTAATACATATTTTTGAGTAATTGTTTACACATTTATTAAATTATCTGACCGAATTAATTCGAGGTTCCTTTTTATTTCCGAACAAATGTTCCAATTTTAGCTAGAAAAACCCAGAATACTCTTATATTGTGTAGAAATTTATGTAGATATACAGGTTACTGCCAATCAGTCATAAAAGTACTGTAGTTGGGACTGAGACTCTTTCGGTATGAGCCGCAATAAAGGACATCAACACATACATCTACAAATATTACTTTATTACATGTTATTTATTTCATTTTAGAATATCTTCACAGCAAGTTTTAACCCCATGTGTTTCGGTGTTTTTCTTTGTTAGTAATTTCCCCTCCTAATTTTACAGAAAGCAGTTGCGGCCCGTGATTTTTTGGGACGGGAGGGCACCGGGGGAGGGGGGGGGCTGAGTGTTTAATACCCTCAATAACTCAATATGTTATTTAATTAATTTGTTTGAAAATAAAATCCTTTCGCCGTTCCTTACGATTAGCAAAATGATTAATAACTAATTCACTGAAGTTTGGTGTTCATGAGTTTATCTTATTATAAAATTCATCTAAAAATGTTTTGTTTGCTGTTAAATTGTCAAATTGTATGGTATATTTAAAAAATGTGTTCCTAGTTGCTTTAACAAGATGTGGTACATCAAAAAAATAAAATATTTTATGTTCTAAGTAAAAGTATGGTGATTCTGGAGTAACTCCTTTCTATTTTGAATATTTACAAAAATTTGATACGACATCAGATACTAGTGCTCGGACACAAAGCCCAACACAAAGCCCAACTGCAAATAACTTTAGTATTGTATTATCTACAGTCTGTTTCCAATTCATATGAATGCCCTTAGCAAAGAGAACCATAGCAAATTTTGCTGGTTTATATGTTGTTTGACCATTTATTTTATGAAATCCTACAATTTCGTCTTTAGTTATATTATAAAATAAATTAGCTTTTAGTGACATTTCATAAATGCATAGAATGCATTCACGTGCTTCTGGTGAAAAATGGGCAGTTTTCACTTCAATTGCAAAATACACAAAATCACTCTTGGAGTTATATTCCAAGTCTGTGTTAATCTTTGTAATGTTCTTACGCTTGACAATTGAAGTATTTTACTTAAGTATTTATAAACTCTTGATCCCAAAAAAGAGATATTTAAAGCAAATTATTTGTACTGTATGCTGTATCTTGTAATATTCTTATTTTTATTAACTGCATTAAATTTAACAACAGTTGCCAGTTCATTTGATAAATATCTGTCACAAAGCCCTAGAAAATATTGTAAATTTTCCTGTTTAGGATAGGATTTCATTTTAGATTCACTAGCTATAACTCGATGCTGTTTTAGAGATTTTCTCAATCTTTCCTTTATGGGTGTATGGGCAGAGAGATTTTTTTCTGTTTGAACCCCAACATCACTTGTAGTAAGAATTTCCATAACTGCTAAAATACAATTAAAAAATTATAGATTTTGTTAAAACAAATTAATTGTATGTTTGTAACTGAAAAGTTCTAAATTATTCTACGTTATACTAAGTTAAATACATATGTGTTGAATTTTTGTTCACAAATGACTTCGATTTCTTCAGTTAAACAACTATGTAAACGTATTTTATGTTTTGCTCATAATATAATTTTGTATTGTAAATATTAATTGTCATACCTATAGGTGGTTCACTTTCTGCTAAATTTTGGGATCCAATATCACTTGTGCCAGGAAAATTCATAGTATCCACACATTCTAAAATACATTTTGAAATTAGTATGCTTTTAAAATCTCAAATAATGCTTAGTTCTTATAAAATAATATTTTATAATAAACATTTACCTTTAGATAGTTCCTTAACCGGTGAGGTTTGAATTGGTTTCTTTTCATTATGATCATGGCTGTGAGAGATTATGTTCTCTAAAATTCTTATTTTCGAAGGAGGTTCCTTCACTATATAAAAAGTTTCATTCAAAGTGTTTACCACACACAAATGTTGTTTGCCATAATTTTGACAAATCTTTACTTAGAAGGTCATTCCGGTTACACCTGGTGATCCACTGTAAGACACTACAAAAAAGATGAATTATTACAAATTATCTGTTACTCAATAGCTATAACCCAACAGAAACTGTAGAATATCTATACTTTGTTGCTGAACATTTTTACAAGTAAAAATACAACATATACTTACGTACGCCAGATTTCTTCTTTCGTACAGTTTCCATTATTTATATCAACAACAATTTAACTGGCACCTTTACTTATTATTCTTTCGTAAATTATAAGTTATAAAACTAAGATAGGTTATATTTATACAAGTACACAACAAAAACAAAACACGCCATTTTAAAATGTGGGCCTGTTTGATTTTGCGCACAAATATCGGAATTATGCAAGTGTGGTTTTTGTCACTTCTGTTATTTTGTGATACTACATACTTGGATTGCCAGCCGGCATCACAGTCTAGTGCCCTGTCGTGACATATACCGCTCTCGCTCCGCGCTACTTTTCATAAGCACGATTTCTAATACAAACGGTGCATTCGCGCGAGATGCCCCGGCGCCTACGTCAGACCGTGATTTTTAAACGCGCTGAAGAGACGGACTGTTACTTCCGAAAAAATATCCCAAGCAGCAAAATCACAATTTTAGAGAAGGATAAAAATATATATTTGCTAATGTAGGACAAGTGTGCATATAGTGATTTTGCTGCTAGGGATATTATTTGTTATCAAACAAATCAGAAAAATTACATACAAATTAAGTATTTATAATCAATTTATCTGTTAAAAGAAATTTACCACGGAGGGGGGGGGGGCACTGCCCCGTTGCCCTCCCTGCAGCAGCCGCCACTGACAGAAAGTGCTTTGACGAGAAGGCATCGAAAGATTATTGTTGACTACAAAATAATGAAAAATAATAAGTTATGCCAAAACATCGACAAGAAGCAGTTGTGTTAATCTCGAAATACATAATTTTAAGTATTAGATAAAGATAGATTATCTCGATGTATAAAATATTCCTTGTTTTCGTAAAAAGAAAACTATTTTTTCTTGGCTAGTGGACTTTTGATAGTCGACACAATTATCACTTCATTTTTATTTAATATTTATAGTTTGCTTTAAGCGTTCTCTTTACATATATTTATTTCCTGTGAAACGTAATATGATTGAAACAATAAAAACACATTTACTTTGTTGTATCACTATACTGTGTTTTTATTGTTTTAATATGGATTATCACAAAGTAACGGCTTACAGCATTAATTATTTGTAATATGATTGTTCCAGAATATTTACAAATGTGCACAGAATACCGGGTGATTTAAACAAAGCGTTGTCTAAATTGCTCATCGGATAAGGTAGATTTCCCAACTGTTTACTTAAGTTAAAATTATTCAGTATATTTATTTATCATTGTAAAATGCAGTTTCCCATTACGTTCTGTAAAATTAAGGGAAACCCACGCAAACAATAACATTAAAAGTTGTTAGTCACACCTCCCCATTAGTAAATATTTAATATGGAAAAATCCTGCAGGCATATTTACAGTTACGACGTCAATATATCTAACAACTAAAGTCAGACAAAAAACATAAAACATCGCGCATGAGCTTAGTGTATGATACAGACATATAATATAAACACGCTAGATAAGTCTGTAGTTACAAATGTTGTGGTAGGATAAGCGCGTAGCATCTTTATAAAATTAACTATAGAAAAACAACAGGGCCGGACTAGATTATGAAAAACGTTTGGTAGTCACACATATTAAACTTGATTTATAACAATCGGCTTTTCTTTCGAAATAATGTTGTAAGTTTCGTAAATTTCAATATTTGTTACGTCATCATTCGGGTGGCAAAATCTTGACATAGCGACTGTTTAGTTTCAGATCATTTACTACCGGTCTGTTAGCGTACAATTTTTTACGGGAAGCAGTCTAGAAATCTTAATTTTCAAATTAATAATTCCATAAACGCGCACTAAAGACCTTATGCTTATGGATGAATTTCTTTTTAATGAATAGAAATGCTATTTTCGTCACCTTGAATGTGATAACTTTACCTGGTAAGGTATCCATCAAGATGCAAGTAAGCCTTGTTAATTATTAACAAAAATCTAAACGGCAAAAAATATTAACTGGTACATAACTTTTCTTAATATATCTCAAGCTTTTGACAAGATGTAAAAAGGCATTTACTTATAAAACCTTCATCCATGGTGGTTTTATAAGACCAGTACTATACCTTCTATATAAACAGTTGACCTACTGGTACAAAGAACAACCACTGTAGCAATACCTGTATGTGGGCGACATTGCACCATTGGCGTTCCATACTGACCTTGCATCAGCGTCTAATTTAAATAATGTTTAACACCGGCTAAGTATATGACGCCTCAAGGGTAATGCAACAAAGTCTGTCCCAAGTAAGTTTTACAGTACGAAGACTAACATGCCCTCTCGTGATCAACAGCTAACACGTGACCAAAGGAGGTATAGAGCAATCAAAAATCACTATTTTAATATAATAGAAGATAGAACCTACTAATAAGAAAACAGCGTCCAATAACTAGTTCATAGCTATCATAAAACACCAAAATAATAAGGCACTGTATTAGGTATTAGATCCTCAATACGAATGAATGGAACCAACACTTCAACCTGTAAACTACTTTCCCACTACAATGTAAACTAAACTCTATCTTAACGACCAGCTGCAAGAACCGGTCGACAGAATAAATAATAAAATAGAGTGCCTTAAAATATTCAATATATGATTAATATGTGGAAGCAGTGTTACTTAGGAAACAGATATGCTGTGTTTGTAGTAAATTTAAACAGTAAACCAAATGTAACACAACAGATAAAATAGTTATTTATGAACCAAGTGCAGGAAAAGATTATGTTCCCGTATGAGTGAATTTTTAAAGAGCCTTGATTTGCGCGTATGCGTAAAAGATGTCTTCACGCCAGTGGTTTGTACAATATTGTTTCTACTAACATTAAATTCAGAATATTGTTGATTAATGCGATTAGTATCATACTTAACCTAAAATAGATTGCCTAATTAATTTAATTATTTGATGTATGTAGTACATACCAATTACTCACCTTTCTCTTAAATTAAGTAATTACGATTTTGCACATGACGTATTTCATATTTATAGTGGATTTATCGCGTTTTTGGTTTGATTACAATTATCCGTCAATGTCAATGTCACTTAAGCGGTTATAAAATAGATGACGCTTAGATATTTTTTGGGAGAATTTTCACCAATTACTTCTATTTCCCTAACTTTTAATAAAGGAAAATTCAGGAAATAATTTCTTATGAAATAAATTTTATTATTATTAAGATCGATTCTTTTTTAAATGCCCCAAAGAGCGTGTTTTTACAATTCGAAATGTCTATTTAAAGGCAGTGAGCTATTTATTGTATGCAATATTTTGATATATTTTTGACTAAGTAAAATATGATCACTTAAGCGAATACTCAAGGGAACAAAAAGTGCAATGAGAAAGAGGCTATACGCTATACGATGATATAAAAATTTAAATAATATGATTAAATTGTGGCAAATAGTTACCGTTTGACTATTTACTAAAACCTTAATTTGTAATAATTAGACTCCATTATCGATGTTCTCTATTTTATGTTAGCCCTGTAAAGAGAGCAAAATGTTTCACTACTCTACACTTGTTATTTGCTGGTTTTTATCATATTTTTTTTCTGGGAAATTAATTCGATATATGAGATTTTATTCATATTCTGGGAATATTATTTATTTCCCGTAAACTGATTTTATTTCCTTTTTTTTGGAATTGTTATCAATACTTCCAACCAATTTCAGATAATATTAGGTACCTATGTAATAATTACGCTCTGTATATTGCATAGAAAACAATGATACAAGATGTATTTAAAATATATAATATTCACAACATTCATTCTTATCGCATTTATGAAGGATTTTAGATGTTCGCATTCACAAGCGGCGAATGAAGTAAACCTTCCACGAGGAAATACAACTTAAGTCGGCACTGACTATCGATGTGGTTGGGCGACTGGTTTTATGCGTCAAGCATAGCCTTCGATTTGATTTCGCTGTGGAGCTGTTCCTTTATTGTGTAGTCAGTTCTCGACGTAGTGCGCAGCTGTTGGCCTACACTCTGTAACCGTTGTTTAGTTCAATCAGCAAACAAGAGTTACAGAGACTGTGCAGAGTTCGGGTCGCTTGATTGATTAAGTTTTTTCTTCCGCTACCATAGCGTTTGTTGTTTAGAATCATGTGTTTGAAGTTTGTGCAGTGATTTTGTGTGAAATTGCAGAATAACCTGTTTCTTATCGGATACATATATTACGTTAATCAAGGTAAAAATTCACATTATGCATTTATACGTAACTTGCTTTTGTAATACCTACGGTTTCACCTTTACTGAACTAGTGAAAACATAACCTATAAAAGTGAATCTGCTTGTAATTTCGTTTTAAAACTGGTGTGTTTTCGAATTGCAAAATGGCGTTATATTTCCCTCTTTTTAAATATACGCGTATTTACAATTAACATTTGTTTATTCAGTATCAGATATTACTATGATCTATTTTATCGATTATCTCTAAATATTCCGGAAAATTTAATAAGCGCTTGTATAATTTATAGGTTAGTTTTATTGATTGTCATGGGAAATAGCAGAAATATTTAGATTGGATGAGATAATGGTATAAATAAATTAGCTGTATTGCGGTAGGGTTGCCGTAAAATACTAAGATGTAAGTTAAATAGTCAATAACGGAATTTTATAATGTGCAATATAAATATTAGTCTAGCACTATATTTAGAACATTGTTTATAGATAGAGTTATAAACCTTTGTAAACTACCGAGGTATTTATGGATTTATTCCTTGGTAGGTATATGGAATTTGCTGCAAGTAATTTATCCAATCCAGACGATTATTATGGCATCTCCTATTTTATATTTTTCCACGGCAGCCAGCTCATTACATGTTTATTCCTAATATTCTCAGTTGAACAAACCGAAAGAATTCAAGGTCAAGTTTAGGAAAATATGTCTATTTTTGTAATATTGTTACCTAGGAATACTTACATATATGTAGTTTTCTTTGTACCACCTATGTAAGTATAAGAAGTTATATTGAAACGATGGCTAATTTGTTATTGTAGGTTTATTCGCTTATTTTTCTGAAAATAATTATTGCTTTTATGTTGATGTTTTTATATTTTTAACAAACAGAAAAATCATCATGCGGCTCCTTATTTTTATTTTGGTACAAAAATAAAGCAAAAATAGCGGTAACCTTTTTCTTTAAACGACTTTTAAAATAATTAAGGTAGGCATAGGTATAATATTAAAATGACTGAGTACCTATTTTCAAATTTGTAAATATTCAGTAGTTTATTAACCTTTGCTTTATCCTGTTAGATCATATTCAATCATATTTGTACACTCCCGAGTTCTCCACATATTTTTTGGGTAAATTTACTCTAATAAGTAATAATAATAATATTCAATGAAATTCATATAGGTATATATGTATATAACTAATACTCTAATACACACATTTAAATAGACACTTAAACACGTTCACATATAATTTGGTAAATGTAGGTATATGTGGTCATCCAATAATCAAGGTTATCAAGTCAATGTTCTGCCGTTTCACAATGAGGAGTCTGGCAATGGATGATGCTATTTGTACATTCCATTTTAACGTCTGCTTTTATTCGAGCTTCTTTGAAAATATGTTTTTTTTTATTTGCCAAGGAAGTGTGAATGAATAAGGTACCTATATAAGATGTATTTTTCCGTCCATGTTGTCGAATTACGCAATATTTCTTGAGGAATGGCCTATTTTTTCTGTAATTTTATCAAAATATGAGTAGTAAACAATTCAAATAAAGTTAATTAACATAAAAATGCTTTGATATGATATCTTTTTACACAAATTTTAAAATTATATTAGCTTGCTTTTGTCTTAAAGCATGTATGTAGATATTAGTACATCGTCAGCGTAATTCGCATTGTGCGTATCTCCTTATGGATAGATTTTAGAGGAGAGCAAAAAAACGTAACCAAAAATTAGCCATTACAAATTAAGACACAAACTTTTGGAATACGTTACAATATTTTGTAGCGGAATGAATTATTTAACAATATTTACAAAATTATTGCTCCGATCAATAATAAATGGAGTTACGTAAAATGTCCCTTAATAAGTTAATAATTAGTTTTGGAGTTACGCACATTGCAGTAAGGCAGTTGTAAGTGGAAATTATATTTATTTAATAGTTATGAAAAATAATTCAAAACCAGTTTTATCAGAAGTTATATGAAAAAAAAAACGTTTAATTAACATAAGGAAGATTATCATAAAATTCGTGGTAATCTTGTGTTAAGCTGCGTTTTAGCTGCTGTAAGTTGTCATATTTTTCTTTTTTTATTTTCAACCTTTCGTTATACAGTCGCGGCAATGAACTGAAACTCACAGCCATTTTTGCTTTACTGATTCGTGTAGGAAGAGGAATCCACTCCACATCTGAATGTCTTAGTTTGAAAAACACACCCTCTGAAGTATACTTTATGGCTTTTAGGTCAGCAACTACGGGGTCCCCGGCTTTTTTTCCCGGCCTAATCGAAGAGAAGTTGGTGGTAGAGTCAAAATTTTTAAAAAATGGATGTAACAAGTATTCAACTGAGTAGGGCGATTTTTTACAAGCTTCTTTACAAACATGAATATAGTCAGCTGGGACGTTTATTTGTCTCTTCCTTATTTTTTTTTCAATGGTGGAATGCATACTGTCAGCCTCCATTTGAGTGTGGCCCTTTTGTAAAAATTTTTGAACGATTGTTATGTTCTTTTCCTTTGACAAATTAAATAATGCATTCGATAAAACCGTGTTCCTATTTTGGTATCCGCAGCCATCACTATACAGTATAATTTCAGTGTTGTCTTGAATGGTGTGGGTATCCAAAAATTTGAGAAGAAAATGGACAATAATCGACGCGAATACATTGGACGTTAGTCCGCCCTCAGATTCATTCCAAAGGAAACAGTAACCTTCACGACGTCTTATATCATAAACAGTGAAATTGTGTACTGTTAACTTGTGTTTCCAATATAAAGCAGAGGCATTTGATTTTGGAGATAACAGCACAGACTGTAAATCCATCGTGAATACTTCATTATCGGAAAGTTTATCTTTATCTTTTTCAGATCGTGCTTCATTTTTTAAGGTGACATGATGGTCATATTCGTCTTGTGCTAAATTACCGGTTTCAAATGCAATGCAAATGTCACATCTATCTTTTTTCGGATGATGTAACGATAAATTCTTATCGTCAAATATCTTTGAAAAAGTGGCTCGAGAGAGAGGTTTGGCATCCTTTTCTTTGCAAAATTCGCTTTTATAAACAGAATAAAGTTGAGCTTTAGACTCCCACAAAGGCTCCAGGTACAATTTAGATGAGGAAGCACGGCAGTAGTGGGACTCTAGTTTAGGCAGAGAATCAAAAAAGTTATTCACGTTCTTTATTTCATTAGAAATTATTATTTCTTTATTCTTTGGCCTTTCAATTACTTCAAAATCTCTTCTAATCCACTGCTTTACAGCTATTTCTCCAATACTCAAAGTGTTTAAAAACATTTTTTTGCAAACACGGATTTGTTGTCCACCACTTTTCAAGTAAAATTCGGTAGACGTGTTTCTTCTAGATGATCCTTCATTAACTCCTCGTCTTCTAACTGTATTTTTAACGGTAGTAAGTGACTTCACAAAAACTTTTTTTTCACGCCATGTCAATTTCCAGAAGCTCTCAAATATAAGTTTTCTTTCGTCTTGTGATATGAAATTACATTTTAATTTACAATTTTCTTTCCTACTAAGCTGACAATTGCATGGTGCACGTAATTGTTTTTTATTTTTTTGTAGATTATATTGCCATGTGCCATCAGGTGTTTTCTTTTTGCCGTAATAGCTCAGCCCTTGTTCCCTGTTTCCACGGTTTTTATTTTTTGACCACTGCTTCATATCCATGGCACTTCTCTTTAATCTTTTCCGTTTCCCATAGTGATTTTCATTTTCGTTATGTTCACTGTCCTCTGAGTTATCATGGGAATGGTCACCATCTTCTAAACTCGTTTGCTCTTCAATAGCACTTTCTGCATTACTTTCGCTGCTGCTCATACTTTCGTTATTCTGGTTACCATTTTTCTCTGCTTCATAGCTGCACTCATTGTTTTTTTCCTCAATCTCGTCTTTATATGTAAATACGTTTTGTTCCTCATCAGCACTTCTGTCTGTTGGGTTGCAATTAGAGTCGTTATCAATATTAATGTCATCTGTCGTAATTATTTGTTGATTGTCGTTATTCACATTGCGACATTTTTGTTCATTCAGGATGGAATGGAATTCGTCATTGTTTTCTATGACATGGCCATCATCAAAAACAAAATCTTCATTTTCTGCATTTGCAATGAACTTTTCAATGTCCAAAATCTCTTCTTCGTTTTGCTCTAAAATAGATTCTGTGGAATAATACACATAACAGCATAAACATGATGTTTTTACCTTTCTCATCAATGTTTCTTGAAAATAAAGAATCAGAGTCAGATGGTTTGGAAGACGACTTGTCGATGACCATACTTAGTATTTTCAAAGTTCTTGTAGACATTTTGATCCTGCATTAAAAAAAAAAGTAAAAATGCTGTATGGATTTATGTATAAAGAAAATTGCGTATGTGTGACCGAAGTTAGTTACAAATCTCTGGGAAAATTGCGTATCTCCTTCAAGATATTTATCACACTTTTCACAAAAGAATAAAAACCTTTAGATATTTCCGAGAGCGTGAATGTATTTATCTTACCTTGTTACAAATAATAATCACACTACACCTTCAGAGTAACACAAAAATAGTGTCGTTTAACCACACTTTTTCTCGCAGTCACATGGACACCATACAAATAACTATACTGAATGGGAGTTAGTCACTTTGCGCAGTACGAAAATGAAGCCGAGGAGTTACGAACTTTGCGAAATCGGCTTTAAAAAATTAAGGGATTTTTTGTGGAGTTCAGCACTTTGCCACAATGAATCTTAATTTTTTTCCTAACAGATGGCGCATAAATCTCATTTTGGGCCAAATATGGAGTTACGCATTTTGCGAATTACGCTGACGACATATTAGTTTAGGAGCAATGTTGATATTCAACTTCATAAGATAATAAAAACATTATGTTAATAAATTGTATTGTAGGAATCGTTTAACTTGTAATGCAAGACAAGCTCACTGTTATCGTATTCCTGCCAAAGTGATTAAAATGTATACTGCGTGTTAAAATGTTTGAGAGTAAAATAATATCTAATAACATTAGATTTTAGATTAACACCGCGTATATGTTTCCTGATGATTCTGAATTCTTTTGTTGCTATTATAGACACCTATTCAAAAATCTATTGGTTTGAAAAAGTAAATAAACATTTGAGTTTAATTGTACTCACATAACATTTGGGATAATTTAATTTTAACAGTGTCAAATAACATAAATGTACACAAAGAAAAACATTTACTAGATTGTTAAAAAATGGAAGAAACGCACAAAAATTACTTTTTTAGGAATTATAAAAATACCTGCAGTCTATTGTGTGCTAGGCTAAAGAATAGTATTTTTTGAGCATGAAGAGAATTTTTTTATTGTGATTAGACATACATGTACCATATTTTCTAAAATTGCAAAAGAAATAAAATTGAATTTTAAGTCAACCTTAAATTTATTAAAAAAATAATTACATACTTTGCAGAAATAAACTCTTGAAAGTAGTCATTAAGTACTCAAAATCATTTTAGTTCAAACATTTATCAAAACACAAAAATAATTGTGAAAAATAAAGTCATATTTACCACTCGCAAAGCTTACCTAAGACAGACATGATTACCAAAAATTTTAATATTTGTGTATAACTTTTCTATAACGCTGTAAAAAGTCAGTTTTAAGAAAAGGGCGTGTTTTGGTTTTGGCTAAATGTAACACCATTTTCTAATTAATTTTCTATACATACATATATATAAGAATCAATTTGCCGAACAGAGAACTTAAAAAATAAACTTTAAAATCAATTTTATGGCAGATGGAGGTGAGTTTTCGAATTTTATCGTGGTTTATTCTTTTAAAGTTTAGAGCTGAAAATGATTAAAATGTTTTGTCTTTGATAATCTATCCTTTGAACTATCATTAACTATGTCCCTACGTATATCATCTCAACCACTCAGTCGGAAACTATTGCGCGGCGTGATGCAATTTGAAATAATGAATCGTTGAATCACTGCCGACAGACGCAATTACCGTTTATTTGCTATCAACAAATTGGCTTTCAATATTTTTGTTGCGCAGGTCATGCAAAGCCATGTCATATACACGTATGTATGTACACTGGTGGGATGTGAATGATACCCCCAACGATTAGTTTCCTTTTCTAGGGCATCCATCCAAACTGGTCGACTATAAAAGGTTATAAAATAAACACTTCCCTAAATAATTTAAAAAGGAAAAAGCCAAATAACTGAGATATGAAAGACGTATTATGTTTTTTTAGAGAATATTTCAAAATCAAACAATGTATTGTATGGACGATGTATTTTTTCCCCTTCCTTATAATATTTTTTTATAAAGAACATCAATTTTTATAAAAACACCAACAAGATTATCAATGAAATAAACACACATAAGCATCCTATTAAAGTGATTTATTATTCACTGTCAACAAAAAATTGTATGGCTCTTTTAAAAAAAACTTCCAAAATAACTTGCTTTTTATTTTTTGTATACCCATATTTTCTGCCTTAAAAGTGTAAGTAATTTTTTCCTGTATAATTATTTAACTCTTTCAAATATTTATGCTGTTTATTTACATATGTATACGGTTACAGTTTTTTGGGCCTGTCTGTTGTGCTTTAACCCAAGAGAACATAATGTAAATCCTATGAATACTGATAATAGTGCATTCATTCAAGAGCGTTTGTATTTTTCGTTTGTGTGGGCAACTTGATTCTTTAATCTTTGCAATATTACCTTCAGTTATTAAATACTTTATGGCAGTAATTCAAGCTATTTATAGTTTTATGTATATTCATTATATTATTGAATTTCATACTTTTACGTCCTCATTACTTATAATGAATGAATAATATAATGATGAAATTAAGTAGTCGCGCAGGTGTGTTCAGAATCACGGTTTAAGGAATAATATTTCCAATTGACATCAAACATGGGAAATTTCACATACTGTTTAATAAAAATTAGAAGTTTTAATATCTGTCATCATATATTTTAGTGTTATAACAGGTTTTTATGAAATGTAATTGTTAATATTTAGGATGACCTAATTAAATAGAACAATTCTATTTTCTAAATGTGCAATATAGGTGTAAATATTAATAACTTGAAATTATTTTTAATGAGTTTGCATAAAAAAGTATAATCCAATTTAAAAATAAAAAACATTTCCTGTTTTACCGGACACGATATTTTTTAAGCATTCATTCATAATTCCTTCATATTTAAAGTTTTAAGTTTTTCGGCTTAAGACCTATTGTACATATAATATTTATTACCGCTACATTCAGAAGATTTATTAATCAGAAACTAATTACCCCGCAAATAAAAAAAAAGTGTATAAGGTTGTATTCGTTTATAATACGTCGCACATCGGCAGCAACACTGTCATAAGGCGAAAATTGTGACGTTTAAATTTTTTTAATATTATTTTGTACTTACAAAATAATTTTAAAAATTTGTTATTTAAAACATTCGATTTTTTTCATAAATTGAGAGGTAATGTCTTTATCTCTCAGTTTATGAAATCGAATGCTAAATATTACAAAATAATTTTAAAGGTCATTTGGTTTACATTTTCATGTCTATATTGCAAATATAGGTATATCTTAGGAGGATATAAAGTCAGGCAATTTAGTAAAATATTGATTTTAGAAATTCATTCATAAGTTTTTATATATACGTATTTTAATAAGGTTCTTATCTTTGCTATATACGTATTTTGTTGGAATTTATATAACAGATTGTATTTATTTTATTTCTAAATCAAAATAATAAAATTTATTATTAAATATGAGTGAATTAATACTAGCTATTAGGTACTATTTTGTCTATATTAATACTAAAAGAATATTTGAAATTACTTCACCACATCTACCAGGCATAAGCTTAATCCCAGGAGCAGGTGCTGCTGCTAGTTGAGGATGTAGCCGTTCTTGCCTCCAGATCCACAATGGTGTGCCCAAAAAATAACATTCAATGGATTGTCTATATATATTCTCTCTAGGATACAACGTTCTATATACCGTCAATATAACATTTATAATTATTGTCTACAAGAGAAGTGTTTAATTTCACATTATGTTATAGCTTTATTGGTTATGATAAACACAAAGTAATTTCAAAATACCACAAAAAAATTTAACTATAAATGATATCAAAAAATTTTTTAGCCATGAATTGAACAAATTTGGAATAGGTTTACTGTTTCAGATAATTAATTAGTAATTGTAGAGAAACATATACCCCACCTTTATCTTTTCTTGAATGCAAATTTTGCCCCGTCTGTTTCTCTATTTACAAATTTTGCTTGCACCCCATAGCCTCTTATGAAGATATACCACGAGCTATAATCTTTCGATTCCTGATATGAACCAAGTCATTCTTTAAAAAACACAACGTTTATGGAATTATTGAGTGACCATATTCTGCCTTTAGTATATGTAATTGATGGTCGGTTCGTGTTTGTTCATGACAATAGCCCAGTTAATAAAGAAATAGTTGTTCAACGATGTTTTGACGAACATCCCGAAATTTAAGTGTTTCCTTGGTCCTCCCCTATCTCCAGACCTTAAACCCCCCATTGAGAATTTGTGATCTGCTGTTGTTCGTTGTTCGAATGATCATATGATGTAATTAATTAATACGAATGTATTGAGGAATCATATCCATTATAATATGACAGGATCTACCGGCAAACTTATGCCAAAATTGAGTCAATACTATATCGTGTCGATTAGAGGAAGGTAGACGGTTATTACACAAAATATTAATATTAGCTTAATTCAATATTACTTTTAATGATTTCCTAGCAGATTAAAATTAATTTTATCGTTTTTTATTTGTTTTCTTAAAATAATCGATTAAAGCAGTGAAAAGATCTTATAAATAACCAAATTCAACATTTTAGAGCACGTTGCATTGTTTTATATTTCTACGTATTAATTTCTTCGATAAAAGATAGAAAAACAGTTCGGAAGTTAAAAACGACATATCTGTATATTGTATTCATTATAGAGTAAAAAACGCCCCATCCCCTAACATCTTTATTTATTATCCGATTTCGACAAAAAAAAAAGTATGAAAATAGTTTGACAAACCCTCTAGACTGCCCATAATCCCAATTCTTTCCGCTTATTTCAACTCGCGAGATTGCCAGTAATTTGTCGTTTGTTAATTGTTTCTAATTTGTTATTATTTTGATTATTATTGTTAATTTAATTTTATTTTGGTCCTTAAATCTCACTGATTTTTGGTTTTGACTCGTGATTTCGAATGAATTATGAATAATAAATAACTGCTGTGGCAGTTTTGTGTTTAACAAATGAAAAATGTGAATAACAGATGTGCAGACTTCCCAGCTAATTTTCGAATGACAGACGTTTAAATGGCATATTTGTCACATTTGCGTTATCTTGTTTCACGGCACACTTGAGCAAATTTCATAGTAAGCCGATAAAGGTGGCAGATAATTTAATTTTTTTAAATTAAATATCAACCAAATTATAACTAAACGAAAATTACTAGATTTAGAAAAAAATATCTAACAGACTAAAGGAAACAAACCACAGGTGTCGATTTTAAAAAAGTTGACTGTCGTTACGTATTCAAGACAGCGTTGAAAAAAATGGGATTATGGGCAGTTTATAGAGTTTGTCAAACCGTTTTTATACTTTTTTATTAATTGTCAAAATCGGGTAATAAATAAAGAAGTTACGGGATGGGGCGTTCTTTATCAAACAGCCTGTATATTAAAATTTGCTTTTGCCATGTATGAGACGATGTACGTACTTTTCTTATTGTAGTGTTATATTTATATTAAATAATAATCAATTTTTAGAATCAAATAATAATATACGAGTATATTAGTATTTCTTTTGTATTCTATTCTAACGATGTTGATGATATATTTCGGTGGTATTACCAACAATTTATGGGATCTCCAATTTTAAGTTTTATTGCGCAATTAATATTAGAACAAATTAACTTTAAATCGCTTTAAACCAATTTTTTTATATATGTTAGATAGAGGACTGTATTTTGCCAATTCGTATCAATTAAAAAGTATTATTATTTAATTAATAGAGAGATTAAATTAACAAGTTCTAAGTAGAGACCACAAATCAAAAAATTAATAACAAATATCCTCAAAATTTTATAAATTTCATAGTGTAGTAAATAGAATAAACAAGTTTCATAATAATAATTGAAATAGTAAAAACCCAAATCAACAAATATACAAAAATTTCATATGTAGCTATTTTTTATGTAAACCATTATGTCCTTCGAATATAAAAGTGGCGTTTAAAAATCATAATAATTGTTGTTTATCAAAAGTAAAAATCCTTTCAATAAAAATATGCATGTGGTATATAAAATTCCCCGCCGAGATTGTAATGGCGTATATATAGGTCACACCATGCAGTATTTCTCGGATAGATTAAGTGGCCACAAATATGCTTCAAGCAGTTACTGCTTTAAAAAACATATAAGTAATACAAAACAACAAAATTTTGCACTCAATTTTTAAAATTTTCGAGCATGTCATTTCGACCAGATTAGTCAATTATCTTGAAGGAAAAATAAACTTCTGTCCGATGCTCAACACGAATACAGAAAAAATAGATCAACAATATAATAAGCATCGAGAATAATAATTGAGGATAAATCTGTAAATTAAAAAAATATGGGTATTACAAGTATACAATGCTATTACAGACTGGTTTCAAAAAAAAAAAACCCGTCACAGCCCTAATCATCATATCGCTGTAAACCATCATAAATTAACATTGTATACATTCTGTTTTTTTTATTGTTCATATTTGCAGTATTAGCGGACAAGTGTTTGAAGTTAGCATGATTAAATTGACATACTAATTAGTTCAGTACGAACGAAATGCTTATCAAAACAACAACTGTATATTATATGGAACGGAAAGACAGATTGTAATCGCATAAATGTGTAAATTGTATGTCATTGACGTGTGTTCACTTTATGTAGGTGTGCATGCACAGGATGGCCTCCCTAAAATAAAATAGAATGATTGTTTTTGCAAATGATTAATAATTTGAAAACTGCGAAAGAGGTGTTGATTGTTTTTGAGGAGGATACATACATGTATTTTTGTAACGAACCACTCCTCGATCTTCTTTACTTCATAGTTCTTCATAGCTTACTGTGATTCTTTGGTCTGTTTTTCCTACCTTTACCTTGCCACCGAGTCTTAAATTTCTAAGAACATGAAAAAACCTCTTACGCATTACCACGACAATGGGGTTTTCCTATGTTCCCTTATTAAAACGAGAGTCTAATTGCACATTGACAGTAACAAACATAGTCTCTTTATTATCTGCTCAAAAAATTTTTTTGTGGGAACGTCCAGCGATAAAGGCTTTGAATTTATAGTTAAAAAAATTAATGATATTCTTAGAATTACCTTTCAATAGCACCTACACAATTCATAATATATTTTGCAATTTACTAAATGAAAACAATGAAGAAACTAATTAGTATTTAGAGTATCAGAAAATCAACAGAAGAACACAACATGATCTGAAAGATATCACCTAATATGTTTCATAAACAAACGCCCTACTTTTAATATTCTTGTTTATTGATTTGACACAAACAACAACTTTTACTTTCTTATACGTAGTATAAGGAAGTATTGTGATGATGAAAATTTTCGACCTCGAGATTTTTGCAGATGACCACGTTTTGAGGTCCCCTGATACAAAAAAAGTGGTTTTTAACAAATGTCTGTCTGTCTGTTTGTCTGTCTGTCTGTGTGTGACCACGATAGCGGTTAAACCGCTGGAGGTATCAATTCCAAATTTTGTATTTACGTGTATAATCTCCCTCTTGAGATCTGATTACTTTTTCAGTAAAATCGGTAGACCGGAAGTAGCAGTTTATTTCAGTGAAAAGAAAAAATCGAACTTTGCCAATATTTCGTCAACTACTAAGTTTAAACAAATTTATAAAGAATTCATATGTACTTAAAATTAAGTTTGAGACAAATTGTCTTAAAAAAGTTTTTCGAAATTCCAATCGGAAGTAGGTCTTTTACTCTTATCGAAATAGTATATTAAAATACAAGTTTCATAAGACACGATTTTTGCGCACGCGTTCAAGTTTTCTAAAGAACAAGTGCGCAAAATGTCTTATAAAACGTGTATTTTATACTATTTTTTCTATTTCGGTTATTAAAAGTTCAAAAAAGCTTAAAATAAGAGACATGTTTTGTTCGAATATTTTAGAAATTTTGCTTTTTTGAAGTTGGTTACTCTGATTTTTAAGTAGAACGTTTTAAATATTTGAATATCGGTGGTGCTATATGTAATTGTGTTTAAAATTTAGACTGATTTATACAATAAATTATTTCAAATTATCAACAAAAAGGACGAAATAAATAACTGTACGCCCCCAGAGATTCGCAAAATAGCAGAAGACAATTTACAAAATCTTTCGTCCACAAACTCTCTACATATTTATCAAAACAAACTTTTATAACAGTTGTACTATTCAACATGGTAAGCAAATGTCAATAGTAGCGTCCGAAAACTTATCATCCAACTCTGCTTAACAATTTATATTGCTAATTAGTAAGTGAAATGTTAGCATGTGTGCTTTTTATTCTTTGAACAATTTTATTGCACATTTTTGTTACTTTAAAGGCTTATATTTTGACATTTAAATACGATTTGGTTTCATTTTTTTTGTTACCAACTTCAAAAAAATAAAATTAGCGTGCGATAAAGTAATACTTTATGCAACCAAAACGGGTGTCGTAAAGTGAACTTTATAGCACCGGAATAGAAATAGTATATTACATACCAAGGTTGAGAAGATGACTATTATTGCCCGAGTGGCGAGATTAAATTCCGAGGCGCGCAGCGCCGAGGAATTTAAGCCACAAGGGCAATAATAGTCTTCTCAACCGCAGTATGTATACTATTTTTTGTACCAGTAGTCTAATTGGATCTTGAAACCTTAATAATTATGAATAAATTTACTCATATACATGTAAGAATTCCCTTGTAATAAAACTTCATATAAACAAATAAGTAGGCTATATTTTGATGTTGACAAATAAGTTTTGACATAAATGCTGAAAGTAAAAGTCAAGTAGGTATTTATTAGATTATTTTTCATTCCATTTATAATATCTGAAGAGTTTAGATTACACCACCTGCAATGCGCGAGATTGCTTCCGCATACATCTAAACACTTATACATAAAAACATATACAGAATTTAAAAAATCGTGTAATTCCAAAAATACAGTAGTAACTTCTCAAAACGTACTTCCATTAAACACACAACATTAAAAAGCCTCGACTTTATGGACCCATTATTCAATATTGAAAGCTACACTTGGCTTAACAGAGAATATTAACATATCAAAATATTTTAAATTAGTTGCCTTTTTAAAAAGATAAAATGAAAATTATAAGCCCAAAAAGTCGTTAGTATTTACTAGAGGAAATTATAAAATTCCTTACTGAGGCACACGATACATGTTACATTGCAACTAAGGTAGTATGTTTATATATTAATACTTCAAAATTATTGACAATTTATAACCCTGTAGACTGCTCTTGTAATTGGTGTTGCTGGTGCATGCCGAAGTGATGAGCTGTGTAATTTATTAATTTCTGATGTCATCATGAAAGCCGATTTAATTATTATTCACATCTGCAATAGCAAAAATGGTTCGTCTCTAAAGTTTGTAATAATGGAGCCACTTTGGATCAAAATAATTAAAAATTATTTAAAAATTAGACCAATTCCAGATATAGCAAAATTCTTTATTAGTGTACGTAATGGTAAATGTACTATATAAAACATTGGACATAACACAATAGGACAGATGCCAAAAGAAATTGCCCTTCCGTAGAACCTAGGCTACACTTTTAGCTGTCAATGGTGGTAATATCCTTCAGTTAAAACAACATGGTACATGGTGGTTGGAAATCTAGTGTAGCTGAAAGTTATACCGAAGATTCTCTACAAATAAAAAAAAAATATAGCATATATGTTACAAGGTCTACCTACATCTACTTACACACGATATGAACCAAATTCCATCAACATCAGCAGTACAATCAGGCTCTATTTCAACTGAAGATATCGTAAATACTTATGGAATTAACACAATTAACAATACTGTCATTAATGTGCCTACAGCTCTGAATCAGAATTGAACAATCAATAAATTTGACATGCCATAATTGCACTATCAATTTTTATAAATAAATTAAAATTCTTTACATCTGTAATAGTTACGTGTTATATTGTTTCCATATTATGTTGCTACATAACCTTAAAATACAGTTTTATGTAAAGAAAGTAAAATATCTTTACATCTATAATAGTTACCTGTTAGGATATTTGTTTCCAATTATACTCCTGTCATACATATTTTGCTATTGTTAAAATACTGTTAGTTATTTTACCTTAGAGATCGAGCATTTATAAGTTTTAGAGTATGATTTGTGGTATAAATCTAAATGAAAATAAACTTGAATAAACAAACTGCAATGAATTTGACGGTTGACAACTTGACATACATCTGCGATTGCATGGTTGCGGCATTCCCTTTATTTGTTTTCATTATTTCCCTAGGTCAATAATAGCCTCATTATTTACCTCTTATTAGTTCCAGGTCGTGAAATGTCATTTCGTGGCGCTGTGTTATGTGTAAAAATGCTAGGATTTTTTACTACTGGTACAAAAAATATATTTCTTTTCTGCGCTTACAACAGAGACGGCGCGTAGTCTGCGGATCATTTCAACAAGTTGTGATTTGTTTATTACGGAGTGCTACTGTAACTGTTTGTGAATTACTTAACAGTATTCATGCTCTTTAGACAAGTACGTTACGAGTATAAAAGTATTTAAAACATAATTTTCAATATCTTGCAAAGTATGCATTCTACAGCTATTTATTAAGAGAATGAAAGTACTTAGAATAGGATTTAGAATAAGTTGTGTATACAAAAATTCTTAAAATTGAATAGTTTGAAACGCTCATTCCTATAAGAAAGTCGTGTGGTGGCCACACTTCATTTTTTCAAGTTTAAAAAACGATCACAATGCTTCCTCTATTATTCCTATACATTAAGAGCTACTTAACAAAATGTACGTGTATTCTTACAACTAATTAAATTTAAAATTATTGTAACAATTTGTTTAGTGTATTTTAGTATTTGCCCACGTATTATAGGAGCAATATTACCCGATGTTATTTCAATGTAAGTATAAGTATATTTTCTCAGAGTACTTGCTGGTTGTTTATCACTCAAATATGACGAGGGGATGTGGGTGGGACACGAAACATAAAAGGATTCGACTATACTATCGCTTCTGGCTGATCGTTATTCTCGGGAGTAATAATAAATCAGTACAAGGAAGTAACTCCATTCCTTGAAACAGCAATTCCATTCATATAAAAGAAACATCTTAAACAATGTACCTATATAAATGACTGAAAACATTTTGATAGTAGATGGTAAAATAATATTCTGTGAGTCTTCATTGCTTAATGCATTGTAATATATTGGCTTCTGATACAGCGTAGTAGCATATTTAGTAAAGTTATTTCCAGTATTGATTTTTTATAATCAGTTTTAATTTTATGAATTTTCGTTTGAAGTTATGATTAACAACAATAAGTTAAAAGTCAGCAAAACATTACTTTTGTCCAAGCGACTTCTTTTAAAAGACGACTTTAGGTTTTTAACCCCGTTCCAAGGACAATTAACTCTCTTCTTCTAAATAGGAGTGTCATTTACACGTTCGCCTCCTACAGAGAGGGCTTTCGCCGTCACGATCTCGCCTTGTTTTCACCTTATAAGTGTAAGAATATATCATCTCTATTATAAGATGCTACTTGACCGAAGACAATACATTATCTTCGCTGCTTCTTTATGCTAAATTCTTTGTTTGAATAAATAAATACGACAAAACTATTGTCATTTAAAGCTTTGAGTATGTATTTTAAATTGCGAAATTGATTATTTTAATATATGTATCTAAATACATAAGAAAGATACGTTTATTTGTCATATCTTAACAGAGTAAAACTACAATCAGAAGTTTTATGAAGAAACTCTAAATAAAAATAATAATAATTTATATACAGGGTTGCTCATTAGTGCGTCAAAATCCAATATAGGCGTTATTAAATAGTACTGAAGAAATATATTATATAAAAAGTGGCACAGTTACAAAACACACACATTTTGAAAATAATTTGAATTATACAGGGTGATGCGTTAAAATGGCACACATTCGAATTTTTTTTAAAATGAAACACCCTGTATATCTTTTGTTTTTCCTTATATACTTTAATTTGTGTTTCATCGATGTCTGGGGTTTTGGTTTTGGATGACGCATTGTTGAGTTATTAACGAAAATTATAAAAAAAATGGTCGCGACAATGTTTACCATAATAATTCTATGCGGTAGTATTACGATTATCTAAGACAAAGTTATTTAGTAAGTATGCAGCCAAGGGATGTGTTGAACCTACAAAATAATTAAACACACATTTTATTATACAGGGTGTTTGTTACGATGCAATGAATTTGGCTATCGTCAAAGAGCGTTTACTGATTTTTTTCAAATGGAAGAAACACACTATATTATTAAACTTTTAATTTTTCATTACAAACCGCTAAATTATTTGTTTTCGATTCGATTTAGTGTACTGGGTAAACGATTTGACAAACAAAAACAAATAAACGACTAAAAGTAACAACTTGTAATTTTATTAGAAACAATGTTAATAATAAATTTTCAAAGTGACCCCCATTTTGAATAGAGCACATTTGCAGCCTTATCAATGGAAACTGTTTCAAAAGCACGTATTATACGTTGCCTCATATCGTCTGCTGTAGTTGGAGGTGTCTGGTATATAATATTTTTTATCTACCCCCATAGAAAAAAACAAGTTTGGTCTAATCTGGCGATCTAGGTGGCCAACTAATGGGACCACCGCGTCCGATCCATCTACCTTCGAATTCTTGATTCAAATAGTGTCGGACATTTAGTGCAAAATGTGTTGGAACACCGTCGTGCTGAAGCCATATATTTTCTCATAGAACTGGAGGAAGGTTTTACAGAAGCTGAGGTATGTCATATTGCAAGAAATTCACATATTGCGCACCATTTAAATGTCCATGAAAAAAATGTGGTCCAATTATAAAGTTGCCCATAATACCAGCCCAAACATTTATAGTCCATTGCCTCTGCTTATCAATCGTTCTTAATATTCTTAGGTTGTCTATTGCATAATGATGAAGATTAAGACGGTTTGGGCTACCACTCTGAGTAAAGGTCGATTCGTCAGTAAATAATACTTTTTGGAAGAAGTTAGGTGTTATCCTATCAATTTCTAATCCCCATTTGCAAAACGTCCTTCTAGTCTTTAAATCAGGCCCCAACAGTTCTTGATGATAGGAAATACTGTAGTGATGATATTTATTTTTTTTAAAATCTTGCTAACAGTAGATCGTGGTATATTAGTTTCTGTTGATATTTAGGTCGGACTAGTAGAGGGCTCCTCAGTTACTGATAACAATACTTTCAATTTATCTTCGTCACTTGTCCTCTTTGTCCTTTCAAGCTTTTCATAGCTCACATTTCCTGTTCTAATGAATCTTTTCTTAAGTCTTTCCAAACTTGCAACTGAAGGTTGTCTTCTGTCAGGAAGATAACCTTCGCTTGTTTAATAGACAATTCTTTTGGGCAGATCCCATAATGAAAATCATGTCAACGAGTTCGTTGCTTTCAAACTGCACATTGACTTAACTAAAAACCGTAATAATAATATGTGGCAAACAACAAATATACAAGAAAAGTACGTACCTACCCACTAATCCAATCAATAAATAACACAATGACAATATTAAACGCAGAAACTTAAGAAATCACTAATATTACACCTAATTAACAGCAACAAAAAAATGTTTGACGTTTGTTGACGTTTATTTGTTTTTGTTTGTCAAATCGTTCTCCCAGTACACTAAATCGAACAGAAAACAAATAATTTAGCGGTTTGTAATGAAAAATTAAAATTAACTCCGAAATTATTGGGTTTGGCTATAGGACATTATTAACATAAATTAAGCGCAATTAACGCATCATTCCAAAAATTTAATAATATACGGGGTGTTCCACTTGAAAAAAATCAGTAATCAGCTAAATTGACTGCATCGTAACAAACATCCTGTATAATAAAACTAATGTTTGATATTTTGAAGCTTCAACACATCCCTTGGCTGTATACCTACTAAATAATTTTGTCTTAGATAATCGTAATACTACCGCATAGAATTATTATGGTAACCATTGTCGGGACCATTTTTTTTATAATTTTCGTTAATAACCCAACAATGCGTCATCCAAAACCAAAATCCCAGATATCGATGAAAACACAAATTAAAGTAGATAAGGAAAAACAAATGATATACTGGGTGTTTCATTAAAATTTTTTTTTGAATGTGTGCCATTTTAACGCATCACCCTGTATAATTAAAATTATTTTCAAAATGTGTGATTTTTGTTACTGTGCCACCTTTTATAAAATAAATTTCTTTAGTACCTACTATTTAATATATATTTAGTAGTACTATGTTAGACTTTGACGCACTAATGAGCAACCGTATATAAGGGTAAATTTTCATGTTTAAAATGTTTATTCTTAGTGGTTACTGCAACAACTGAATATCTTAAATCAACTATGGAAGTGCAAAGTACGCTGAGTGAAGAAATAGATAGAAATTACTAATATTAAATAATTATACATTTTATAAACTTCGACATGTCAAAAGTACTGAAGAAATGTGTTTGAAATGTACGTACAGAATATGTTATATAAAATTATTTACTGTTGGGGACGATGATTTTGTAACAAAAATTAAAGGGGAACATATCCATGAGAATGCTGAAAAAAACTGCCAAACATGGCCATGGTGCAGTTCGGTCAACGGATTATAAATGCCTGGGTCAGAAGAATGATCCCTACTTGTCCGTGGTGCAATTCGAATGCGCCTTTGCAGCTCCATTCGTTACAAATTATAACGCTTTTTCTATATTTTTTTTGTGCTTTTTACCCCACTACGATTTTAAACACGAATTTGCGTTATATGGTATGGATTCTGCATTCGTTTTTTCAAGTCGCTTAGATGCGACAAGATGTGCCGTGCCGTGTCGCTGCCCATCGTCCCAACCAAAACATTAGTAATATTGCGTCTTTTAACATCAGTAGTCTCATATACTGACACCCAAATATGTTTATCGTTTATATCATTGACAGTTGAAGTTTTAATTTCCTCGTACATCGAGGACAAATAATATTTTCTCAAGGTGGATTCTTTGGAGACTATATTTACCGTTAACATGATTTTTAAAAAATGAGTAAACTCAGGATGGTTCATCGTATTTCATGGAATACGATGAACCACCATGTTATAAATCATTATTTCATTTCAAATAGTTAATTTTTTGTTGTTGATAAAACATCTTTACCCAATTTTCCACTTTTTTCTTTAAATAATTTCATAATTTATCAAAATTATTATGTCTAATAATTACTTACTAATCATCGTCCCTTTCTGAAGATAAGCGACTAGAATAATTACACGAACTGCTCAATTTTAAAGAATTTGCAGTACATACTCAGTACAAGTCATACGTGCAAGATGCACAGAACTATCTATTGTATTATACCGATTGAGGTAATTCTTTTTTTATCTTGTTGAAGCGATTTGAAAAGACGCGCTGCGTAGCCAGAACCACATTTCTGTTTTGATGATCTGTCAAAACTCATTAACTGGTAAGCGTATTGCGCACAGAATGATAAGATAGACGGGGATCGTCAGGAATTTGTCAGTATGTAATCGCAAATCTCAGACTCATTCATTTTCGTATGTTATCGTTGACTTTCGCAAGACGTCATCCTAACATCAACGTTTCATTACATTATGACGCTTATAGTTATTATTATATCCAGGTGAGTTTCACTTGGCGCCAAACTCGTTTCGTAAAAATATTTTGTCACCGCTTTATCATACAAAACTAATACATTTTACACGCGAACTACAATATAATATTTACCTTAATAAATGCCAAAACTTTAAATCAGCAACTAGGTCAGGGACGGAATTAGGGACAAACTTAAGAATTAAATCCATTATTCGTAAATTGTTTCTGTTTCGTGTGACATATGCCTTCCATGTTGATTAGTTTGGTAATAATTTAAGAGTACATATTGCTATTACCGTTGTTGTAGTAATACCATGCGTAGGATTTATGCATAGGCGGATTTTTATGTTGCTCAATTTTTTATTTATTTATAATTATGTGTCTCAGGTACATCAATAACCCTTTTAGTATGAACTCTTTCACAACCACAGCATATTTATTGGAGTGTAGGTTAATAAATGAAATAACTATCTAATGCAAATATAGTAAATTTATATTGACACAATGCTTTTTAACCTAATAGATTTTTCACACAATAAATTATAGTCTGTTTCAAGATATGGTGCGAATGCAAGCTCCCACAGGTTGCTTGAACACGGCAGGTGGTATGCAATGAAAGTAATTGATATGAGAAATACGTTACAAGCCCGTATTGTCAATATTTGATTAGAAATAATAAAAGTGTACGTGTATTATAATATAAATGTATATTTATACTCTATACTATGTGAAGTACAAGAGTACATTTTGTTCCCTAATTCATTATTTATTGAATTGAATAATAAAATTATAAATTAATGTTTATTCCTTTATTTTCTTAATACCCTTAAGCCGGGGCACAGATACATTCCAGGTATAGTTCGGTTAATATCTCATGGCACTCAGGATGCGCAACGTGTGGCTAAAATATGTATCATGTGCGTTAAAAATGTCGGTATCGAAAGCAATACACTACGATAGACAAAGTGCAACTACATTAAATACCGACTAGTGTTTTCAAGTCGGTCTTTACCCCTTCATATGTAGGGAAATCTATGTCTATCTCTCACGTTTCATGCTGCGTTCTCCTTTTTACTTTCTTATACGTAGTATAAGGAAGTATTGTGATGATGAAAATTTTCGACCTCGAGATTTTTGCAGATGTCCACGTTTTGAGGTCCCCTGATACCAAAAAAGTGGTTTTTAAAAAATGTCTGTGTGTGTGTCTGTGTGTCTGTGTGTCTGTGTGTCTGTGTGTGACCACGATAGCGGTCAAACCGCTGTAGATATCAATTCCAAATTTTGTATTTACGTGTATAATCTCCCTCTTGAGAACTGATTAGATTTTGAGAAAAATCGGCAGACCGGAAGTAGTAGTTTACTTCAGTGAAAAAATCGAATTTTACAAATATTTCGTCCATTACTAAGTTTAAACAAATTTATAAAGAATTCAAATGTACTCAGAATTAAATTTGAGACAAATTGTCTTAAAAAAGTTTTTTGAAATTCCTACCGGAAGTAGGTCTTTTACTCTTATCTAAAATCAGTTTTTTGCGAATATCTCGCAAGTCATGCTTTCTAGGCAGGTACATTACGAGTATAAAAGTGTTTAAATGATAATTCTAAATATCTTTTGTATAAAAAAAATTTCAAAATTCGGACCGGAAGTACCACTTTTACTCTTACCGAATAGCGATTTTTTGCAAATATGTCGTAAATTATGCATTCTATATATATTTATTAAGAGTACAAAAGTATTTAGAGTTGGATTTGCAATATTTTTGGTATACATGAAATTTCAAAATTCGGACCGGGAGTAGAACTTTTACTCTTAGCGAGTAGCACTTTTTCTCGAATATCTTGCTAAGTATGCATTCTATAGCGATTTATTAAGAGAATGAAAGTACTTAGAATAGGATTTTGAATGATTTTTGTATAAAAAAATTCTTAAAATTGTATAGTTTGAAACGCTCATACGTATAAGAAAGTCGTGTGGTGGCCACACCTCATTTTTTATCTTAAAATTGTCATCCACGTAAGTGCCATCAGGCCTTAACCGAGCTATCCTTAAAATTTGTGTTTGCCGTCGCCGGATTATGGAGAGATTAGCACAATAGATCCTTAATGGTTTTATTTATGACGTCACACTATTCTTGAAACAGACTATATATGGATATCTACCCCAATCCACCGCTCTCAATGACAAAACAATGGATTTAGTCAATATATCAGTAAGCAAAAATTACATTTTGCAGATTATCAGGTATCTCCTCTAAATGTGGTAGTAAGACTTTGTCCATTGTTAAAAATCTTTATTTTTGTTACACAAGTAAGCGAAATTTACAAGTTCACAATACAGTGTCTTTAATTACGAAACAAAGTATTGTACTATTTCAATTAATAAAAGATAGACTAATTTTCGTGTCATTGAGAAAATAACAACGTTATTGGGTGTTTTTAAAGTTTAAAGCAGAAGTTTTCCAATCTACAATAAAGGTGAGATATTTAGTGATTATAAATTATCCAAATCTGAAGAAATAGTATTACTTAAGGTGTATAATAATAATAATAATAATAATAATAACGTTTATTTTAAAAGCTGTATACAGTATCAAAATACACAAGTAACCATACTGGAATTTTACAAAGTCTTCTAAACCATAGACGGAGATACTCCTCAGACTTTTTAAAAATAATAAAATTATATGTCTAATGAATCCGGTTACATATTACATAGCTTATAACCTACGAAGTATGTTCCCTTCTGAATTTTTTTTTAAATGCGCAAGGATAAGATGTAATGGACACATCAACAGAGCGGACCCAAAAGCGACAATACACATCATTTCCCAGTGGACACGGGGCGGGGGGGGGGGGGCTTTCTTGGGTGTAGTGGCAAATGGTTAGCAAATAATAAAAAGGCAATTGGTTGTCATTTAAAAAAAATATTAATGACAAATATAGTATGTAAAATCAAATATGTATAAGTGAAAATGTTATCAAATAAGCATAGGACAGCCGGTATTACTTATGCTTTCACACTAAAACGTTTAAGTCTACTATAAACTGCATTTAATGCAAATACATAAATAGTAACGACGCAATTATGTAATTAAAAATTATTAGAAGAGCTGTTAATATTATTGACGTGAGTCAATTAGAAAGCCAATATGAATCTTTGGCGAATGACCAATTCCGTCACACAATAATACTGTGTGTCTAGGATATAATATAGAAATGTGTAAGTAAATCAAAATATGCAAGTATGCATTAATATGTGTTAGTAGCTAGAGACATATATGTTTTTCTACCTTGTTTGGTGTCGTCAGCGTAGCTTAGCTAAGAAGGTGTATGTTAAAACAATAATATATAATTCCATTTTTTCTCAATACGTTTGTATATTCGGTCAAGAATTTTAATATAGTTTAATATATATTAAAATTCTTTGCCGAAATATACAAGAAATATATTAAAATTAGTCATCTTTGCGTAGCGGCAACGTAATTCAATAGTAGTAATAACAATATGACAATTGGAAAGCAAGATATCATCAAAAATGTGTCAACAACTAACAAGATATTGTGGAAATGAGCAATGTGTAAAAGTGAAAATTTGCTACTGTTTGTGCAGTTTTATTAAAAGGTCCTGATCTATCATAGACACGCATTTAATTCCATTTCACAAATAATATCTGCGCAAGTTGTATAATTAAAAGAGTAATGTAAAAATTACACATTTTTCATTTGTAAATCTCATAGCATCTCCTTAAGAATTGTAAGAATTGTTCCGAAGGGGCTTTATATTACGAGTTTTGAAAAACGCGAATTGTTATTAACATCAAATTTCCACGCCGCAATACGTTTTTTACTATTTTTATATTTAATTTCTCTAAATAGTACATATGTGCGACAGCACAACAAATAAGATATCAGGAATTTGGCAATAGGTACTCGACTTTAACAAAAATAGTCCTAAGGAAAAAATATAGATTAACTCGATTGGACAAAATCTCATAGAACAAATTCAATATCAGTTGATGATAATATTCAGAACAATTGCTAATAGAGTACGATATAATTATTAGTAAATGTATAGTAGTGTTCGCCCCCCTCCCCCTCAAGGTTAAATAAATATTTACATGAATTATATAAATATATATATACATGTATACCTGCCTACATTATTATATTACACACAATTCACATCATAGTAGATGTTTTGGAATAAATAACGGAGATTATTTTTAACTTATACTGACTATACTGAAATAGTCACTTGAAATGATTAACTGAAAAATATGACCAATATATTGAAAAACGTCTCCAGCGAACATTACGAAAATAGAAGTTTGGCGGCGATATGGGCAGACTTTATTTAGAAAAACCACAACGTAAAGTACGAACAGTTGTAATTGAAACTTTATAACGCAGACAGCTTGGCAATTGAACCGCTAGTGATTCAATAAATATGCGTGTGTTTATTTGCTTCGATTATCTAAAGATTGTTTTATTTATACACGATAAACAAATCGTGTAAAAGGCGATTTATATTGAAGGTGCTATTGAGTTGTGTTCTTCGCGGTTTTTATTTCATTCTTCACTTTGATTTTTTTACGATTCTCCCGTCTAGTTGCTATTTTTATTTGTTTAGGAAACCACCAAATTTGAGGTATGATATTGAGAAATTTAAAAGAGACTATAAAACATTAATAGGCAGATTATGTTATTTGGAAATTGATCAACTGATGTTATTTCTTTTATGCATCTAAAGCATGTTTTACAAATAACAAAAACTACATGAGTTTGTTCTTGAATATCATGATGACCAAGCGTAACAATAAATTTTAAGTCTATTAAATTGTCCTTCTCTTACAACTTTGTTTGACTTGTTTACTACTGAATTTGAGGCTACGTGTTATGCAAATAATAAGATGAACTTTGCAAAAAGATAATTTGAGAAAGTAATAAAAACAACCGCTTTAAAAACGATTATTGCTTTTCATAAATTTTCAAAACTTATTTTAACAGAAAATTATTGGAAATGCTCAAACTGCACAAGGCACTGTCGACGGCTTGATATCACATCGAGCTCCTTGCGTAGAATTCATCAGAACTTGTGGAGACATTTTCTGACACGCACCAATTATTCGATTTCGCAAAACATCGACTATGTCAGGAGGTATGGCATAAATAATATCTTGGTTATAGCCCCAGAAGAAGAAATCCATCGGGGTCAGATCACGAGAACGAGCTGGCCACAAAATAGGACCGTATGTCTCTATCCAACGATCTTCAAATTCTCTATTCAAAAATTCTGTTGATTACGGCGTTGTGTGAATTAGTTCCATCTTGTTGAAAAAATAAATTACTTCTTTTATTCAGGGATAAATTGCCAAGAATTTCTAGTAAGTCTTCACTTAAAATTTTTGCTGGGTAAGATTTTCATCGACAAATTATTTGTCTATCAAACAAGTATTCTACACCAGACATTTTGTGAAAATCTATTTCAGTAGAAATTAAATTTGTTTTTATTTGTAAATTGACATTTGTCAGACTATAGTATTTTTTTTTTGCAAAACAACCGTGCTTAATGATTAAAAAAAAAAAACTGACAAAAATTGATACGACGTGCTAGATCACCTACTTTTTAGGCACAAATGGTTCGTACTTATGTTTTTTCAAAATTGAACATAATTTGCTCTATAGAAACTTATAGCTTTGACGAAGTTTCTCCTACAGAAGTCCAATCATTCTCCACAACACAGTAAAACGTTCATCTCGAAATTGATGATTTTGTTTTCTAGGTTCTTTAAGTATCCATACCTTCTCAAATTGAATTCCAATCGCTTAAACTGGCGGTGTTTCCTTACTCGCCCGTCTGGGAGGCGTTCTCTATGGATTCTCTAACTGCGCATTGTGACCACTGATCTCTATAATATAAATGGATGAGCAATGTAATAGGACGCGCGTGGAATTTTATGCCAAATTGAATACTTATCTCGGGGCTTACGAGTATGCGCAGTCCCTAGTCTTTTGACATTCGAATGTGAAATCACTAAAGTTCCGAACGCCGATTTCAATAGACGTGCCCAACCAACAAAATCACAATTTCAGAGAAGGATGAAAATATATATTTGCTAATGTAGAACAAGTGTGCATATAGTGTTTTGCTACTAGGGGTACTAGCTTTTTGTTTATATTTTTGGAGTATTTTTATTAAGAAAAATGCGGAAGACATTGAAAAGGATCAAATTATACAATTCCCGACATACCATCACTGACATTGTTATCCCAAAATGTTGTTATTTCTGGTTTTGTTGTCAAACAATTGAAGCGCATTGTTAAGTGTGCTAAATGTGTGTCCGTACTAGAAGAAATCTCACAAACATCTGTCGATAATGCTAGTTTTCATCTTTTCAACGGAAAAAATCATGATGCTTTAATACGTCCTCCACAGATGTCACCAAAGTATGTAAAATAGTTGAAGTCCAAGTACGCCATATTCTTGTACAAAACAACAATAAACTTTCTGCTGAGGCAGTGTTTTTTGAGCTATTTGTACATTCAATTTCTATTACCTTGTTAGTAGATAATAAGTACTTTGTATCCTTAGATACACACTGAGAAAAATTTCCAGCAAAATTATTTATTGAACTGATTTTACTTATAGTAAACAAAATTTATATTTGATATAAAAGTAGTCTCTTATTTAACTTAAAAATAAATTTATATTTAAGAGGCAAGTAAATAATATATTAGAAAAGATCATAAAATATACTTGTATGAAAAATTTTTTTTTTATCCAACCACACATGTTGTATGCTTAATAAATAAAGTGTTTATTTCCAGTAAAGTGTGACAAAGATTAGAAAAACTTTTATCTGCCTTTCAATAAAGTATTTGTTTCTCAACCTTCGTAAAAAGTCGGTAATTTTCGACTAAATAAGAATAAAGAACAAGAAGAGGTTAATTTCCGTTATAATCACAATACTGTTAGATAGATTGGTGCTTTATAAATTTATAAGTGTGTGTATTTGTGCAAGATGCAAAAAAAGGGCTCCCAAAACAAAATATGTAAAATGGATGTGTCTAGTACTCTTACTGATTGGCGTATGGGAATATGTGGACAATTTCATAGGTAGGTATGTATGTACATAATAAACTTCTGTATGTACGTATTATGTGCTTGTACCTACTGCCTTTTATATAGGATATCAAGGTGCTGCTGTTTAATTTTTGTTTCTTTTTTTATATAGCAAATGGTATTGATGCTCACTGTTCCGACTGCTCTACAAAGAAAAGAAATTATTAAGGGAATTTTCCCCAAGGCCGGTCATAGACTAAAATTCCTAGAAAAGTACGATGCATATTTAGAGGTTAGTAACTGTTAAAGTATTCACGTATTGTTGAGATGTATGTACTTACACTAATGTATGTCAGTTCTTCAGCAGTTAGTAATTAAGGCCGTTGTTCAAAGTCAAAGAACACAATAATATATAAGAAAATAAGGCTCAGTTTTAGGATTGTTCGAAAAATAATTTGTTTAGTGTTTGTTAGAATATTATCGTTGAAATCAAATATAGAAGGTTGGTACGTAAGCTAATGCTCTTGTGCAAAGTCAAATGTAGGTAGGGGTTTCTTGAGGCTAGGGGGGCCCTCTTATTAGGTTCTAAAATAGATGGAAAAAAATATTTGATAATTTACTCAGATAGGAATTCCTTTGCCACAATCGCCGTCTTTTGAAATGGCCGATCTGCATTGAAAATCTGTCCGCAGATTCGAGCATGCTCACATTGTAATAGTTGGGTTTGTTCACATACGAAAACATCTTCTGCAAAATATTTTGTACGTGCATATTTTCTATAAATAATTTTACCGAGAATCCTGAAAATATGTCCTACTTTCTTTTATTATGTTGTGTAGTATGGAATACCTTAATAAAAGAATGTTTAATGTTTAACAAGTAAATGTAAGGTAAAGAATGAAAGTAATAGGTAACATAATATTGTCCTAACATTTTAATAGACTTTGTAAAACTATAAACCTAGTATATGTTTTATTATTTTGAAGTATATGATGTTTCATCAAGTACTAATTGCAACAACCATAAATTTTCTTAGTCCTTTAAAGAAGATGAAGCTCACTCTTCGCCATCGACTATAACAGTTTCATCAAATGAGAGTTTGGTGAGGAGTTTGAAGAAAGGGTCTATATGGACATAGACAACAGGTCCCATTCCAAAAGTGACTTATTCCGCGGTATTAATGCTTTAGTAGTACAACATTAGTTATAGTTATTAGTTATAAGTATACAATGTCTGTATTTGTAGATCGAATTACCGAAGAGGAAAAAGAATATTAAGCGTAGCAAACAAAGATGGAGCTATCTTTAAAACAGGGCCCACCTAAAAGATGTAAGTTTGTGGTAAATTTACTATTACATTCTTTATAAAGTTATGTTTTAGTGAAGCTTGCCGAATGCGAATAATATGATGATAGCCTTTTCCCGGGAGTAAGTAGTTTCATGTACTCAGTAATTACTCATTAATACTTCAACAATTGTAAGTACTAATTCAGTAATTTTACTCTATTATTTTAGGGTTTGATGGCCTATTTACAATCAAGAGTGGATGAGCAGGTAGTCGTTAAAAAAATAGAAAACACTGTTGTTATAAGCTAGTTCTTTACCAACTACATTTTAAGTAAATAATATGATACTATACCTAAAACACACGTTTTATTTTGTTATTGAATATTTCCATAAGTTCTAACTGGATTTCTGTGTTTCTAATAAATCTTTGCACTGTTACTGTATCTTAATGATTTTTTTTCTTTCCTACTAATTAGTGCGAGGCTTACATTTATTAACATTCAATAATAATCTGCTGTATCTATTTGTGAAATAGTCGTATGATAAATAGAACTCTAAAGATTTGTGTTTTTTTTACAATCCTCTATACTTTAAAAACCAGTGCAGCTACTTTCATAGATAAAACCTTCATTTTCAGATCGAGAAATACTAACTGAAGATTTGTCAGCAAAGGCTAATAAAGAAGATGTGCTTTTGTATACAGTACACAAAGTATTTAACTTCTCTATTGCAAAGAAAGAAATTTACTTAAAAAAATATGAACAATGAACAAATTTTCATGGTGTTTGTCTTGCAACTACATTTTAATTTCTTTTTTTTACATTATTAATGAAATTTGTAAATATTATATATGTATATTCTTTTTTAAACATTGATGTCAAATTTTTAATTATTTTCAGCTCAAAGATGCTGTTTTAACTTCCATACCACTTGCAATTTTTAAAACAAAGAGAACTGTGGAAGATACAATTTTTTGAGTTTTGTTTTCCATTGTACTAATTTAAAAGTATGTATGTGTATATATATAGTAGACGTAAAGAATACTTATACTTCAGCTAAACAAATTGTTTATTAAGAGTAAGTATGAAACCGATCTATTTTCAGTTAATAGTTTTCTCAACATCACTGTGTAATTTTTTAAAGTTTAACATTTCGTTTATTTAAGCTAACAAAATAATATTCTTCTTTCTAATATATTGATTATTAGGATTAAGGATACTTCACATTTACAATAAAACTAAATTTTATTAGTATCTACAATAACTTTGCTTAACATTGATAATATTTTATTTAAAATCAAACATTTAACTTTATTAATATAACAATAAATTTTGCTATTTTTGAGCACTAGCTTTTACTTGATATAAAAAAAGGTGTATTCGTATTAAATATAATTTTTGTTTAACGTTTAAGTATATAATTTTTTTTAAATTTAAAAAATCGCGTTGCTGTCCTATATACAGCAACATTTTATATTAAGCGTACAGTATAAATATATTTGATTCTAACAAATATTTCTCTCATGCACATATGTTTGATTCATCCATTTTACATGAAAGTCACGTTTCTCTTTTAATTAAGCATGTTGTGCGATGCACAGAGATGCAAAGAAACAACCAGAAGTAGAACGTGGAGAACTTCTAAGAAACAAGCTCTCCACATTAATACTTTTTTTTAATCAATAAATATTTCAAAAGGAATATATTGTTTTTTTGAGTATTTTTTTAAATTTCCCTTAATAAATAAGTACATATTTTATTATCTTCAGACGCAGATTTTAATTTTAAAGTTCATGTTCTGTTACATACTTTTCAAAGATTTTAGCCATTTCAAATTAGCGCCTTGCGCAGTTCGTATTTGATCACAATTTGTAACATGCTATTGCTCATCCATTTATATTATACAGATCAGTGATTGTCACCCCCAAAATAAACTTCAAGCAGATCCACAAACACTTTATTCATTACGAAATGATAACTCACACAATTGAAATTGGTTTAATGACATTTACTGACATAAAACTCAAATGGTAGAAATAATGTTAAGTATAAAAAAAAAGTTGTTTATCGATCCTTGACGAACCCAGTAACTAAAAATAAAATTTGTTATTTCTCTAATACATAGTACTTGTTAAGTCGTTTAATTTGATATGTCGATTGTTACAACCAGACTTCAATTAAAGGTGCTACGAGACGGGGCGTTTTTTTTTTGTGGACACTTGTATATGATTTTTCACTACGGAAGCTTGGTGCAAGTTAAATCGTCTCAGATGTTGCAGAACCATTAAGAATGTGATTGATAGATAGTCCAGCTCAAGACCGGAGATGCAGACTTTTCAACAAACTATTCCTACTTTTATGATTTTGTTATATATTTTAGATATTTTGAAGTACCTACACCTGTTAATTTCAGATGAATATATGATGTATATTGTGTTAGTTTTTTCATTTTTCACAGTTCTTCTGTATTTGTTGATAGCAGTAATAATAAATAATACATTTATTTCAGTATAACTCAAGTTTCTCCCACTGTGGTGTTTATTCCATAATTGAAATTTTAAATAAGTGCTATGTACACAGAAATCCTCAGATGCCTATATTCACAAAATAAATGCCTACAGTTTATTTACTAAAATAAAATTTCTAATTATAAAGGCAAAAAGCACAAATAACAAATTCAAATATAGTAAATTGCCAATATTATTAGAACAAAATATACTAATTTAGATCAAATGCACTAGAAAATATGTTGCCAACTTTGTACAATAAATCCTTAAACACCGTTTAGATAACCGGTGTTTTTCTTCGCACTGAAAAACGACAGCTAGAAGATAATCAATGATAAGGCATAATCAGTGATTAGTTAACCGAGCATTTTAATCGGAGTTTGAGAAACCGGCCCTTAAACAGTTTAAAAATATGCTTTTAAATGTTGTCTTACATAAACCACATATAATACAAATAGATTAGTAAATTATTTGACGAAATATAAGTTCACAAATTGCAGGTTACTTGAGGACGTAAACCTAAGCTGCGATACGGAATATAAAACTCATTTATGAAAGACATACCATGTAATAGTTGTGTGCACATATCATGTAATATAAGAAAGGTGGTAACTCAATATTAAATCAACTTATACGCCTCGTAATTGAAATACCATACCATACCTACAGTAATGTATGTATAGAGTAACAAACTGTTACTATTACTTCTATTTCTAATTAATTTTACGCAAACGCTTTTCAAAATAGTAGATGGATATTACATATATAGGGTGTTAAAAAAGAGTGTAAAATATTTATGGATGTAGTAATATGAATCAAAATCAACAAAAAAGTCTTAATAAACACGTGTCCGCAAAGTAAGGGTTTCGAAGATAAAGAAGTTTATTTTTTTTTTTGAAACATTCATTATTTACTATGTACAAACAAACAAAGGAAGATTGTACCAAAAAGATGAAACAAAGTTACATGAGATGTTCAAAGTGCTTTCTTGCTATTTTCATGCAGGCACATCTTAGTCTGAAGGATATTCGAACTCTTTCTAAAACCCCGTCATTGGCTCGGATTTGTTGCCATTTTTGATTAATTCGTAGCTGCAGCTCCTCGAGGCTATTGACAGTAGTACCATAGACCAATGTTTTTGAATTCAGAGGATTTAAATCTGGTGATCTTCCAGGCCATAAAACAGATCCTCCCGTTTCTATCTATTTACGTGGAAAAGTTTGGTGTAAATGCTTTCTAACGGTAATAGAAAAATGCGCTGGAGCACCATCATGCTGGAACCATATTTGTTGCCTTTGCTCCAAAGAAATGTCGTCCAAAATAACACATATTGGTCTTATTGGTACTCTTATAAATAGCCCCGAGGAGCTGCAGCTGCAAATTAATAAAAATTCCAACAAATGAGTTTTTTTTTTTGAAAGAGTTCGAATATCCTTTAAGCTAAGATGTCGTGCGTGCTTGGAAATGAATGGAGGGCACTTCGAATATCTCATGAAACTTTATGTTTTGCTAGAAGCGTCCTTTGTTTGTTTGTACATAGTAAATAATAAATTTTCAAAAAGAAAAGCTTCCTTATATCCGAAACCGTTACTTTGCGGACACATGTTTATTAAGGCTTTTTTGTTTATTTTGGTTCATACTACCACATCCATAAATATTTTTTTACACCCATTATACAAGGTGTGTATAAATTGGCGGACCCACTACACGCGGCGATGTTCTTCGTTAAATTCGGAGTCCAAAATCCTAATACGAAAATGTTGTACCATGCTCCATATCTTTGCACGAGGTTCCTAAAGTTCGGACTTTCAGTCTTGAAATAAGCATTATTACTTGATATTTGTTGACAGAAAGAGCTACAATTTAGAAGAAAAAAGAATTGTTGTTATTATTCTTTCGTTAAAGTTTTCTTTTTGATTTTAAAGTTTGTTTTTAATATTTGTTTATTAACTTATTTTGACGAAAAACACATCTGACAACGTTGTAAAACAATAAGGAGGCAGCCTAATGTTGTTCTAGTCAAATACATTACTACTGTCAAATTTTGACACTTTGTAATCTACCTATTTCATTCGACTTGCTTATTTTTCGTGTTTATTTGTATAGTTTTAATCAGTTTTCGGGTTTTCGAGGTTTACTAGTTGTTCTGTTTGTTTATTATGAATTTTACGTTCAACGAATATGCCGATATGTACATGATATACGGTTTCTGTCGTGGAAATGCTAGCATGGCAGGGCAGGAATATCGAGTGCGTTTTCCAAATCGGAAGCATCCAAGTAAAAATGTATTTCGAAGGCTGGACCAACGACTTCGTGAAACAGGTTTGTTTATTCCAAGAAATGCGAACGCAGGTCGACCAAGGCAAAGGCGTACCGTGCAACTAGAAGAGCAAGTTCTAGCCACAATACAGAAAGATCCCTCTGCGAGTACCCGTCAATTAGCTTCTACACTAAATATTCCCAGTAATAAGACTGTTCATTTGGTTCTACGAGAAAACTTGCTTCATCCATACCATGTTTCTAAAGTTCAGCCTCTTTACGGAAATGATAACTTATTTCGAATCAATAATTGCAATACAATCTTAAATAGAATTCAGGAAGAAGGTGACTTTTTAAGACGTATTCTTTGGAGTGATGAGTGCATGTTTACCAGAGATGGTGTGTTCAATACTCATAATTTTCATCATTGGGCAGATGAAAATCCACATGAATTTCGCGAATACGGTCACCAAAGAAGGTTTTCTGTTAACGTTTGGCTGGGTATAATAAACCACAGGGTAGTTGAACCAATTTACTTACCAAATCGCCTAGATGCCGGTGAATATTTAAATGTTTTAGAACAAGTTATTGATGAGATACCGCTGAACGTACGCCGTAATATGATTTACATGCATGATGGAGCTCCTGCGCACTTTGCTCGTAATATAAGAGACTGGTTGACTGAACACTTCCCAGACAGATGGATTGGTCGTGGCGGTCCCCTTTTGTAGCCTGCGAGATCCCCCGATCTCAATCCATTAGATTTTTTTGTTTGGGGTTTCATTAAAGGTAAAGTTTACGCTACACCTCCACAGGACGCTGACGAAGTTAGAGCCCGAATTGAAGCCGCAGTATTAGAAATCACACCAGAAAGACTTGAGCGAATAGTACAAACGATACCACAAAGATTGGAGTTATGTCTACAAACTGATGGATTTAAATTCCAACAATTATGTAGGTAATAATTACATTGATTTCTATCAAGAAGATGTACAAAAATTAGTCACTATTATCAAAATTTTTTAAACTTTGTAATATTTTCGTAATAAATATGTAATCTAAGAAACCAATTTTATTTCGTTTGTTTCTTTTTTAAATTTAAAATGTAAGGTTCACATGACGACGTGTAAAAATGTTCCGAAGATTATAACCAGCATATGCGTGTTCAATGTTGCCAAATGTATGTTTCTTTCAAATTCATTCTGAAGACAAAGGAAGCATGATACATCGTTTTAGGATTAGGACTTTTAACTCAAAATTTGACCAAGAATGTCGCCACGTGTAGTATATATACACACCTTGTATATACGCGGATTTTTTTCTAATGAAAAATAGAAATTTACATATCAAGTCATATCGTTAATAATATATTTCATATAAACGCTTAAAAGGCAATGAAAAATATACTGAGAAATATTGGCGGTCAAAAGAAATTAAATCCAACTTCAATCTTGAGCCTCCGTGATGTAATTGCCGGCAAGACTATTGGGAGAACAACAAGTTGTGGTTCAAGGCCCCTGCGGTGCCAGTCTTTTGTGATATAATTACGTCAATAAATAAGATCGGTGATTAATGTAGAATATGGTATTCAATAAATAATATTCCTTTAATATCAATGTGCATAAAAGATGATAAATCGAAATATTCAAGGTAAGCACTTCGTATAGAAATTGTATCTGGGTTTTTAGTTATTTCCTAGACGAATATTACGTAATATTATGAATTGCTACTGAATGAAATATAATTGTATAGATATATATATAGATGGATAAAGTAATGACTAATGAGCACGACCATATAAGCCAAATGTAAATTATATAGGTATGTATTTTCCATGAGATAAAACTGCTTTAGAAACTCGATTTTATTCTATTAATAAAGCTTTAGACATTGACATATGCTTCCTTATTGATGCTTTTATTATTGTGATTGAACCAAATGTCAGGGCCTTTATAAGACTTGAAAGAAAATCCAAATGAACTATCACATTTTCTAGAAACAATATAATACTTGGTCGGCAGTTACCAAAAAGGAAAGTAAATTTGTTGTATCATAATATCATCGTACATTTTGCACAGTTTTTCGCAGAAATAGAAAAGCTCAATCTAGGTACTTACTCCACATTATAGATATTTTTAAATATAATGATTATGTACATTTTATAGTTAATAACATGAAAGGCTGTAAACAAACGTAAAACATACCATAATTATTAATCTGGAAGTTAAAATATCAACTTTAAACTTTGTAGTTGACGAAATATTGGTAAACTTTGATTTTTTTCACTGAAGTAAACTATTACTTCCGGTCTACCGATTTATTTGAAATCAGATCTTAAGAGGATGATTATATTCTCAAATACAAGGTTTGAAATGATATCTTTAGCAGTTTTCCCGTTTCGTGGTCACAGACACGCACAAAGACTGAAACAGACATATTCAAAACCCATTTTTCAGGGGATTTCAAAACGTGGACATCTACAAATATCTCGTGGTCAAACATTTCCATCATCGCAATACTACGTATAAGAAAGATAATGAAAAAACACAAAACAATAAATATCCTGAATTTTAATTTACTTGTTGTAACGTCATCATTATTAGTATAAATATAAAGTTTTAAAATAATCGGGTTAGTAGTCTATAAACTATCGTCGACCAAGCAACTAAATTAGGAGTTATACGAGGTTTGTCCGGAAAATACGTATAAAAGTTGAATAATAACTTTATTTTACAATTATTCAGGTATTACAATATGGTCTCCTTCAAAGTACTCGCCCTGAGACGAGATACACTTCTGCCAACGTCGTTTCCACTGTTGATAACATTGCTGAAAGTCTTCAGTTGTGATGCTATTCAATTGCCGTGTCGTTTCTGCCTTGATGGCTTCCACATCTCCCAAGTGCCGCCCCCGAAGCACCATTTTGCATTTCGGGAACAAGAAGAAGTCACAAGGGGCTAAATCGGGTGAATAAGGCGGGTGGTCTGTCACGGTGATTGAGCTTCGGGCCAAAAAGTCACGCACAACGAGCGACGTGTGAGCGGGCGCATTGTCGTGATGAAGGATTCACCTGCCCCCTTGTGCCAAATCCGGTCGAACTCGGGCCACACGAGCTCTGAGACGTGTCAAAACTTCAACGTAAAAATTTCCGTTCACTCTCTGGCCGGGAGGGACAAATTCCTTGTGAACAATGCCCCTAGAATCAAAGAAAACAATCAACATTGTCTTCACATTGGACCTTGATTTTAGCGACTTTTTTGTTCTCTGCTCTCCTGCTAGCTTCCATTCCTTGCTTTGAGATTTGAGCTCCACATCGAATTCGTAAAACCAGGACTCGTCTCCAGTGATGAGAAAGTCCCCTCTTTCCTCTGCTTCCAACCAATCCTCACAGCACTCGACCCCCTTTGCTTTCTGTTCTGGCGTCAAGAGCTTCGGTACGATTTTTGCACACAATTTCTTCATTTCAAGTTTTTGTGTCAGAATTTCGTGAACGATTGTTTTGGGGATTGACCGCTCGTCAGCAATCATTCTGACTGTCAATCTACGGTCTTTAAGAACACAAGCCCGAATTCGTTTAACATTTTCATCAGAACTCGATGTCGACGGGCGTCCTGGGCGAGGGTCATCTTTCACTTCTTCTCGGCCCTCCCGGAACCTTTTTAACCACTTGTTCACGGTTGGTTCCTTCAGAGAATTGTCTCCGTAAACTTGTTTCAAACACTCAAAAATCTCACGGCCATTCTTGCCTAGCTTTGCAAGAAACTTGATGTTGATGCGCTGTTCCTCAATCAGAGAGAGCTCCATGCCGACGGCAGGTGAAAAAGAGTAACTTTCAACAAGCAGCCGCACGCTCCTACTTACACGCAGAGCGCTCTGACTCGAACTGAGCGTTGATGGGATTGGTTACAGCAGTGTTCCACCTGGCGGTTACTGCAAACTGTAAAATAAAGTTATTATTCAACTTTTATACGTATTTTCCGGACAAACCTCGTATGTGAAATATGTTGAAAATCGAGTATAGCGCCGTTATCAAGTTCCTTACAAAACATGAACAGTCTCTTCATACCATACTGGAAGAGATGTCATCGGTTTAAGTAGCACAGTCGCTTTAAGCAAGGTAGGGAATCACTTAGAAACGACCCACCCCGAAGATACCATTTCAGAACTTGTCAAAGAAGTCGAAAAACTAATAATGGAAGATGCTCTACTAAAAAAGACGATTCACAGGAGTGACTGGAGTATCTGATACAACCATTTTCAATATTCTTCATTCATCTTGGCAGGACTACGATCAGCCCAAGATGGGTGCCGAGAATGCTCATAAATTGACGAAAAGTGTCTTGCCTCTGCATGACAATGCTCCAGTTCACAACGTTCGTGTTGCGCTCGCTGCCGTGCATAAGGTTGATTTCGATACTTTGAATCACGCACCCAATAGTCCAGACCTGACTCTTGCGGATTTTTACCTTTTGCCTAAAATGAAAAAAAGAGCGGCAGTTTCGGCGTATTTTTCAGACAAAGATAAAATAGTTTTTTATGAAAGCATATAATACCCAAGCTAATTGAAAGATCTGAAGTAGTTATTTACGAACCAAATGCGATAAAACATATTTCGCGAATGACCAGTTTTATGGACACGAATTCGCGAAATGTTTAACACACGAAGTTTGCACAATATTTTTTGTGCGAATAAGAAAAATCCAGAGGAGTCAAATCTGGTTATCTAGGACGCTATCTATTTCGCTAATCAGTCGGTTATTATTAAAATATCTTTGGAGGAATTCAATTGTAGCATGTGCAGTGTGAGCCGTAGCACCATCCTGCTGAAAATAGCCAAATTATCTTTCATTGTCGTCAAGTTGTCTAATAAATGGTTCTAAAAGAAGTGTTCTATATCGTTCTGCATTTATTGTATCATGGAAAAAAATTGGCCCTATTATTCTTCTTCGTGATATTGCACACCAAACACCTATTTTATTTAATAGGATGCATGTCAGTTTCAATAAAAACATGTGGGTTTACGGATGCCCAGTGTCGATAATTTTGGGAATTGACATATCCACTTAATGAAACCAGGCCTCGTTTGAGAAAAGTGTGTTGTTCAACAAATTATCATCCGCAAGATTTTTATTAAACCACGTACAAAATTGTATGCGTTTCTCAAAGTCTGCTGGCAACAATTTCAGTACAACAGATACTTTATATGGATGTAAGTGTAGTTTTTTAGTAGCTCTATGGCATGTTCCATTAGATAGTCCTATATGAACATAAAAACAGAATTAATAAATTTTCTGTATATCAATCAAAGTAATATTTTACCTGTCTGCGCTGATAGTCGCCTTAATGATTTCTTAGGACTCACGTCCAGCCGTTCTTGAATATCTTCTAGCACTTCTCCTGTTAGTAAAGTAGGTTTACCAGAAGAGTGTTTCTTAGATATAATACTGCCAGTTTCTCGAAAACGACCAATAAGACGGTTGACATATCTTGCAAAAATATCATGTTGGAATTCTATTTCTGGGAATCGAGTGTGGAACTGTTGTCTACATGAATCAGTAGACTATTTCCACTCTGCATTCGGTAACAGTTCTCCGCTACGAAAATAAGCCTCCACAATAAACTTCTCTTGTTCTTCCGTAAATGGCATTGTTGATTTCAACGCAACTTTAAAATTAAACAGAAATGATAATGATACTCGTATAAACACACACAAAAAAAAGAACTTACAGTAACAACGAAATGTGCCTTTTATTGCCTTGAGAAAGACAGTTTCTAATAATCAATTAAACGCAGTAAACCAAGGGAAAAAGAAACGACAAAAAGCTTATATGACTGACAAATATGTAGAAATGACAGAATATTGGAGTGACAGCCACTTTAGCGAAGTTAGATACAAACTAAATATTCATACTACAACAATGAACGTGTGGCAAACTCGTGCTAAAAGTTGATGTATCGATGAAGCGGCACGGTCAAGCATTTATGATCTCTCTGTATAATATACGATTGTTGATGTAATACAATGATAAGTGTTCTTATCCATATGTACGGACATTACAGCTAGATAGTAATATTAAGAAAAAAGATATAAAGCATTTACTAATGGGCATTAGTCATGTGACTCTTACGTCACTAAAGTTATTATGTGAATGTGTTTCGAAACGAGCAGTATACGAGAACAACAACAAAAATTCTACAAACACTTTCCACACTTTTACTATCTCGTATCTCCACTCGATATGTACATTGCCTGACAGGATTTACATGCTAATTGGATACAAAAGCGACAAGGCAAACTGTATAAATGATTGAGGCAAATCCGGTCCGATTACGCGGCTATTATACCTATCGCGTAACAATGTAACATTTCATTCGAATGCGAAGAAAACGAATGATTCCATTAGATAATTATTATTTGCCGGTAGAATACAGTAACCGTGTTGTTTGTATGTACTAAACGACGTGGTATTGCGTTAAAATCCGAGTCCTGGAGGCTGGTGGATTCAAATGAATAGAAAGCAAAACAAGATGATCGAGATTAGAAATATGCAAATATGTGTTCGTTGTGTAAGTAATCAGATGCGAACGATTGAAAAGATTCAGAACGTTATGAAATTTTTATTAAATAGTCGGTAACGCCCAAATGTAACACGCAAATCATTACGAAAAATTTGTTATTCGTGTATACCCTGTACAAAAATATTTTATCGACTACATGCTTCAAGGTTGACATGGTGTGCTTTTTAATAAATGTGAAATAAACTACCGAGTCAGTACAGGTCTGCGTGACGATTCACTTAGCAATGTTTTCAACATCGATAACACGAAGCAATCAGCTCTAGCTATAATGAGTAGTTGACAAGAATAATAATACATAACCTTACGCCTACTACTTAATGACCGATTTTTTTTGCTAAGGGCATGTCTTTCTATCTGCTAATAAAAAACACTATAATAACTTTATTTCGCAAATGATTTAATTTACCGCTTTTCCACCTCCTAATAAGTATGATATTTAGCTAATAAAAATTTTTTACTTGGCAATCAATAAATAAGCTCCTTGAACCTAATATCTTAAATTAGTACGTCATTTCTACGTCGCCGTAATGGTGTCTCTTAGTAGTGTCAGTAGACAGTAGATGTACATTTTGTATCATTTTTGTTAGTTAACAGGTTGATTGGCAACTGTGACTTATCTCGTAGTTTGTTTACTTTTCATATTCGTGCAGCTACGATTAAATTCGCAATATATCAGTGTAAATATGAATAGATCGCTTCTGGGAAGAGAACAAAGAATCAAGGTTGGCTTACATAAACAAAAAATTACTAATAATTGAACAGAAAAATTAGAAATGAAAAATATTTTTATTGTTTGTGAAAATGTTTAAAACAATCTTCTTTAGTGCAGAATTTCTGCTTTTCTAGTGATTTTGAAGTGTAGAATCAAAATGCCACGAAGATGAATAATTTTTGTTATGTTTGTTGTGAAATAACATTTTCATCACAGAAACGCAATCTGATGCTTCTTGTGAAGACTGCCTATCAGCATTATTTTGTTATAAAGATAGGAGACCAGGATAAGTCATGGGCTTCATACATATGTTGCAACTCTTGTTCAGTTGTACTGTGGTTGGGCGGGAGCCTACACCTACAAACCATACGGATAATTTATTTCTGCTTGACTCCACCGATGAAGGCAGGATTGTCGATGAAGAAAAGAGGAACAGTTCAATACCCCAATTTTCCATATTCTGTTTGACCTATTCCGCATTCAGATAGTTTAGCAGTTTCTACTCCACCCCAAAATTATGAGCTTGAAGTAGAGAATGAAGACATTGTGGAAGAAGAAAAACCCAGCAAGCCTTGAACATCTCATGACTCTGATTTTGACGAAAAAGATGATAAACCGCACAGACTTAGTCAAGCGGAACCCCGTGAGCTGATTCTAGATATTAATTTGTCGAAGGAGAAGGCAGAACTTCTAGGGTTAAGACTACAACAATTTTATTTTCTTCAACGGTTTGAGAAGAGAAACAATCTTGTTGTTTGCTGCGACGTTAATGACTTGATGAAATATTAGAAATTGAATCATGATCCAACTGATTGGAGGCTATTCATAGACTCTTCCGAGCTTAGTTTGGACGGCAACCATCTTCCTTCTATTCCTGTTGGTCATGCAGTTCACAGAAAGGAATCTTAGCAAATATGGCTGTCTTCCTGGACTCTAATCATATATGCTGAACACAAGTGGGATATCCGTGACGATCTGAAAGTCATCTCTGTACTCTTAGAAATCTTGCTGGGGTGAACTAAATAAATATATGGTATAGTAGGGATTAGCAAATCACATTTTATTTAACCAGACTCTAGCGAGGAAAGTGTAGTTGCCGAGCTATCGTTGACCCAAAAGATGTTCTTCGTCCACCTCTTCATATAAAGCCGGCTTTGTTGAAAATTTTGATCCAAAAAATGAACCGAGAAGGACATGCCTTTAAGTACTTAAGAGACATATTTCCTGCATATAAAGGTTATTTTTGATAGGCCACAAATTCGACAGTTGGTACTACGTTGGACCGAATTTTGGAGGGAAAAAAAAGGAAGTGTGGGAAGTTTTAGAGGAGGGAGTCATTCATGGATTTTTTGGCAATAAAAGAGATGAAACCTATACTCATTTGGTGACAGTACTTTTGCAAAAATACTCTGATGCAACCAACATGTCTCTTAAAATCCATTTTTTCCACTGACACCTAGACTTTTCTCTCCTAGTTGTGGAGTTATAAGTGATGAAAACGGAGAAATATTGCATTAGGATATTTCTGTAATGGAAGAAAGATATCAGGGCCGTTGGAATGAAGCAATGTTTGCGAATTACTGCTCGTCTCTTGTATGGTTACGGACCTTACAAGAGGCAAGCCAAAAGACACGATCTCATGAAGCCACACCACATGATTCTCTTCTGACGTAACCGCCAGGTATATTCTTCCATCAATTTAGAACTCTTAGAATGCAACCGTCATTGAAAAAAAATCAAATGGACTTTTATTGTTATTGGCACATTTGAAGAAAATGTATCGTTTTCTTTTAATCCACTAAAATAAAATACTTCCACCTGTTTATTGGTATATGACAAAAACGAGGGCTAATAAAAATTTTTCTGTCATATTAATTTTTTTTCAACACAAAGTTATAAGATTTGACTCATGAGGTGAAGAAAATATTAAAAAAATAATTTTTGTCCGGCAGTTATTAAAACTAATTTATTGTAAATAGGCTAAGATTGTATTGGCAGAAATTGGGATTTGAATAATTGTTATTGAAATTTCATTCTGGAAAAGCATCATTTACACCTACCGGTAGATTGGAATAATTTTACGGATTTGTACGACCAGCCTTGGTACAATACGGCTATTTTTTTAACCACTGCACATCCTATATTTTATTATATTTTTGGCTAGGTAGAGGGACTTAGTTTTACCTGACTATGTTTGAGCGCAAAGTCTACTATAATGACCTAGTGCGAAAACCTCACTTACGGAAACTCCAAGATAATATTAAAATTATCAGCAAAAACTTAAATCCACGCTAGGCTTCCCCACTAAAAGTTTTAAAGAAGTAGCTGGTGAAGAATGCGTTTTAACAAGTACCAAAACTTTTGAATTTTGACAAGATAAATATTGTTATCTATCTAGTAATAGTATGATTTTTATTGTTATATTTATTACAGTAAGTGTACTCAACTATTATTATCTCATTGCGAAATAAGCACATACGTAGTATATTAATTGCTTCGTTATTGTTCTGACGTATATGGTGTTGAATTAGAGAAAAATTAAAGTCACCTTCCAAAAGTGTCGAGTCAAGGCTGGATTTTTCGTACGTAACCATTGCGAGGTGTTTCTGAACAATTAGAATTATTTTATATATAGCAACAATGACATCCTTGGAAATGTGTTATTAGGACATTTAACAATTCCAGGAAATAGAAACAGAACTACAAATGTACAAAGTGATGGACTTCGAATTTCTCAGTCAGGTCTTGTTAAAAAAAAACGGAGACAGAAATAGATTTTTATTGTATAAATAATTTTTTTGGGTTTAAGCAACCATAGTTTATAAACAAAAAAATGGATATGATTATTTGCACTTTATAAATATCAATATCAGTACCCACACAACATGCTATATATAAACGGCTAAGGATTAGTGCTGTCTGCTGTTAAACAGTTTAAATTATAATGCGAGCTCTTGGAGGTTCTTCAGTTCCCAAATTGTTTCGAAGCTTCGAATGTAGTAAACTAAATTAAGTAACAATTCTTTATACACTCCCGGATGGTGCTTGAGTAATCAGTAAACCTGTAAGTGTGTTACTTCAGCTCCGAATTTTGAGTTTTTTTTAGAATTACAAGTACAAGTGCTTCTTTTCTTAATAGATCTCTATAGAATGCATACTTTGCGAGATATTTGCAAAAAATTGCTATTCGATAAGAGTAAAAGTCTTACTTTTGGTCGGAATTTTGTTTATACAAAAGTATTGAAAATCAGGCTCTAAATACTTTTATACTTAAATATAAAGCATAACTTGTGAGGTATTCCCAATAAACTGATTTTCGATAAGAGTGGAACACCTACTTTCTGCAAGTATTCCAAAACATTTTTTTTTAATAAAATTTGTCTCAAATTGACTTTTGAGTACATTTAAATTCTTTATAAATTTGTTTGAACTTAGTAGTTGGCGAAATATTGGTAAAATTCCAATTTTTCTCTTAAGTAAATATTACTTCCACTTTGCTGATTTTACTGAAAATCTAATCAGATTTCAAGAGGGATATTATACTTGTAAATATAAAGTTTGGCATTGGTAGCTTTGGCCATTTGGACGCTATCATGGGCACACACACAGAGAGAGAGACACAATTTTAAAGAAACACTTTTTCGATATCATGGACATCAAAACGTGGGCATCTGCAAAAATCTAGAGGTCGAACATTTTTGTCATACATACTTCATTATACTACGCATAAGAAAGTAAAAGAATGGGTTTCAAAATCTTCCGTAATTTTTTTTTGTGCTTTGTACCATTTATATGCAGAAACCTCAGTCAACACTGATTCATTGAAATTTCCACGAGTGGATAAACTTAATTTATACTAACTATGAAATTTCAATTTTTATCTTTTACAATGTAATAACGTACTTACTACTCACACCAAGTACCTCATATTTATTTAAGTGATTTTGATCGACCACATCCCTGATTATTATACCGCGAGATCAAAAATTATATTGATGAAGGTTTGCCATGGAATGTAAAACGTCTGTCTTAAGTTATATCATTAAGTGTCATAATGTCATTAATATTTGTCATTACATTAATCACAATATGACAATTAATGATATAACTTAAGACAGCCGTTTTACATTCCATGGTAAACCTTTATCAATATAATTTTTGATCTCGCGGTATAATTAAATATTAGTGGAGGCAGTTTGCATAGTAAAATATATATGTCGATTTAAGTTTTAATACTAATTATGTACTACTTTCAGACAAATAATTTTGCTTATTTTCGATATATAACAATGTAAAGCATACTTTTGATTAACAATGTACACAGTTCAAGAATTTAATATAACCTTTCGCAAGCATGTTTGTATACTACTTATTTTTATAATCGCATTGTTTATTGACATTTACTGGTAAGTATTTCAATTACTCACTAGCACTGCCAGCCACATGTATACTTTAAAATACCGGAAGATGATTATGTTTTTGTAATCACAAAATTACTTAATCATCACTTTGTTTAAAATAGAATATATTTTTCCGCTTTGCATAATAGTGTGACTGGATACTGTTCTATGTATTCTTATTAAATTGAACTGAATTAGATAGAAAAATTTAGCATAACTTGCAATTTTAATTTCATATAGGGTTAGTCCGAAAAGCAATACAATCTTAATCACAATTTTGCAAAGTATTCCGTCTGGGCATACAACAAAGCTTGCCAGAGACTTGTTCATGCATCGTAGGTGGAAAGCGACGATGGGAACCACACTTAGAGCAGTTGTTACTGCGGCTTTGATCTTTAATTAGTGATTCTCGAACTTTTGGGGTGTCACAGTTTGAGAATCATTGGGCAAATTTCTGTATACATTTCCTTACTAACTATTGTTGATTAAAAGTAAAATAAAAATTCCCTGCATAGTGCTGGGAAGAAGGAGAAATGATGATGAAAGGCAAATAATAATAATACCCAGTAAAATAATTGAGAGAGATTATTTCTGCAGCCGAATCTTTGAAACTCTCTCCTTTTCTTTGTTAGGCTTTCCCATTTTAAAAGTTTTAAATATGTAGGTGTAGCTACTAGAACTTATTAAATTGTGGATATTAGTGAAATGGTTAATTTTTACTGATGTACTCAACAGTCAACACAATAAAACTGGTACGTTTTGATGACATTCATTTCACTGATACAGAATAAGAAAAATAGAATACAGATTTACCCTGGAAGTCGTGTTTGAACATTGACTGATATACAGGATTTTATTTTCACAAAACAGTTGGATATTATTTATGTGTCTGGTGCGGTGATAAAAAGTGTTAGTCTCGATTCTCTTACTTTGGTTTATTATAAACTCTACAAAAGTATACTTAAAACAAAGATGAAGAAAGAGAAACCATCTTTCTTAATATTGCCTTACGTTAGAAAAATTAGGACAACATAAAACCCAGACAATACTACAGTGTGTTACAACTTGAGAATTAGTGGTTTTTTGCCAATATTTCAACTATACAGATGTTGACCCAAAGCACTTTCCTTGGAATTTTCTTTTTAGTTCACTTTTTTTATTCGACTTTTGTAGGCATAGAAATCTAACGTAAAACACAGCATTAACAATTTTAAATAGGAAAACTAGTCTTTGGCTCTTGAAGAAGTGAATATGCAAATTAAGTTTGGAATTGAATTCGTAATGTTTTTTACGTCCTGCAGTTAATGCATTTAGTTTTGATAGCTTCTTTGTTATTGAATGGAAAATTATAATGTACGTAAAATTCTTCTGTAAAGTTAGTACTATCTTGCTAAACTCTGGATTTAAACATTGATAATGACAACAATGTAACACGATATCTATTGATTCCTTGTGTCGTTACTATACTACAATCATACACAACATGTTTGTATATTTTTCAGTCATATGTTCTGTACAAATATTTATTGTTGCTCACACTGAAATATGATGTAATCGGTCCAATATGCTAATCATTAGCGTGCACACCATGTAATGCTATCGTTTAAAGACGACGCTAGTCACAGTATACGTGTATTAGGAAGCTTATTATTAAACAATTATTAATATTTAGGAGTTACCAAATTGGTTGATCCCCTTGTCCTAAAAATAGTAGCAATAAAACCTTGAATAATGTTAGTACATATATTAATCTGAAGGGGATTTCCCTTATTAAATCATGTTTTATAGTCTTGTTTATCTTATTTTTCTTAATTCTCTTTGTTCTTGTAGTCAGTTGCTGACTTTTATTTGTATTTTTTTACGTTTCTTTATTTGTTACGATATCGTTTTGTTGTAAATCGTAGTGTAAAGTTATGCGTTCGTTTTATATTAAAGCGTAATTATTATAGACCGGACACGAGCGGTTGATGACTCATCGCCCATGGGCGCACTATTGAAATGTTGTATTTTTAAAGAGGTTTTAATTTTATTTATATAATTGGATAACAAGTGGGTGGTGATCTATAAAATACAAAATACATTATTATTTGTTCATTTTGTAGTTCAAGTCGAGCAAAGGGGTTTTAATATTTACTAGCAATACTTTCTCAAGGTTCTCTTCTGTAAGATTTGTTCTCTTTGAATGAAGTACTTCCATGTAGATAGAATACGTCTTTTCTATATTGCAACTGGTTATAGGTGCATACTGGAAATATTCTTTTATTTCAGTGTATTTAGCAGTTAGATTTTGTGTCATTGTCCTCATACACAATTGCAGCAATATTATTAAATCTGGATTTATACTAAAAACGGCGTCTAACTTTTGCCGAAGGCAATATCCGAAGTGACTTGGAATACTTTCGAAGTTATTAATAGCCACATCTAATGTGGTTAATCCATCTTTTAATTTGAGATTTCGATTTTCGAAACTTGTGATTAGTTTAGGCAAATTTCCAAAGTGTTCCTGAAGGAATAACAACTGATTTTTTAAATTTGGGATTTGTGTTAGTTCCTTGCACTCAGAAATACTTCGAGCATCGTCATTTAAACATGTAACGAAATTTTGTAAACTATCGAAATTCTCTGCATAAAAAGTAGTAGCTTCCAACCATGTTCCCCATCTAGTTATTACTGACGAGGGAGGCAGTGACAAAGATTGAAGTTTTTCGCTGTAAAGAGCTACTCTCAATGGTGGTTTTCTGAAAACTTTTTTAAAAGCGGATACGTGTCTATCAACTTCCTCATAGGTGTCTCTGATATATTCACAGATTCTGGGGAGAGTATGTGCTACACAAGTAATATGCAGTATACAAGGGTATATTTCCTTTAATAGTCTGCCTGTTTTTAACATATATGCAGCAATGTCACTAATAAATAAATGTGTTTTTTCCTTGTAGGTACCAAATTATCGTCAATGGTTTTAGCAACTGTTTCCGCATCAACTGTTATATGGAATAGTTGGATGTAGTACACCAGCTAAAAAAATAATTTTAGGGACAATTTAAAACTATTTTCAAAGATTTAAGTAGTGGTAAAAATATAAAACTAAACTACGGTATAAATTTAAATATAACTTTATATATAACTGGTCCGATATTAATAAGAATGTTCAATTAAAGTACTTCTGCGGTGTAAAACAAACTCCGAAACGTTTGCTTCTATACTTACTGTTTACATTACTACCTTGGAAAATTCATATCATGAATACAGGAGGTAATTAAGAAGATCAAAGAAATAGTGTAATATTAGTTGGGATTTATCAGTGCTCTTTAGATGAAGAGAACTCATGATTTAGTGTGTTTTGGTATTTCGTATTTGACAACGTAACGAATATAGTCTAGACTTAAAGACGTGATTCAGACAGGACAAGTTAAAGTGAATACAGACTTGCCGCACTTCTTCAATCGGTGCCAGAAATATTTCGCACGTGGGTAGACATTGTTATTGTTTATATTAAAAAAAAGATTTTTAATGTTGCCAGTTGTAAATAAATATATTTTTAAAAGTTACGTGCAAAATGGTCCGTGTACAAATAATAAACACCTACGACATTTTAAAGTATATGAAAGAGAAAGAATAACGTTGAGAAAAGTAGAAACTAATTTTTTTACAAGCCTCTTAGCACTCGTGCTTCTTTATTTGTTTCACCAGAAACATATAATTTTAGAAAATAGAATGCTAATTAAATAATAACAAAACTATAACACAACGAACACGAAGTTGTCCGGAAAATCGGGAAATTCGGAAAAAACTGAAAGTGTTTTTTTCTGTAGGATTTTTTATGAACTCGAGACCATAACTTACGATTCGAAATATATATTTAAAATTAATTATAGACGCGCAAACTACATAATCGATTTGATAAAAATTTGTGTGTGTGTTCCTTATGTTGTGTGGAAGGTTGTGATCATATTTTTTCCCACAATTTGTCGGAAAATATTAAAAAATTAACAATACGTGAAATTACAAGAATTCCTATAGGAAACGAAATACACACTGTCGCCACCGTTATACAGATCACCGGCTCTTGTGTCTTTCGTTCAGTTGAGCGAACTCCACGAACAAAATACAATCACTTTCAATACGAATAAAACTAAATATTTAATGTTTTGTGTGATAGTCCGAGAACATACATAATAATAAATGTGTCACGGGCAATACCTCACAGTGATTCAAACGCACAGAAATACTCTGCACGTCGCGTAAAAGGAATTGCAGTAAGTTTATATACCCATTAGAGAATACAATCCCGGGATTCTGGGTTTAGACTATGTGGTTTCTAATTGGGCTCAAAAGACAAAAAAAGCTTAGGCAATGTCTTAAAAATTATTTATTAATATTGTTGCACAACAACACAATACACAATATACTAAAATAAGGAACAAAAAAGACAATACAAAAAACTATTTCGAATTTCAAAAATACAATCGCAAAAATATCAAAGCATCCAATGTTTGACTTCTAAGCCTGCTTCGTAGTTTATTGCCAACATAAGCAGCAGCTGAAACCGTTCGCTTAGGTTCTACACTGGTTCGACGAATACAATACAATAGATATTTATATGCTAATTCTAAGTGATATCCAGGAACTCCTCCATTTTCGAACAGGCTCATTTCGCGTCTAATATGTGGGGATTCCATGCTCTTATTAATTTCCAGTTGTAACTTTTCCTTTAGTGTCAATTTGGGGCTGGGAGGTTTGTTGCCTTGGCTCATCATCTGTTTGTGATCCCAACAATTTTATTTACCAAGTCAAAATCAGCATCTTCTAAACGGATTGGATGATTTTTAAAAGAGAAAATCGTTCCAGCACGGTTAAAAGACTATTCCACCATATTTTACATTCCGAAAGAAGTGACAGCTCTTTTTCATGTTCAATCACATATTTTTGAAGTACTGTTTCATTTTTCAGTGGTGATCTTTTGAAATACACTACAACTTTGCGGATTTTCTTTATCAGCTCATTAATGTTTTCATCTTTTGTTAACTCTGGTATGTGTTCTCGCTCGGGATCAAAAAACGACCGGATCCCGGTATTGTATTCTCTAATACCCATGCAAAAGACGTATATTACGAACTTTTCAGATGTCATTTTCTCAGAAATGAGCAAAAAGGAGCAGGTGGATACTAAAAGCCTAATTTTATATGCGTCTTGTACGCAAATGGCACGTACGCATCTAGATTATTCTTTTTGCAGATGTCCACGTTTTGAAGTCCGCTGATACCGAAAAAGTGGTTTTTAAAAAATGTCGGTCTGTCTGTCTGCCTGCCTGTCTCTCTCTCTCTGTGTGTGACTACGATAGCGGTCAAACCGCTGTAGATATCAATTCCACATTTTGTATTTACGTGTAAAATCTCCCTCTTGAGATCTGATTAGTTTTTCAGTAAAATCGGTAGTTCGGAAGTAGTAGTTTACTTCAGTGAAAAAATTGAATTTTGCCAATATTTCGTCAATTACTAAGTTTAAAGAAATTTATAAAGAATTTAAATGTACTCAAAATTAAATTTGAGAAGAATTTTATTAAAAAAGTCTTTTACTCTTATCGAAAATCAGTTTTTTGCGAATATTTCACAAGTTATGCTTTTTAGACAGGTACGTTACGAGTATAAAAGTAGTTAGAACTTAATTTTCAATACCTTTTGTATAAAAAGAATTTCAAAATTCGGACCGGAAGTAACACTTTTATTCTTATCGGATAACGGTTTTTTGCATATATGTCGTAAATTATGCACTTTATTAATATTTGTCAAGAGTACAAAACAATTTTGAGCTGGATTTGCAATTTTTTTTGTATATTTGAAATTTCAAAATTCGGACCGGAAGTATCACTTTTATTTTTAGCAAGTAGCACTTTTTTTTGAATATCTTACAAAGTATGCATTCTATAGAAATTTATTAAGAAGTTGAATAATTTTTGTATAAAAGAAATCTGAAAATTCTATAATTCGAAACGTTGATACGTATAAGAAAGTAGTGTGGTGGCCACACCTAATTTTTTCTTAAGATCTTCCACTGCTTCTATTCACCAGTTGTTTTTCCTTCCTGCACTCATCAGGAGTTCTCCAAGCAATAATATTCTTCACATTTATTTCCTTGTTAATTCTATCTAAGTCTCCCAACCATTCTAATCTTTTGCTTTTAACATATTCGCTTATAGGATTTTCTCCAAAAAGTTTCTACACTAAATTCGTTCTTAGTTTTCAACCATATTAGCTTATCTTGCCATCAAAGATCCGCTTTTTAGTATCTTCCTTTCCCAAATCTCTATCTTCTCTTGATTCTTACGGTTTCGAATCTATGCCTCACATCCATAAGACAAGGTTGGGCTTAATATTGTTTTGTATATATTTTGGTTTTGTATTTCGAAATAGTTCAAACCTCCCGCACAATTATTACCTTTCGCTATACGTAACTCGATTTCTTTGTCTTTGCTGCATTTATTGGTTATCAGTGCACCCACAAACATGTATTCCTCAAATTCCACCACATTTATATATGTATTTACTTTACCATGTGCCATTTTCATGCTTCTTTTCAAATTCGATATACTTTGTTTCCTTAATATTAAGTATCATGTTTCTTTCATATTGAATTTCACGTTTCTTTCATATTAAATTTTACCCCCATTTATTTTGCAGCTACTACTTTGTCATATATATTCTTATTCTTTTCTGTTTCTTGCCAACAGCACTTTGTCATCAACGTAGGCAAGACATTGGATAATGTAGAATAATTTTCCCTATCTATTCGGCTTTTCATATTATTTTTCCATCTTTTTAACTAATCTTATTCATTGGCTATTAGGTTGTTTTCTTTATCTTTGACAAACGTTTTTGCACTTTGACATCGTTCCCTCACACTTTTCACATTTATGTAAGAATTTCTTTTTTTTTTTTTTTGATATTTTTACTGCACTCCATTTAATAGTTCTTGTAAGCTCGTTTATTTTTCCTTAAAATATTTTTTATCTTCGCCCTTTGTTTTCTATAGTTTTGTATAATATCTGCTGTCATTCTTTGTAACATTTCTAACAATTTTTATAGACTTTCTACTATTTTCACTTTCATTGATAAAAAATCAGACCGCGTCAGTGGTGGGACTTGATAACATTAGGTAATATTTGCATTTATGTGGAATTTCAAAATAGAAAATGACCTAGTCTTCGTTAGTGATAATATAACGATTTATATATTATATAAATATTTATATTTTAATATTGAAGTTCCTCTAATACAATTAACTTTCCATTTAAGTTTATTAAAAGTATAGTTTAGGGAAAAGAAAGTATCATAATATTTCTAAAAGATATATGTATTACTAAATATCTAAATTATGGAAGAATTTATCAATGTGACATAATGACTTATTTGATGGTACAATTAGATGGAGCTAATATAGATGAAATTCTTTTGTACGTATGTGTGAGGTTGATAAGCAGTATTTATATATTTATTTACGAACCAAGTGAGGGAAGACTACTTTCCCGCATGAGCGCACTTTGAAAGCACGAGCGACCGTAGGAAGCGAGTGCTTTTAATTGCGCGAATGCGTGGAAGATGTCTTCACGCAAGTGGTTTGTACAATATTTTTTGTACGAACATTAAATTAAAAAAATATTATTCATTAATGTCATTAGTATCATATCTAACCTAAAATAGATTACCTAATTAATTTAAGCATTTTATGTACATAACTATTACTCACCTTTACCTAAAATTAAGTTATTATATTCTTACACATGGCAAACATGCGGTATTTATTCTTAATTTAGAGTACATTTATTGCATTTTTTGGTTTAATTACAATTTATTATGAACTGCCAATATGAATATCGATGTGGGCAAATAGATGGCGCCTCAAATTTATTGGAAGAATTTTTAATTATTACTCCTATTTTCTCAACTTTTAGTATATTATAGACTAAATTTTATTAGTATCAAGGCAGTGTTTTTTTTTCAATTTTTTCACCGGGAAATACTCCTTCCTGGTCGAGCGGCACATGCGCCAAATATCACTTTACAGGCGGTGAGTACAAAAAAGTATATTTGAACTCACTCCCAGTTTATGAATTTAAGATATTGAAATTAAATAGAATATTCTGATATAGAATTAGAGGTTTCTCTGTCTTTAAAGCCCGAACTCGGAAAAATATATCTACTATTATTTGAATATAATAATTGAGCTAGCATAATAGAGGGCACTAGAATATGTTTCTTGTAAATGAAAATGTATAAGTGGAATAGGTACATATATAAATAATAAACTGTATTTCTTAAATATTGTTTTCATTTACTTTATAAATAACGAAAACTAATACACAAATCAAATAAATGTTTTGACCTTTAATATAATTTAAAACGAAGCAAATATTTAGGATTTCGCACTTCTACTACTTCATGCTGATATAGCCAGCATAGAGGAAATCTTTGCCGAACAATAACATATTAAACCATCTTTACTGCAATAACAAGACACTGAATGTAAAGAATAAAATGCGTACATATTTCACTTTGAAACAGATAAACTTCCTTCTAGCTGCAAAAAAAAAACACTAATATTAGATGACTAAGGTTATTAGTCTGCAACAAGGTATGACTGGCAACTGTATTTTTATCTTGATGTCATAGAAAAACATATGTCTAGGCGCCACGTTTCAATAAAATTCAGCCCATGAAAAATTCACCTTCAATTTTTCAAGTAAGTATCGATAGTTTACTCTAGAAAAAAAGATCAAAGCCAAGAACATCAAAGAATATCACAATCGCAAAATATTTACATTATTATTATTACGTTCCAAGTGAGATTTCCTTAAATACAAACAATACAAATTAAAGGCTTACTAAAGAGACTATATTTAGATTCAAGAGTGACTAAAATGACAATCAACTAAAAAATACCAAATAAAAAACAAAATCTTATTAATATCAGATGGCTTTTTAATTTGATAATAGCGTAGTATTATGATGAAATTTAATTTTAAATAGAGAATATAATAATATATACACGCTTGCTGTCGCTTACTTACCCAAAGATAGTTTGATCTCTTTAACAATTAGAGATTATTAAAATTTACAATGATCTGAAGTACTTGCAATAATACAGCACTAATATAAACGTTTTAGCGTGATTTTGTGCTTAATGTTGAATTTCTTTAATGAATTGAGGTGATTTGCTATAGGTTAATGCATATACGATTATTTTATGTTTGAGCGCGACCTTGAAGTAATTCAGTGATATATATTCTAATCTTCACAGGATCACCTGATTGACTAAGTGTTTATATATTATAAAGGCCATAAAAAAAAGAAATGTTTTTTCTTATATTTTAACACTTATAATTTTAGGATTAAGATGATTGCCATGCTATCACTAAGTTGATTAGTGCGCCCCTAATACTCAACTTTTTCTACGTATCGGAAATACTATTCATGTCGTTTTTTATTATAGTAGATTATTTCTGTAGTACAATTTTGTTTGTATAATTACACTTTGGTCCATTGACTGTATATGTATAAATGGTGTGACATTTGGGGGAAGAAACATTGTTACAATTTGCCCATCTTCACTTTTTCTTTTATCTTCATTTGGAAACGATGGCGCGTTATCTAGTAGAAACCTTTTTACCTTAAAGTAAAAAAAAATACTTATGTTTAAAATCTAGGAAGTAGAAAATTAAAACTTATCTTAGGGACAAACGAATAATAAAACCAGTGTTTGAAAATGTTAGAAGTAGTTATCCAAACTGATTTTGAATGATCATAGTCCACAGGACATTTGAAATTTTTAAATGACCTTGGGTTGGCAACTTTACCAATAACCAAATGTACTTTATGAGACGCAGTAGCATTAGTGCATGCCTGAAATCTTTTGCTTCTTTGTTTTTCACCGAGTCAAATGTTTTGTCTGGTAATAATTTCCAATACAGTCCTGTTTTGTCGGCATTCTATACTTGCTCAATTGAAATACTAAGCTGTTCTATTTTATTTTTAAATGAATTTTAATTGCATGTAGGAGTTCAGATGGAGAGGCCACTTTTTCTCAAGAAATTTGTAGCTATTCCTCACTGGCTGTATATTGTTATTTTCTCTCTCTTTCTTGTGAATGAATTAGTTTTGCCACCGGTTAAAATATCTTTTTTCTTTGGTCAATAATCCATCTATACAATATTTTTTTCCTTTTTGGGAAACTCTGAACTTTTTTAAGAACCATCTCTTGTTTATTCCGATATTTTAATTTGCCGGTGTCTTCAGACCGCTATACGTTACTACGTAACGAAAGTAAGATAAGGTCATGGTGGTTATGGGTTAAAACCAATTGCACTCTAAACATTTGTAAGAAGTAATGAATTATAATTGATTTGATTGCAAAGTATGAAATTATTATCAAATTAAATGTCAATTTTAATCATTTTTCTTTTAAACATTTTTAAATATAAATTATTTAAAAAAATAATTAAACTAATAATTTCATCATATTTAAAATGTTAACGAAAATAGATGATTCACATTAAGAACTATTCTTATACCCACACGTTTTCTCAATGAAAACAGTGTCATCTTGGACAACTCTCCGCAGACAATAAATTCGCATGCCATTAACTTCTATAAAAATACAGAGTACACTCGTTCTTATGCTAAGGTATTCGAGGAATTTGAATCATTAATGGTGCAGTCGTAAAGTCTAAATTTAGAAAAAACGTCCGAAATATTTCAATAATGCGTCGCATCCGTCGAGACGAAAAGGCCACTTTGAAAAAAAAAGAGCACTTAACCAAATAGCATTGAATTGACTTTAATTTTCATTTTGCATTAATGTATCTGGGCGCTATTTTGAAAGTGCACTTACGGTAATAGTGTGGCTCCGTGTAAGGAGTTCTTTGACATCGTCGCTTTTAAACGCCTCGAGTTTACTAATTAAATTGATTCTCTGAAAGATAAAAGGAACGATCCCTTGCATTGTGTGCGAGGATTACTAAGAAGTTGCTCGTCGATTTATCCTCTTTAATATTCAAGGTAATATGGTAATGCTGAGTTCCGCTATTAATATGCCGTCATATTTCTTTAATGCAATAACATGATTATTCCCGATAATTAATTACTGTTGCATTTATTTTTAAATTCTACTCGGAGAGAAATCCATTAGTTGCAACGTATTCTTATAACGACATAAAATATCTAAACACTTTGTACTAAAGTATGTAGGTAGTATACCAACAGCAGCTGTATAATATCTGTTTTGTTTTAAGATAACGTCATAATAGGTAGTAAAAGAACACATGTACAGTGAAGTCCGGATATAGTGAACTAGAAAAATGCATCAAAATTGGTTTACTATATCAGAGGTTTACTATAAAAGAAAAATATACTTTTGTACACACCTGATGTTTGCCTGATGAAGGGGGGTTATGTATATGTGTGTTTTATAAAAAAAATGAGGTGTGGCCACCACACGACTTTCTTATACGGATGAGCGTTTCAAACTATACAATTTTAAGAATTTTTTTATACAAAACTTATTCAAAATCCTATTCTAAGTACTTTCATTCTCTTAATAAATCGCTATAGAATGCATACTTTGCAAGATATTCGAAAAAAAGTGCTACTCGCTAAGAGTAAAAGTGCCACTTCCGGTCCGAATTTTGAAATTTCATGTACACAAAAAATATTGCAAATTCAACTCTAAATACTTTTGTACTCTTAATAAATATATATAGAATGCATAATTTACGACATATCTGCAAAAAATCGATATTCGGTAAGAGTGGTACTTCCGGTCCGAATTTTGAAATTTTTTTTATACAAAAGATATTTAAAATTATAATTTAAATACTTTTATACTCGGAATGTACCTGCCTAGAAAGCATGACTTGCGAAATATTCGCAAAAAACTGATTTTCGATAAGAGTAAAAGACCTACTTCCGGTTGGAATTTCGAAAAATTTTTTTAAGATAATTTGTCTCGAATTTACTTTTGAGTACATTTCAATTCTTTATAAATTTGTTTAAACTTAGTAATTGACGAAATATTGGCAAAATTCAATTTTTTCACTGAAGTAAACTGCTACTTCCGGTCTACCGATTTTACTGAAAAACTAATCAGATCTCAAGAGGGAGATTGTACACGTAAATACAAAATTTGGAATTGATATCTACAGCGGTTTGACCGCTATCGTGGTCACACACAGACACACACACAGACATTTTTTAAAAACCACTTTTTCGGTATCAGGGGACTTCAAAACGTGGACATCTGCAAAAATCTCGAGGTCGAAAATTTTCATCATCACAATACTTCCTTATACTACGTATAAGAAAGTAAAAAATGAGGTGTGGCCACCACACGACTTTCTTATACATAATTATGAGCGTTTCAAACTATACAATTTTTAGAATTTTTTTATACAGAACTTATTCAAAATCCTATTCTAAGTACTTTCATTCTCTTAATAAATCGCTATAGAATGCATACTTTGCAAGATATTCGAAAAAAAGTGCTATTCGCTAAGAGTAAAAGTGCTACTTCCGGTCCGAATTTTGAAATTTCATATATACAAAAAATATAGAAAATCCAGTTCTAAATACTTTTGTACTCTTGATAAATATATATAGAATGCATAACTTACGACATATTTGCAAAAAATCGTTATTCGATAAGAGTAAAAGTGGTACTTCCGGTCTGAATTTTGAAATTTCTTTTATACAAAAGATATTGAAAATTATGTTTTAAATACTTTTATACCCGTAACGTACTTGTCTAAAAAGCATGACTTGCGATATATTCGCAAAAAACTGATTTTCGATAAGAGTAAAAGACCAACTTCCGGTAGGAATTTCGAAAAACTTTTTAAATAAAGTTATTTTCAATTTCAATTCTAAGTATATATGAACTCTTTATAAAAATTTTTAAACTTAGTAGTTGACGAAATATTGTCAAAATTCGATTTTTTCGCTGAAGTAAACTGCTACTTCCGGTCTACCGATTTTACTGAAAAACTAATCAGATCTCAAGAGGGAGATTATACACGTAAATACAAAATTTGGAATTGATATCTACAGCGGTGTGACCGCTATCGTGGTCACACACACACACACAGACACACAGACATTTTTTTAAAACCACTTTTTTGGTATCAGGGGACTTCAAAACGTGGACATCTGCAAAAATCTCGAGGTCGAAAATTTTCATCATCACAATACTTCCTTATACTACGTATAAGAAAGTAAAATGCCATGATGTACCTTCGTTGTTTAAAGTTAGGTAAAGTTTTATTTACGGAACATATGTAAATCACATTCTGTACAATACTGCCGTGCTAAGCTGAAAGGTCCTATCTGACAAAATTTCAATTATTGTCCTAAAGCGATAGTCTGGGAGAGAAAAGCATTTCCTAACTCCTTGTCAAAGCTAGACTGTCCTATCTATTCACTAAATAGCAGAATGTGGTGGTCTTTGTTGTCCTATGTTACAACTGGAAGCAGATTACTAAGCACAGCGTCCTATCTGACTCTTCCAAAGCTAAACTGATCTATTGGAACAGATAGGACAGATAGACTTGTAATTTGTTATAGTACGTGACACCTAACATGTCCTATGTGACAGATAGGACAAAATCAGCATTGTAAATGTGGTTTATTATTATAAGCAACAACCATCATAACCTCAAAAACGACTAGTTCATTAATTATTTGGCGCCGGTCTTACTCAAGTGGTAAGTGTGCACTGCAGCATTGAATTCATTCATTCAAAGTAAGTAAACAAGTACCTAATACTATTATCTACGTTGATAGTCTGTAGCTACTTTCCAACCCCTCATATTTTTTATTTTTTCTGCCTAAATAGTAGGTACTAACATTAACGAGTAATTAAGTGGATTCCCAATTGCTATTGTTTCACTGACTTTCTATGTAGGTAGATACCTAGGTAATATCCAAATTTTAAAAGATGTCCGTTATGTCACAAATTTATTTTGTACGTTTCTTACATGCCCACAAGTATTAGAAGAAGATTTTTTGTATCTGATCAGAGACCATTGAGACCATTGTTGTTATTGTTTTTGGTACCATGTTATTTACGCCGTTAAGTTACAAACTGATACAAAACTGATTACAAATTGATGACGTAACGGACATCTTTCAAAATTTGGATAATATGTAGCATACCTAAACACAATTTTGTGATTTCTAGGATGAACACACACGCTTCTACAAGTCGTGGACAGCGAATGGTTACTCTCGCACTAAATAAACAATTGAAAGAACGTATAGCAAGTCGAGGGGTTTCTAAGACCAAAGATGTTTGCAAAGATCCCGATTACGATGCAAAACAAGATGATTTTAGTTTTGAGTCCTCCTCCTCAACAAATGAAAAAAGTGACGAAAATGATAATAATTGTCAATCTAACTCTACAAGCACGTCCCATAAGGAAGATTTAGATGAAGATGTCTCTGCTTCTCAGTTAGCAAAATTCATGGTCAATTACATAGTCAGTTTGTCTATCGATATTGCTGAACGCATTCACAGGAGTATGTATACTAAAAAAGGAACTATTAGAAAAAGAAAAATGTTTGATACGGCCCCTGTAGAAAGGAAAAAAAATAAATTATCATCCATCGCCAGTGAACACAAAATCAAAAATCCTTGCAATAGAAATACCTGCATACTGAAGTGTTCTGTAGGAATAAATGAAATGAGGCAAGAAGACATTAATAAGCAGTATTGGGAACTTGACAAACAGGCGAAAGGTTTGTTTGTGCACAGCTATGTCAAACAGCTACGTAAAAAAAAAGAAATTTTGGTTCAGTTTCACGGCGTAATAACACTTATAAATATTACCTGAGGGATTCGAATGGGTTGGACGTGCAGGTGTGCAAAACTTTTTTTCTGGCTACACTAGGCTATGACAAAAGCAATGATAGATTTTTGAAAAATATAAGAGGAACTGATAAGAATGCTATTGCCCCCAAACAAGACAAGAGAGGACACCGTCCAGCTCTAAATTTTATTGACAAACAACCGATTATTGCACACATCTACTCTTTTCGCCCTACCATATCTCACTATCGTCGAGAGCATGCGCCCAATCGTTTATACCTGCCAACAGATATTTCTATTGTAATGATGTATAATGATTACAAAGCAAAGAATCCTCAAGCTGAAGGAACTTATGAGCTCTATCGTCAAGAAGTCTCAAAATTGAATATATCGTTTGCAAAACTTGGGTGCGAAGAATGTTTTCAGTGTTCTTCATATGAACTTCATAAGACTGAAGCCAATCACGATAATCCAGATACTACGCAAGATTGTGAAGTGTGCGCAGAGTATCTCTCTCACAAAACGAAATATACTACCGGTAGGAGAGAGTATGTAACGGATGCAGAATCAAAAGAAAAACCAAATGAACTGATAGTTTCTGCAGATCTTCAGAAAGTAATAATGCTTCCTAGGGCAGAGATGTTTAAGGAAGTAATCTTTATAAAGCGTATTATCGTTTTCAATGAAAGTTTTGTTCCTGTGGGAAAAGGAAGAACCTTCCGACCTTTGGGAGTTTTGTGGCATGAAGGAACATCAGGGCGCAAAAAGGAAGATATCGTTTCAACTTTTTACGCATTTTTTCTGAAGAACAGGGACAAGGAATCCATAACCATTTGGCTTGACAACTGTGCAGGCCAGAACAAAAATTGGTGCCTCTTTAGCTTTTTTGTATACATAGTAAATTGTGACGAAGTTAACCTAAGAAACCTGACCATAAAATACTTCGAGCGTGGACATACGTTTATGTCCGCGGATGAGTTCCACCACCAAGTGGAAAAATCTTTAAAGAGAGCCAGAACTGTTTGGGATTTTGATGACTATGTTCAGTGTGTTCAAAATTCCACAAAAACCACAGATGTTATAACACTACCTTTTAACAGCTTCTACAACTGGAAAGACTTTAGTTCGAAATACAAATTATTAAAGACAACACCTCGTTTTTACCTAAAAGATATTTCATTTGTGAGTTTTAATAGAGGGGAGAGAACATTAAAATATAAGAACTCTTTCGATGCACAAGATTTGAAAGAGCTAAATTTTTTAACCGCAAGCGCATATAAAACTGGAATCCAATTGCCCCCTCCACGAGAATCCAACCGTGGAGTAAGTCAAGAAAGAAAGGATAACTTGATAAAGAATTTGAAACCAATAATGCCGAACACCAGGCAAAAATTTTGGGAAGAACTGCCCACAGGGAATGCAGCTGAGGAAGGAGAAAATGAAGAATTTTAGATTTAATAATTTTAATTGTTTGTAACGTTATATTTTTGTGTTCGGCAATAAAAGTTTCGTATAAAACTGTGTCCTATCTGGTAATTTTTAATAGATTCCTAATCTGAAGTGTCCTATCTATCAAAAGTCGATCAAATGTTACATTGAGTAATTTTATAAAATGATCTTAAGTATTCTACACATATAAGTAACCCCCATTCAAAGTTTCAGTTCGATTGCCTTAACAGCAAGGACGGCAGAGCAAATTAAAGTAAATTGCGTTTTTCTCGAAATTGTATAATTGGCAGATAGGACCTTTCAGCTTAGCACGGCAGAATACCTGACCTTAATAAACAATAGTAACAAAGACACTAAAAGAACCTACTCTTTGATATTGTACTCGGTTATTTTGGTTTGTACAAGTCTGTTAGAAAAACTAATGTTACTTATATAGCTTTCAAGGTTGCAAAAAGAATTCCAAACTTTTTCGGGAACTTCGCGTGATTGCAAAAACGTGCGAATCTCTACCATATTTTGTGTCACCATTTTCACTGAAGGAACACTGACCATGACATCTTCCTCATGTGCCTCCTCGTCCAGCTCCTCATCACTCAATTCTGCATTTGTCATTGAAAAAATTACATAAATCAGTCATCATTCTAATGTTTCATTTTATGTTTATGTACATACCTGTTAAGACTGACTGAATAATTTGGTCTTCCGTCAAAGACTCTGTTGGAATAACTTGATCGTCGACTGAAACGTAGTGTTCAAAGTCAAAATCTTCAATTCTATTCCTCATTTCTGTTTCAAGAACTTTTTGGGTGTCGGAATTTTCGGAATCTCCTGCTTGTTTCTTGAGCCACTCATTTAGAGGCAATTCGTCATCGGAGTCAAAGTCATCTTCTGCTTCAAGAAATCCTGCATGTTTGAAACAGTTTGCGATAGTTTCTCTGCTAACTTCCTGCCAAGCCAGGTGAACAAAATTCACAGCATCCAAGAGGCTCACTGAAAACTCTTTTCCATTATCAATTGCTTCTATCATTTTCATCAGCATAATCTTCCTGTAGCGACACTTCAGAGAATGAATTATCCCTTGATCCATGGGCTGCAGCATTGAACTGGTATTGGCTGGCATAAAAACCAGTTTGATTTGGTCCAGCGGAACATTGGGATGTGCTGGGCAATTGTCGACTAAGAGAAGAATTTTTCTGTTTTTACGCTTACACTCTGCATCCCATTGGAGTAGCTCTTCGGTGAATAAATTAGATGTCATCCATGCTTTGCTGTTTGATTTGTATTTGACTGGTAGGATTTTGTTTTTGAAACATCTGGGATTGGCTGATTTGCCTATAACAAACAGTTTTCTCTTTTCTGTCCCAGACATGTTTGCAGCGACCAAAACTGTTATTCTAACTTTAGACATTTTCCCACCTACACAGCTTTCTCCTTGGAATTTCAGTGTTTTATCAGGGGTCAGTTTGTAGAAAAGGCCGGTCTCGTCGGCATTAAAAATATTGTCAATGTCATAATTTTTGCGAAGATCAGGCCAAACAGTTGTAAGCCAGTTATTAACAACATTCATATCAACTGATGCAGATTCACCAACAATTTTTCCTACAGAAATACAATTTCTCTTCTTAAAACGTTCAATCCAACTTCTGGAACACACAAAATCTCTTCCTTCAATTTTACTTCCTATTTCACTTGCTTTTTGCTGAAGAATTGGGCCACTCATGGGAACATTTTCTTGTCTTTTTTGGGTGAACCACTTTAATAGTCCCTTATCAACACCTTCATGAGCTGATTTTCTCAGCCTTTTACACCTTGCGTTCACTTGACCATACGACGAAAGAATCTCATCTTTTTTTTTCCAAATGATGGAGACAGTTGATTTCGGCAAATTCATTTCACGACAAATATCACTTTGTTTGATACCACTTTCTATTTTTTGTACGACATCATATTTTTCCTTTAGAGTTAACGCTTTACGTTTTTGTTTCTCCATTTGAAAGTCTGTCACTGTACAGTATAACCGTCAACCAATGTTCGCAACGAAGTCTAAAACGCAACTGAGAACAAAACAAAGACGAATGTGCTCAGCGCTTCTGTCTCTAAGTAAAAATCGGGGAATCCCCAGGGAATCCCCGAAAAAGTTCACTATAAACGGAAAATTTAACTTAACCTTTATGAAATTTGGTTCACTTTATCCGAAAGTTCATTATATCCGAGTTCACTATAAACGGTAAAAAATTACATTGGTCTTATGGGAAATTTTATGGGTATTTGAAAAATCGTTCATTATAACCGAGTGTTCTCTATAAACGGGTTTGCTATATCCGGACTCCACTGTATGTGTTTTTAAATTGAAATAGAGATCTCTCAACGGAATATGAATATGTGTAGGAAATAAAGACAACTGCGATCAATGAGAAGTCGGATCATTTGATTTTTCGTGTTCCACATTCGCCTGATAGTATTTGAGGGATAAACAACCACCAAGTACACTCAGAAAACGTATTTATATTACACAGCAAGAGAACCGTCGCTAGTGCTGCTCCTGTAATACGTATGGGCAACGCTAAAATACACAAAATAAATTGTTGTAATAATTTTAAATTTTACTAACAAAAACAAATGATCGAAACACTTGTTTGCTTCTACAGTAAAATTTACAGAATGCAAATTATTATTATGTTTTATAAATAATCTATGACGGCTAGCTAAATTAATTCAAATGGAATTAATAATAATAATAATAATAATAATAATAAATCGTCTTTATTCGGCGGAGTCCAGCTAAAGCTGTTCAACTCAACCGTCAATTATTATACAATTTTTAATTACATGTAGATATATTATTCCATACAAATAAAACTATAGAAGTAAAATGTATCTAATTACGCCATTGAACAAGTTAAAAAAAAGAAAAAAAAATAAGAAAATAATAATAAAAATAATAACAATAAAGCTTCTCTATTTATTTGGCTGAATCCAGCCAACGCTGTCCAACCCAATCATCAATCATATTACAAACTATAAGAAATAACTTATTTGCTATCCAGAACTAGAACCCATTTACCACCCATTAACTATTTACCAATAGTTAATACCGTTAATACCGCGAGATCAAAAATTATATTGATAAAGGTTTGCCATGGAATGTAAAACGTCTGTCTTAGGTCATATCATTAAGTATCATACTGTCATTAATATTTGTCATTGTATTTTATCTCTGACATGTTGGCGTTTTTCAATTATGGTTTACACCACAGCACACAAAACTTACATGATTGAACCGTATTTTAGAACAGGTGTGCTAGTTAATGGTATTTGGGAATACGGTAAGCGTTTATGTTTACTATTCTCAGAAGAAGTGATTATTGACGCTCGTATTCGTATGGAACAGGACTCCACAAAATCTTTGAGACGCCTGTCCCAAGAAATTGAAGTTTCTTATGGAACATGCCGAACCATTGTAAAGGAGAACTTGAATCATATCAAGCTCTTTTGCCAATAGACCACCTCAGACGTCTTGCTGCCAGTGGTTCGTCAACAATTTAATGAGTAACGACCTGTTAAACTTAACATTTTTTTCCGATGAGGCATGGTTTCATCTTTCGGGGTACGTAAATTCTCAAAATATGCGAATGTGGAGCACTAATAAACCGCATTTTTTTGTTGAATCTCCACTGCATTCTGAAAAATTGGGGTTTGGATGGTAGTCTCCCGTAGAAGGATAATTGTGCCGTTTCTTCCAAATTTACCATCAATGCAGAGAGGTACATAAATAACATTTTGAATGAATTTGTTCAACAACTACACGACGATGAACTTCATAATGGTTATTTCCAAAATGACGGCGCAACAGCACATACGACACGAGAAACTATAGCCTTTGTCCGTGAGTTTTTTGATGATCGACTTATAAGTTTGTATACGCAAGTTGAGTTTTCTCCGAGGTCACCTGGTTTGACTATAATGGACTATTTTGTGTTCCCTTACTGCAAAAATAAAATTTTCAGAACTCCTGTACATAATTTGCAAGAACTGCAACAAAAGATTATTGAAGTATGTGCAACCATAATGCCACAAATGTTGCAAAATGCTTTTGATAGCATGAAAAGGCGCGTAAACGTGTGCATCGAACCAGGCGTAGTTCATTTTGAACATGTATTGTAATTTGTTTATTAATTTTTAATAAAATGTTATTCAAACATGTAAGTCATTTTAAATAAACATATATTTACAAATTTTATATCAGTCAAATGTCACTTAGCCTGATAATTTAATCAGAATTATCTCAAAAGAATGATACCCAAGACAGACGTTTTACATTCCATGGCAAACCTTTATCAATACAGGGTATATCACGTAAGGCGGCTATTAGAAGTTTTATGGGATCCATAAGCAGTGTAAACTCGACATTTGGGATTGAGTACTTACTTTATAAGATGTATTATTCTAAAATATTTTCAAGTAGAACTGACTTCCGGTTACAGCGGAAGTAGATACAAGTTTCTTATTTTAAATAGAACTGTATATTTTTTTTCGATTCATTCAATTCTACATGTAATTATGAAACAATTTGCATTATAGTTCCCTAACTCTAAATTCAACTATTTTTGAGATAATTGCATTTTTGTTAAAATTTTTGCATTTGCATAACTTAAGATAAAATTTGCTATTTAAGAAGTCAGAAAAGAATAAGGTGCTATATTTTCAGGGATCAAACTACAAGGACATTAGTGCCGATTAGCATTATATTTTGGATCTACTTTTATACAGGGTGTTTCAAAATTAATTGCTAATATGGATATCTTCAAACATACGGAACTCCTTTTTTTTAAATAGAACATGGTATTTTTTATTACTGGATTGAATGAAACTTCAAATTCTGCGTCAATAAATATTAATGTATAATATGTCTATTTTTCCTAGTTTTTGAAATATTCACGATTATTTGGTTTAGTTGCATAAGAACCGCTAATAAATTTTGAATTCGCATAGTGTGCCAGGGAAATGACAAATTCTTGTCATAGTTGTCAAGCAGTTGTCGCTTAAGGACTAATGCGATAATGATGATATCATAACGTGTAATACGTACATACATAGAGATGATTGATTATACATATTTTAAAAAGCTACACATGACAAATTGATTTCTCCTAAATAAATTAAAACAAAACACTTGCAAAAAATAATTTAATATACAGAAATAAAAAAAAAACATTTTTTTAAACAAAACAAAACATACAGATTATAAATTGTGCTCGATGTGTTGACCATTATTTCCTAAACATCGAGTAATTCTTTTGTGAAGTTCAGTAGTCGTAGCAGTGATAATAATTTCGCCACTAATGTTGGTTAAAGACGCTTCTATTCGATTAAGTAATTCTTGGCGTGATTCTACTGGACGCGAATACACTTGACTTTTTACGTATCCCCATAAAAAATAATCCAGAGGCGTTAGATCTGGAGATCTAGGTGGCCATTTCCACGGTCCATTGGTCCCTATCCAACGATCATCGAATAAGTTCGTTAACTGTGTATTAACGGGCCAAGAAGAATGTGCTGGGGCACCATCTAGTTGGAACCAACACTCTCTAAACTCAAGTAGAGGTAGGTCGTCTAAAAATGGTATTACTACCTCGTCCAAAATATTAAGATATCTATTTGTATTCAAATTTTCTTCGTAAATATGGAAGCATAATTGATTGTATTTCATCATCACAAATACGTTAACAGCAAACGAACGTTGAAAGTTTGCTTCACGGACAACATGTGGATTCTCTTTCGCCCAATAATGCAAATTTTTTCGGTTTATCACTCCTTCTCGGCTAAATTTCGATTCGTCGGTCCAAATTATTTTTCTCAAAAAACTTTCGTCTTCTTGTATTTTTGTTAACATAAACTTACAAAACTCTACTCTTCTGTCGGTATCTCCAGGGTGTAATGCTTGAACTAATTTGAATGAATAAGGATGCATCTTGTGTTTCATGAGAATGCGTTGAATAGACCCTTTAGATAGCCCTAGATCAATTGATGCTGCTGCAATTGAGCTGTTAGGATAAGCATTGAAATAACTTAGTACATTTATTTCATTTGCGTCCTCGTTTGTGACAGGTTTTAAGCGATTTCTTTTACTACTTTTTATTCGTCCATGGCGCAGAAAGTTGGATGTAATCCTTTTAAATTTCTTCGAATTTATCGATGGCAAGTGTGGATACCTTTCATTAAATGTTCGGCAAGTTCTTTCGATAATCCTTTGACATTCGCCGTGGATATAAAATAGGTTTAAAATATCGTTGCTTGTATAATTTTCGTTATCATTGTCCATGATGACAGTAATTCGCATACTAAATGACAGCGGCTTCACAACTACCTATATTTGTCATTTCCCTGGCACGCTATGCGAATTCAAAATTTATTAGCGGTTCTTATGCAAGTAAAACGAATAATCGTGAATATTTCAAAAACTAGGAAAAATAGACATATTATACATTAATATTTATTGACGGAGAATTTGAAGTTTCATTCAATCCAGTAATAAAAAATACCATGTTCTATTTAAAAAAAAGGAGTTCCGTATGTTTGAAGATGTCCATATTAGCAATTAATTTTGAAACACCCTGTATAAAAGTAGATCCAAAATATAATGCTAATCGGCACTAAAGTCCTTGTAGTTTGATCCCTGAAAATATAGCACCTTATTCTTTTCTGACTTCTTAAATAGCAAATTTTATTTTAAGTTATGCAAATGCAAAAATTTTAACAAAAATGCAATTATCTCAAAAATAGTTGAATTTAGAGTTAGGGAACTATAATGCAAATTGTTTCATAATTACATGTAGAATTGAATGAATCGAAAAAAAATATACAGTTCCATTTAAAATAAGAAACTTGTATCTACTTCCGCTGTAACCGGAAGTCAGTTCTACTTGAAAATATTTTAGAATAATACACCTTATAAAGTAAGTACTCAATCCCAAATGTCGAGTTTACACTGTTTATGGATCCCATAAAACTTCTAATAGCCGCCTTACGTGATATACCCTGTATAATTTAAGATCTCGGGGTATATTTACATGAAGTGGTGGCTCTTACTTTGTGCAATCTGTTGGGGGTTGCCTCTTCCCGGAAAATTCCACTAGTTCAGATTACGTGGGTTCAAAGTGATGTTAATTGCACCACCTTATTTGAATCGGTCATCCCGGCGGCAATAGGGAATCCTTGATGGTCAAAAAAAGCGAAGGGAGAATAGCATAAGGGGGTTTAGGCAATTCACATGAAATTAAAAAAGAGAAAATGATAAAATTGAAGGTGTTGTATAAGTGAAACAAAAATCTAAGCTCTACTTGCTTTATAAGATCCAATTTATAGGTATTGTTAACATGATAAAATATTCTCTGTTGTACAATAAACTAATAAACTTCATACAAATAACCAATTTCGAACTTAGATCAAATATATCAAAATAATTAACAACTAAGCATAGGTCGTGCAAGCTTGTATTAACCTTACAGTAAATGTCATACAAAAACTGCCGCTTATCATTCACGAAACACATAAAAAATAATTGAACGCACCAGAAGATTTAAAGTAATTAATTATATATGAATTATTTTAATCGGCATTAAATACAATTTGAATAAATAATATTATCTTCCACGAATATTTATACTTTGCAATTCCTCAAATTAAAGAGAGTTATGAGGAAACAGAAATTACTTTATGTAAATTTACATAATTAAAGGAGTATCATTCAAAGAGCCATATTCGTACTAGAAATACATAGATACTACTTTTCATGTGCATCAATTTTGAGATCAGTTGTTTCAGGAATTCTCCGGGAAACACTTTGTCCGAACATTACCAAAACAATATTGAACTAAATTCACACCTAGCAAAAATATATTCTTCATCCAACATGTTTCTGGTTTTCAGTTAATTTAAAAATAAGCATTTGTTTTCAATAACCACCTGTTTTCATAAGGCTGCCATGGTAAGAAAATAAATATCGCCTTGTGAATATTATTAAATACCTATTTGTTTTGCCAAGTGACTTGAAGTTTGTCTTATCTGACTCAAACGTCATTAGTAACAGAGCTTCTTTATTAATGAGGTTTCTTTGGCACATCACTGCCTTGGTTTTACGAAAAAATTATTTTCAGTACGTACGTCATTGAATTTTTGAACAAGAAGCATGATTTGTCAATTTTGTAGGTCAAATGATTCGTATACAAAAAATGAATAACTAAGAAATTTATTGGTATAAATATTGAAATGTCTATAATTTTATTACTTTATCATATATATGCGATAGTACTTGTAGCGTTGGTTAAGATAAAAAAAAAGTTATTACTAGTTATAGGGTGCAATTAGGTGAGTCAGTACACTACCATTTACGGCAGTTTGGCCAAACAGAAAAAATATAAAAATGATTAGTAATAAATGACTATTCATAAATTATACTAATTTTTCGTTAAAAAAAATCTTTTTCGGAATTGAGCACTGGCTAAACAACAACACTCGATATTTTCGAACAAAAGGAATTTTATGATAAAGTCAATGGGCCCGTATACATAAAAAGAAGTGCTAGTTGTTATTCCTTCAAACTGAAACGAAAACTATGCATAAGAAAGTAGAGCAAAAGCTTGCACGTGCAAGTGAAAGCGATCGCTTCGCTAAGCAATCTTTCACTTTTTTCTGCATAAAAGGAAGAGTTGACTAACAAAGGGAGGATGTTGCATCTAAAAAAGATACATCTAGTCGAAATCAGCTCGTTGTATAGAAGTGAGGTATATTTGATTGTGCAAGAAAAAGTGGTGTGTCTTGAGTATGGCGGAGATGTCGTTGTATTAGCCCAGCGAAATTTTAGGAGCCAAATGTCCAATGGTTGGCAACGCACTTCCTTGGAGAAGAGTTTGAGATACGTGGTGGGGCGCTATCACCAGTTAAAAAAAATGAAAGTCTTAATTCGTTTTTTGCCGAACCCGGATTCCAGTCTGGAATTGGAGAAAAATTGGCTATACATCAGAGCAGTGTATCTCGCACTATTATTTATGTTCTGAACAGTATTTTGGATACTCAAGAAAGTATAATGCAAGCCAAAGAAGACTGACGCATGAAATACCGCTTCTCAACTGCTATTGGCGCTCTCGACTGTACCCATATCCGCATTGAGAAGCCAGGTGATCATCGTGACGAATATATTAATCGAAAAGAGGTGCCAACATTGAATATCCAGGCAACGTGCAACCAAAACTATGTTTTTACGAGTACTGAAGCCAGGTGGCCCGGTTCTGTGACTGATTCTCGTATTTGGAGAATTTCACCAGTTCGGCAATTGATGCAACGGATAACACACACAGTTCTTCTTTGCGACAGCGGCTATGGCATACATCCATGGCTAATGACACCGTTTGCAAATCAGTAGATGATACGCAGAAGAATTTCAGTACCTTACTAAAAAAGGAAAGGGTCATCATTGAGTGTTCCTTTGGACAGCTAAAACACTAATTTCCTGTTCTGCAGTACACATGTAGAGTGAAGCTTGCAAAAATTTCGAACGTGGTCTTCTGCGTGTGCAGTTCTACACAACATTGAAAAATATCTCGGGTACGAGGACTTTCCAGAAGAGGATGAGCAGACAGTTTTACACAGGTGACCCGGTGTTGTGCATGATTCTCGTATTTCAAGAATTTCACCAGTTCGCCAATTGATGCAACAGACAACACACATAGTTCTTCTTGGCGGCAGCGGTTATGGCATACACTCATGGCTAATGACACCGTTTGCAAATCAGTAACTGATGCACAGAAGAATTTCAATACTTTACTGACAAGGGAAAGAGTCATCATTGAGATATTCAGTTAATTTTTCGATTACCCATCTTCTTTTTATCCATTTTTGTTTTCAATCGGATTTTGATCTTTCGCAATTTATTTTGAAATCCTTTCGCTGTCATCTCCTTCCCATACTGGCTTATGTATTGTGCTAGGATTCTCTCTAGCGCATGTTCCTTCTTCTTCTTGGACTTGCATTTTCGGATACATCAATAGCATTTTCAAAGTCTGACTCTAACATATTTTATTTTGAACAATGCACTTTAATTGTTAAAATTAAGAAGAGCTCGCAAAACAGCGCTAAATTGAAATATCCCCTCATTTCACACAACAAGAAACAGTACTCAAATATAACGCATAACTTAAATGTACGTTGTGTACCTTGTTGTGTATTTGGTGTCTGCCATAAGCGTTCGCTTCTTTGGGGTGAAGTGATTAGATTACTTGGAAGAGAGCGCAATAGGGTTTTGCATACGAAAACATGCTATAGCTTTTACTTCTACCTTTATTTTCAAAGCAATCGCTTCCACTTCTAACTTTTTTATGCATACGGCTTTTAATATTATCATTCAATAAATTAACACAAATACTTGAAATGTATTTGCTTGTATGTGTAATATGTATTTGTTTACAAACGAGCTTAACATATACTCTAACTTATGTATTAAAAAATGAATACAATCTGCCATTATTTGGTGTTAAAGCTTCCCGCCATTGACCAGGTAAATACCTTCCACATCGCTGGTCTTAGCAGCCGACAAATCTTTTTGACGCAACTATACGTATCGCCGTTTCTGCTGCATGCTAGCAACTAATTCTGACAAATAAGGGGACTCATTTCCCACGTCTTCTTGACAAATTTAATTTAGTGGAACTCAATTTGTATTTATTGAACTGGAACAAATGCAGGAAATAATAATTGAAGTAGGGGGAACCTTCGTGTAAATGGCAATAATTATAATACTCATGTGTACTGTACATACATTGTGGTGTTTGTTTATTATTGCAGATGTGGTTTAGTTTATATATGTTAACATATTTTATCTGTACAATGATAATATCGTCAGATCCGGAATTTGTTTAGTTCGTTTTCTTAAATATCTTTTTTGTGTATTTATGATTTATCATTTCCTGTTTACGTTTTTTTTGGTACCTTTGATTAATTTCCATTGCAAGCATTTTGTCATCTCCTGAAATACGGAGATTGTGAATATGAATTTAACTTGTGTTTCTTTTACTTTTGGGCGTGGCTTGTTTTTTCCATTAGGTTGTTTTATACAGCCCATCAACATGCCAACATGTCTTTTCTCATCGATGTTCACAATTTATATATGCGGTTTAAAGAAATACTAACAAAACCTATGCATCGGACAGCCCCTATATTAAGGGTCTTACTCTTGCCACATTGCGACGGGTGTACAATGAATGCTCTGCTTGACAAATTGAAATCCATGCCTGAAAGACGCTTTAATATCGAATATAAAAGGAAACTATTAGCTGTGTAGTGTGTGTGTTCGCTATTTTATTTTCCATATTGATTTGTTTTTTTTTTCTATATGATGTTTCTTGCTTTTCCTGGGAATATATTTGACTAAATTTATAGGAAGAACAACTTTATCTTTGCTAAGTTAAATTGAGTGGGCGCTAAACGATGTATTAATTAACATCGTTCAGAAATATGATATTTATATAAATATATCAAATATATTGCTATTAGTAAGCATGCCCAACATTTTTAGTTAAATTACTAGTATTGGAAATCTAAATTCTGTATGAACCTTTCATAAGGCAAATTCGCGAAGAAATATTAAATATCTCATAAACAGCAAGTGATAGGTAGGTTTACGGAATGGTAGTGTAGTTTGTATTTAGAACAATGAGTTCTATTACAACAACATTAAAAAACTATAGAATTCAATTTAAAAAATTGAAATAGGAATTGGGAAATCCTATATTTTCAATACCCTGTATAAAATTAAAATAGTTTTGGAAAATGGCATCATACATAATAAGAATCCGTTAAAAAAATGATTAAATTTTAATTGTTAAAACTTACTTTATCGTGATAATGAGCAACCCTATACAGTCTGTTTTTGATAAAAAATGAGGTGTGGCCACCACACGACTTTCTTATACGTATGAAAGTGCTACTTCCGGTCCGAATTTTGAAATTTCACTTATACAAAAAATATTGCAAATCCAATTCTAAATACTTTTGTACTCTTAGTAAATATATGTAGAATGCATAATTTACGACATATTTGCAAAAAATCGTTATTCGGTAAGAGTAAAAGTGATACTTCCGGTCCGAATTTTGAAATTTTTTTTATACAAAAGAAATATTTGCAAAATTCGATTTTTTCACTGAAGTAAAGTACTACTTCCGGTCTACCAATTTTACTGAAAAACTAATTAGATCTCAAGGGGCAGATTATACACGCACATACAAAATTTGGAATTGATATCTACAGCGGTTTGACCGCTATCGTGGTCACACACACACAGACACACACAGAGACATTTTTTAAAAACCACTTTTTTGGTATCAGGGGACTTCAAAACGTGGACATCTGCAAAAATCTCGAGGTCGAAAATTTTCGTCATCACAATACTTCCTTATACTACGTATAAGAAAGTAAAACGCCCCATCCCGTAACTTCTTTATTTATCATCAGATTTCAGTAAATAAAAAAAGTGTAAAAATGGTTTGATAAACTCTACAAACTGGCCGTAATCTCATTTTTTCAACGCTGTCTTGAATACGTAACGATGGTCAACTTTTTTTTTAATGGAGACCTGTAGTTGTTTTCTTTTAGTCTGGTAGGTATTTTTTTTCTGAAACTAGTAATGTTTATTTAGTTATCATTTGGTTCATATTTAATTAAAAAATGCATCTTTAAATACTTATGCCCTAAAAGCAATCAGAAGACAAAGATCGGCAAATGTCAACTCACCGTCAGCTGCGAAGTCTGCATCTGTTACTCATAATTTTTTATTTGTTACACAACACCTGCCACACCAGTCATTTGATAATTTATCGAAAGCATTAAATATCAAAATCACGAGTCAAAAACAAAAATCTGTGAGATTTAATATCAAAAATAAAATTAAATTAACAACAATAATAATAAACAAAAAATAAAAACAAATTATAAACAATTAACAAACGACAAATCTACTACTGAACATAACTATCGTAAGCATTTACATGTACTGTTCAAATTGACCGTCACCACGGTCCACACCCAACTGACAGCTCTTAGTCACTCCAAAGGCCGCACCCCATATTAAATTTTAAGGTATTTCTCGACAAATGTTAGTGATCCCCTATCTTTAGATTAATTCGCTCTCTGGACGTGTATGTACACACGATCCTGACGATAGCCCCAAAGCCAAAAACCGATTGGTGTTACATCGTTTAAAAAATTGTCAAGGTCTTCAGAAAGTAGTTGATAATATTTTTCTTGATTAAGACTACCATTTATAAAAAATTGTCCAATTAACTGATGATCACCTAAAATACCGCACCACACATTGACACTGAATCTTCTTTGGAAATTACTTTCAACGGTAATTCTAGGATTTTCCTGGCTCCAATACCGATGAATGTTTCTGTTAAAAACACCATTATTGAAAGAGCATTCATCGGTCCAAATAATTTTTCTGTAGAAATTTTGATTGTTTCGTAAATAAAAGTTAGAAAATCTTTTGATGAATTAAATTTTGGCAAATATTCACGAAAATGAGAAAATAATGTTTACAAGTGAGGAAACATTACATAGGTGCACATACATTTCCGAAAAATGCCATTATTTGAAAATGGCAATATTTTAAAGAAAGTAAGATGCATAAAGCCGGAGTCCATCACAGAACATTCGACATTTTTCAACCAATGTATCTAAATTTAGACAAATTTGTACAAACTGTTCTTGCCCTTAGAAAATATAAATATTGCACCGGAACTTCATTCATTGGCAAAAATGCTTATTCATTATATGCAGCATATTGGAAGAAAAAAAGAATAAATGGGAACGTTCGATAAAGGCAGACTTCCAAAAACAGAAAGAGTAAGATGCTAATGAAAAGGAATTCGAAATTAAGAAGAAAGAGAAACATAGATTGCATGACACAAAAAGACTTAAAATAGTTAGGAGATAAAGAAACTACAAAGAGACTTGCCAAAGAACATTTACATGAAGCACAACCAAAACTGTCGAAAGCTTTAAAAAACAATATAGTCGAAATAAATTTATCACAAGGGCTGATCCAAGCAAGCCAAACTATATTTCAAGAAGAAGAAAAGATGCAAAATCAAAGGAAGCATATTCAAACAAACGAAAGACAGATTTCCTAAAGTATTTTTCGAGAAAAAGTAAAGAAACGTAAATCGAAATGCCAAAGTTGCAGAAGTGTTAGAAATATGTTGTTTTTATATGATAACAAATAATTTTATGTTATGAGAGTAGATATCATTTTTGTAATAACTATATCATATAATAAATAAATATGCAAAGGTGAAAATATTGGTGTTCAATGGAATCATTATATCTTTGTTTTATTAAGTTAAATGATAGTCACTAAATTCACTAGTGAATAATCTGTCATTATCAGTTTTTCCAGAAAAAATCTTAGTCTAAGGGAATTTGAACTCATTAAGTTAAACGATAGAGCCACTAAAATCACTAAAAAAAATTATCATTGATAGTTTTTCTAGAAATTTTTTTATTCTAAACGGAATTTGAACTCTTAATTTCAATGATAGAGCCACTAAAATCACTAGTGAATAATCTATCATTAACAGTTTTTCCAGAAAAAAATTTAGTCTAAACGGATTTTGAACTTAATAAGTTAAATGATAGAGCCACTAAAACCACTAGTGAATAATCAATCATACGGTCTGTCCGAAAAAAATCTTAGTCTAAACGAAATTTAAATTCATTAAGCTAAATGATAGAGCCACTAAAACCACTAGTGAATAATCAATCATACGGTTTTTCCGAAAAGAATCTTAGTCTGAACGAAATTTAAACTCATTAGGTTAAAGGATAGAGTCACTAAACTCACTAGTGAATAATCAGTCATAGACCTTTCCTAAAAAATCTTAGTTTAAACGAAATTTGAACTCATTAAGTTAAATGATAGAGCCACTAAACTCACTAGTGAATAATCTATCATTGACAGTTTTTCGAAAAAAAAATTAGTGTAAACGGATTTTGAACTTAAGAAGTTAAATGCACTAAACTCATTAGTGAATAATCAATCATAGATAGTTTTTCCGAAAAAATCTTAGTCTAAACGAAATTTGAACTCATTAAGTTAAATGATAGAGCTACTAAACTCACTAGTGAATAATCAATCATAGACGGGTTTTCCGAAAAAAATCTTAGTCTAAACGAAATTTGAACTCATTAAGTTAAATGATAGAGCCACTAAACTCACTAGTGAATAATCTATCATTGACAGTTTTTCGAAAAATTTTTTAGTGTAAACGGATTTTGAACTTATGAAGTTAAATGTTAGAGCCACTAAACTCTAGTGAATAATCAATCATAGATAGTTTTTCCGAAAAAATCTTAGTCTAAACGAAATTTGAACTCATTAAGTTAAATGATAGAGCTAGTAAACTCACTAGTGAATAATCTACCATTGACAGTTTTTCCAAAAAAAATTAGTGTGAACGGATTTTGAACTTATGAAGTTAAATGCTAGAGCCACTAAATTCACTAGTGAATAATCAATCATCAACAGTTTTTCCGAAAAAAATCTTAGTCTAAACGAAATTTGAAACTCACTAGTGAACAATGTATAATCGAAAGTTTTTTCAGAAAAACTCTTAATTTAAACGGAATTTGAACTCATTAAGTTAAATGAAATCACTAGTGAATAATCTATCATGATGTTTTCCAGAAAAAATCTTGGTCTAAACGAAATTTGAACTCCAGTCCACATCTAGTCATCCCACTGAGCTAGAAACGCAAAAGTAATTGAGTTCGCAAACACAAACAAACTTAAAAAAAACGAATCAAAACCAAAATTGAATGGAAGAGTCGTGGACGTAGATATAGTATTCGACTCGCATAAAATGGTTATTATTCCCTCAAGATTGATGGCCATTCGCCTACGGCTTGTTGAATAATATACTATCGTTTTATATTTTTGTAAAAAGTCGCTAAAAAGTACATATACTAAGAAAATTTAGTCAATTACAATTTTTTTTCAATTAACTCTGCTAGGACCGCTGTAATTTCCAAGAACATTAAAATTTCCTCTTTGTTCATGACGGGATCTTAAATGTTATGTTACAGGCCTTGTATTTTAATACATTCAAACGTCCCAGCTGCTTTTAATTTACCCGAGTGTGTATTCAATAATGTTATGATAGCTATTTCTATAGGGCAGGTGATACGAAACACCTGGTTAGCACGGTTCAAGTGATCCTACGTACCCATAAATACGTTGTACCTGGCATAATATAACACCTTGTGTTTTAGCAGCGTACATGTCTCGATAAAACTGTTACATTAATCGCTTGTAATCTACATACAAACATACATATCTGCATAGACGCAGTCATTTGGTAAAGGCACGTATTCATTTAACGGTCATGATTTTATAGCGTAGGCATATGTATGTTCGTATTACAGTATGGACAAGGTCGATCCCGATATTATTATTAGACCGAGGATACTGTAAAAATAATCTAGTACAAGTTTGTAGGAGGTAAAACGATGTACACACGCGTATCATTATTGTTAGTTGAAGGGAGCTTCATACTGAATTTGCTGCAGAAGCATTGCATTCACTGTACTTGTAATAAAATGTCAGAGGATTGCGGTTGAAATTGAAACGGGTTTATAAATTGTCTGGTGTATAGTAATTACTTTACGTTTTATTAGTGCAAGTGCCGCCATGGGAATTGGCGAAGTTGCTTGTCATTTCGTCTAGAACTTTACAGCTGGCATTTCGCAGTTTATTTTGTAGGTTTTTTTTTGCGACATTGGATCTTGACATTGAAGAGAACACCATAAAGTAGTACTTAATATCTCAAGAAAAAATAGAATACTCTGCGACATGTTGTGAACGATAAACAAAGTTCCTAATATATTAGATTCTGCTTATTAGAATCGCGTTTGTCATAGCCTGTATTTCCATGGATTAATTTGTTCTCAGTAATGAATTGGAAGGTAAAAAATGTGAAAATGCGTTTTATATGTCATCACCCTACGCAAAATCATGAATAATTTTGTCATTATCAAATTGTAGAGGTTAAGAATTTACTATGTTCATTTAGCTGGGCGCCTAATTATCAATCTAGTTGGGCGCCAAATTTTCAGTGATTATAATTGGGGCGTCAAATTGACGACACTGCCATAATTGGCATAATTTTAAAATATGCTGTGGTTTAGAGGTAGGTAGGTAGCAGAAAATCTAAAATTTTCTAAAAGTAGTCTAAATCTAAAAACAACAGAACAATAAAACTTCAAATAAAAAAGACAGTTACCATTGGAAATAAGCGTAATCTACACAATTAACAGGCTACTAGTTTTGGTAGTTTACGTTATGTTTGTGTATTGTTAAATTGTTATTGTGTTGTCGTTAGGTGCCTAGAGTAAACAATACCTAATGGTAATGTATACTTGAGAAGAAAATATGATATACTTTTAATAATGTCGTAAAAATTCGATAGCGGCTGCAACGCTATACCATAGTTGTCAAATTTTAATTTCGGTTTGCATTTCTATCATATGCAGAAGATGACCTTATGATATGCTTCGATGCCTGCTTGCTAACAGTGGTGGGAGAGCAACGCAGGGGCGGGGGACCTCCATGCCTTACATTTCATAGCAAACGTTTGTCGAGTGTGGCAGCTTCGCTTATGTTTATCTTTAGTTTATTTCGTCGCGCTCTTTTCCTCTTTCTACTTTCGTATCAGAAATTAAAATATGTCGACCCCGCTATACACAGCATGATGGCGCTCCACCTCATAATTCACGCCTTGTTAAGTATTATTTAAATCATCAAATTTTTGGTGACCATTAGATTGGTACCAATAGGCCAGTCAGTTGGTTTCCTAGGTCACCGGATTTAACACCCTTAGATTTCCATATTTGGCCATGTTTGAAAGAAAAGGAATACACCATACAATCTGTTACTAGCGAGGAACTGAAACACGAATGATATAACTAGGCACCAGTTACATAATTGTGTGAGGGAATTTATAAGACATGTTGATTTAGAGATCAGGAAGGGCAACATTTTGAACATTTTTAATAAATACCTAATTAGTAATTACTTATACCTAATATGTAGTTCTTTTCAATAATTATTATAACTTATATAGCAATAGTATTCGTACAGTGTAAATAAACATAAATACGGTGAATGGTGCAGTGTTATTATAGTTCAAGTAGTAAATAAATATTACAGACATAAATAGTAGTAATAGAAATAAATACGTGTGTTAATTTATTCGTAGTAGTTTTAAGTGCGTTACATTTATTTTATATTTTTATATTGTGATTGGTTTTAAGTGTGTAAATATACAGACTGTTTCAAAACACAAAAACGCAACAATATTCAATATGGCGACTGCATATATGACAGATATACAAATTAAATAAATGTGACAGTTCTCTGCAATTTACAAGTAAGTACTTAAAATTTGTGCTTTTTTGAAAATATAAACGGTATAAATGAGGGATAATGACAGTGAAATGTAAAATTTGAGTCCACCAGAACCCTTAATATCCACGAACAATTTATTACCAGCTAAATTCGCAAAGGTGCATGGAAAATTTGAACCTCAATTTATGAAATGGAATGTTTAAAAAATAATGTTTTACTATGGGGTCGTAGAAAAAATAGTGTATGCAACTCGCATTTAATGGCTATTAAGACACTCTTATTCATTACAATACTCGGCTTCGTCTCGTATTGTAATTTTCTTACTCGTGTCTTAATAGCTATTATTAAATGCTCATTGCATAATATACTATTTTTTGCTATTGTTTTGTTACTAGTAGTTTTAATGCAAACTTAGAACATCTGTGTATCTTTGTTCAATATCTAGTAGTTGACTAAATATTATTTATGGTAGACGCTCATTTCCAACGGTAAATGTGTTTTTCATTTGAAGTTTTATAGTTCTGTTGCTTTCGATTTAGACTACTTTTAGAAAAGATTTCATACTACCCGTCTACCAGTAAACAACAGCATATTTTATATTTGAAAGCTATAAATAATGCCAATTATGGCAGTGCAATAAAAAGTAGGTGTTACTATTAAAAAACCGGGTACATAGCATTTCTTATTTTCTGTAGTAATTTCAACGTGAAGCAAATGTTTCCTTCGCCAATGTGTGTATGTGGGAAATGTTATTTAATTGTTTCCAACGTCAACTTTGGTTGTTTTTGTGGTTCGGCGATTGTTAGAAAGCAGTTTTACTTTAATGGATAAATTTAATAGCTTGTATTTTCTGTAGAAACCGAATATGAACAAAATTACAAAACGTTGTATTTAAAAATTCAAAATTAACGTCCCTTCCGGTTAGACCGAAAGTGATATAAAAATAAATGAGTTCACCTGAATTAGGCCATAAATCAATCATACATATGGTCAAGTTTCAAAGTTGGTATTAAATCTGTAAATGGCGGGCTGATACATGATCTCGCTGACACACGGTATTTTGTTAAATTTCCTATTTCACTCCAAATTTGCCCTCAAAATGAGCAATATGATCTAGAGAATACATTCCCGGGATCCCTCAAATGAAAAAAAAAAAACTTAAGTAATTTCTTAAAAATTATTTATTAATATTGTTGCACAACACAATATACAATAAGGAACAAAAAGGACAATACAAAAAACTATTTAGAATTTCGAAAATACAATCGCAGAAATATCAAAGCATCTAATGTTTGTCTTCCAAGCCTGTTTCGTAGTTTATTGCCAACATAAGCAGCAGCTGAAACCGCTCGCTCAGGTTCTACACTGGTTGGAGGAATAGACAATAAATATTTATATGCTAATTCTAAGTGATATCCACAAACTCCTTCATTTTCGAAGAGGCTCATTTCGCGTCTAATATTATTTACCAGCCCAGATTCATTTTGTACTTCAGGGTCTGGGGATTCCATGCTCTTATTAATTCCCAGCTGTAACTTTTCTTTTAGTGTCAATTGGGATTTGGAGGTTTGTTCCCTTGGCCCATCATCTGTTTGTGACCCTGATCTTTCTTCCTCTTCCGCCTATTTAGTCTTTTAACAATACTCTTTATTTGCTACCTCACTAAAGCTTGTGTAGGAACTGGAAATAAGTCAAGCCATTCCAAATCCGATAATAACTGATTTTCATAATCTTTTCGTGGATTTTGTGAATAATACAACACACCAGCTAAATCATTACTTCGTCGTTGCTTTATACGTTCCACTAAGGAAGTTTTCATTTTATTGGCGAGTAGTGAGTTTTTGCTAGACAATTGTTTTATAAGAAATTTCCAAGCGGAATCTGCAGTGCATAAATTAGCATCTCGCCGACAAATTGCTTCTACTGTTAATTAAATTTGGGTCAGTACATCAACAATTTTATTTACCAAGTCAAAATCAGCATCTTCTAAATGGAGTGGATGATTGAGATCTATAAGAGCTTTTTGAATGAAGGTTTTTAAAAGAGAAAATCGTTCCAGCATGATTAAAACACTATTCCACCTATTCCTCTAGCAATATCTAAAATGCCCGAAAAATTAGACATAGGTGCTAATTAACACGTATTCTCAAACGTAGAGCATTAAGATGGACCAGGTATTCGAGAAGGAACACAAATTCAGAATGTGACTACTTTATTTTTTTGTATTTGCCATTGTTATTCGCACAGTATCTCAAATTAACACGCCCTACAATATGCTGAAAGGATATATTCCCATTCAAACTTCATTATATGGAGAATTTGTGGAGCTTATTGCCTATAATTAAAATTTTAATCTGAAACCTAGAAACAGAATATATAAACTCTAGTTTTATAATTGCTAATAGTCTGCACTATCAATGTAGGAAAACACGAACATTTAACAGTAATTGGCCCGATGCCTAAAATTTAAACATTAATCAATGTATGTAGTGCCGCAGTGGATGGCATGTTAAAAAGTCGATGAAAACCACCATTCACTCTTTCTTTTTCTACTAAAGAAAATAAATGGAAGTCAATAAGATTGACCTTGAACAAGATGGATTGTCTTTATGACTTTATAGTAATGTGTCTGATCAAAAAGAAATTGATACGTTATAATTTATATATAATTATAGATTTATATTATTAATATTGTACTAAAATAAAATGTACACTTATTACTCATTGAACATGTGCATTCTTTTATTGGTAGAAATTAGTGACATCTATAACTTTTTATTCTAAATAATACTTGTAAACATATAACATTGTACTTTATTTCTTAAGCTTTGTATTACATAGCAGAACTCTTTAGTAATGTTCAACGAACTCCCTTAATAATCAAGGTGGTTCAAACTGAATTCACATATTTATTTTAATATAGTTATATAACAAAGCACTTTAAGTAATTTATTTAACAACTTCGTAATTGCAGAACATGTTACGTATTTTATAATTTTTTACTTTCTCCATAAATCTGTTTAAATTTACGGTTGCCGTCCGTCCATTCATTCTGCATAATGTACGAAATTTTCAACTCACATTAAGCTTAAATGAAAACATATAGCTCGAGGGACACTTGTATAACAAGTTTCGTTAAAAACATTGAAATTAATGTTCTCACTACATTCCTGTTCTACACACTTGGGTATATTGTTAATATACTATTATAAATAAACAGTTCTAGATGAACCATATAGTTTTAAGATTAACACGATATTTATTACATTGTACATATCAAATGACGTGTCAGCTGTTAGCCAATTAACTTTATTTTTTTACTAATCCAAATAATTCTTGAGAAATTTGCTGGTTAGATTTACATATAGATCGTTAGAAATAGTAAATAGTATGCGCATATAATTGTGTAGTTTTTAAAGTTTACTACTTATCATGCGCTGATATGGGTGTCATTTAGTTGTAAAAATAATATATCTCGTTTCCCACACAGCTACCCACCGTTCTTTTTAATATTCACTGTCAGACCTAAGAAATAAGTCTACAATTACAAATAACTTCACACATATACTTCAACTAAATGCCATTAATTACATACATAGTTTAATTTTTCATATTGTGGTAGTTCTCTTGGTATAAATTAAGGGAGGTGAAAAGAAACTAATGTTTGTTACTTTTCTACTCACAGCTCATAAAAAATAAGAATCAATGAACGTTTTCAATTCAATTTATGCTTCTTTTCCGGTAAGACTGTTGTCCCAAATATATACAGAATGTCATCAAACATGATGTAACACCAACATTCCAGGGAAGTTTATCATTACCCTTTTAAAAATTAACCTTCGGAACTCTTCAAGATGTTCAAAATAAGTGCTTTCTAGTAGTTTCCAGCTGTTTTTAATGTAAATAAGCAAATATATCAATGCTATTGCTTTAGTATGTTTATGAGCAACGAGCATGTTAATTTAATTTAAAACACTGTATCATTTTAATATCAGAAATATAAAAACATATGAACATAATACAAGAAGAATCAATATTAGAATGTATTCAACCATCTGTTAATAAATCATTCTGTCGTGAACATTCATTAATTAAAATACAAAATACATAACATTTCTGTTTACGGTGAGAAAGATGGTATTTATACGTGTTCGGCAAAAAAAGAAAACATATCGGCAAGTACATGTGTACGTATTATATTGTCGAAAGGAAAACTTCGACAAGAGGAATATATTCAAATATTACGTGAAATGAAATTACTTTAGTACATATGAAATAAAAATTACTCTATCTGACATGACCATAATAATTAACGCGGAGACGGAATAACAAACTTATTAACACGTAAAGACTGTTAACAAGTTTATTACGGGACAGGAGGACTTACGGGAAACGGGGGTGTTCTTCCACGAAATGCCTGGAAGAACTGATTTCCCTAACAAAATCGTGGCTTTATATAGCCCTAGACTCGCATAAATAATGGTTTAAAACAGTATTTTTGCCGTGAAACATACGAAGTATCACGTGAAAAATGCAGGTAGAATATTATCAAAAATATCATCTTTCTTATTACTAATTGACAAACATAAACATTAGATATTTATAAGAATATTCGTATAGAATTATCGAACCTATTAAGCTAAAATTAAATAAAAAGCATTAATACATATTAGATTGATAATTTATACAAGGATGGACAAAAGTCCGTTACAACATTACATATGAACATAAAATTCACAAAACAATAAAAATACTGTTAAGGCTGGCGTATCGTACGATACACCGGACAATATTCACGTTGAAAACACGCTCACATTTTTTTGATAAGAAATGGAAACTATTAATTTAATTGTTATAAAAAGTACACAGTTATGTTAAGGAAACTTGATTCGAGGTCGTAGGGGGGTTTTAAATGTCTAATTGGGCTGTTTTGAACCTGTGTACTGTGAATAAAATACCCCTTTTAGAGGTAAAAATAAATATTTTTTATCTGCAATTTTCAAATAAAGTATAGCATTCTTGTACCCCCCAGGACCTCAAAAAATTAGTTTGCATTGTTACAAAAAATAGTGCAACGAAAATAATATCTTCGTTTGTAAATGGTATCAAAAATAAAAATGCGTGGATATTATGTGAAAATGGGGTTACAATTCAACTATAGTGTGGAGAAAAACCGTCAAGATGTAGAATTATCACGTCAGGAACTTAAATATTAGTGTAGCTTCTGGACATTAGGTGGCACTGCAAATTAGGGCGTATATGTATTATTAATTAAAAATTTCTAAAGGATAGCTACTTTTATTTATGCAAAAGTACAATTGCTCATTTGCTATTTGTCAAATAATAATAACAGTTATATATTATTATTATTTATTCAACCGTTTAACACTTTGCGGAATGTAATATAAATTATATATCTACCTATAAAAAACAAAAACGATGATAAATTTGCAATATAATAATCTTACACATTGTTTACTTTCGAGTGATGTATATTTATAGTAATTTTTGAATTTTTGACATTATTTGAAATATGTATGTTGTGATAACTGGTGAAAAAGTGAAAACCTTTCTTGATTTAATATATGATATAATTAACTTCTTATAATGTTATCTAATTATGAATACATGTGTATTTATAATTGTACTGAAATAAGTAAAATCTGCAGAGGTACCTAGCTTATATCTTGATAATCTCGAAGACTTAAACAATACTTCTGCTCATACTATTATCAGAAATTATGTTAAATTTTTAGAATATAATATCCAAATAAACTTTACTTAAACACATAAACATGGATAAACTAGAAGATGGTATACCAACTATAGGTATATTTAATTTAGTCTACTTCAGAAAATTAAATAATTCTTGATGCACATATTTATTGAAGTCTGCGACGAGACTGAGATAGATATCTTAAAATTTAGAGATTTTTTCTTAAAAATGTAAAAATCACAGATTTTTAGTTGGTTTTTGCTCGATCGTAAGTATGTAGTGAATCCAAAGCTCCAAATGTGGCTTGTCGTCCAGGCACATATTGTCTGTATATAACAAAATATCACCATTTGCTTCTTATTTATCAGTTTGGTTGATGAAACTTATGTAGTATATAATTTATTTATAATTATTTATCAATTATTTATTTACTTACAAATTTATGATATATTATTCACAGACCTAGTGAATATATGTGATGTACAAACTTAGCAATAAATGAACCTTTTTGTTTTTAATAAATAATTTCATTAATTTTCTAAGTATTAAGTTATTTCGTGTTTTCCTAAAAATCTACAAAAATATTCAAAAGATTGTATCATAGTCGAAACGAGCTAGAAGAATCAGTTTGGTCTTAAACTTTAGCTACTTACCTCTACTATAAATGCGATGTCAGATTTTGGCGTAGAAAACACCATTTACTTACTATCGAGCAAAAACCGATTTAAAAAAAAATTTCAAATTTCGAAGAGGTCTATCTCCGGAAGTATTGGAGCTAAATATCCCGTTTTTGTATTAAATTGTTGAAAATTTTCTCTAGTTTAATAAAAGCTTAAACGGTTTTTTTGCTCAAACTAATACTTTAGGAGATATTTTGTAAAAACAGGCCAAAACATTTAGCCGTTTTTTCAAGATGGCGGCGTTCGCGGTGGTGGCGGAAATAAGAAAACTTGGGACTTTGTAACAATCTGCCAATCCATACACCATATCAACAAATCAAAACTACCCTAATTAGTGTAACCATGCGAGACTTTTTGGTATAGTTTGACTGGACTATATGTATATTTAGGCTTGCCAGATTTCTGAAATGTTCAACCGGGACACCGGAATGCCCCCCACCGTCGTGGGTATTCAATGGTACACACCCTTGGCGGTTTTTTGGGGTGTTTTAGAGGGTAGTTTATTCTTAATGCTATGAGGCAAACAATAAATGACAAGCATATACATTTAAATATTTTATTTCTTACATGTTAATATTTATTTACTTATTTACTTAATGTTTTGGTTCTAATCTTGTAAAAATATTCACAAGCTAATCCGATATTAATTTTACATGTCATCAAGCCTTTAACCGTAGATTCCTTCATCAAACCCCTATCATCAGTCTATGCGTTGTTCATCAAGACTATTGTCTTTAATGAACAACTGCATGGTGCCGATGTCCCGGGACGTGAAGTAAACCGGCCGGGACACCGGGATTTTGCCTGAAAACCGGGACTGTCCCGGTTAAACCGGGACGTCTGGCAAGCCTATGTATATTCTATGTATATGTACATCGGTGATGTTTCTATCACAGAAAGTTAATATTCTACGTTTTAGAAATTTCTTGAATTTACTAGATTTGGTAGACCATATAAATATATGGCACAATAGGCTTAAATTATGTGTTCTGCATGTTCAACCATTTCGTCAGGTAGATAGGTTCTTTTTCGGTGGTTTATACCGAAAATTCTTTATGTTGTTATTAATAGTGCAATATTAGGTAAGTCTATTAAACGAATATAAGAGTATATATGTCATCTTTGGATAATATGAAAAATCTAAACCTTATTTTTACAAACTTACTTCAATTTGGTAAAATATATTCAGGTACGTTTAACAACTAAAATAATTACTTTCTCTTCTGAATGTTGCCCATCTCCAATATTATTTAAGAAGATAATAAAATATGACTAATGTTAAGTAAAGGAGTGCAGCTGATTTTTGCCAAAAACACTAGTGTCACCTATAGACAACCTATAATTGAAAATATTTACTATAAAAATTAATTGTGGACTAAAATACAACCGTAAGTAATTAATACCTATTGATTTTTTCGGGTTACATTCTGAATCATATCCCCTACACACACACAGTTAGAGTTTTGAAAATCACAATATATGCTGTCAGTTTTAGTTCATATGTTCAGAGACCGGACATGAGCGGCCGATGGCTCGTCACCCACGCGCGCACTATTGAAATTTTATATTTTTAAAAAGTTTTCAGTTTTATTTATATAATTGGATAACAAGTGGGTGGTGATCTATAAAATACAAAATACGTTATTATTTGTTTATATTGTAGTTAAAATCGCGTAAATTCCCCGTATTTTATTAATCTTACGAAATATAAGGTAAATAGAATAAATTTTAAAAACACCTCACGCTTCTACCTACGTCCATGAAGAAAGGAATTTAACATTAAAATCGACTTTTTTGCTGTCCGTTTTCTCGAGGAAAACAGATGTTGTAGTTCACCATATGAATAGTGCTATTCAGTAAGTGATGTTATACTTTATTTCTTTTGTTCGTCATAATTTCGGCCTCATATGTCCGAATTATTACACATTGTTTAGAATAAAACTGCAGTCTATGGTCAACTGTTCTCCTCTTTCTACTCTTTGTAACACATCACACAAAATGTCACTTATAAATATTTTATTTTCATTGGTTTTTACCAGTTTTTGTGCGGCAATAGAAGGTTGATGGCATTGTCCAACATTCTTGTTACAATGACCCATCCAAAATTCATTCAAATTAAGCGAGAAAGAAAACTTCAAACAGCTAGTGAAAATGATGACACATGGATTAGAAACGTCATGAGAATAGTTTTTTAATAATGAGTGGTGTCAGTCGACGAACAAGCTGTAGAGATGCATTCATACGGATGCACGTAATGATTGCCCTGCAATTACTTATTTCAATTATTATTATATGCAAAGAAAAATGCAAACAAGTATACTAAATTGACCAGCTTTCATACATACAGTACACGGAATAATTTATTATTAGAAATACCACGGCCAAATGCTCTTTCAGTGACAAAAGTCCAATGTACGTGTCTATAAGAGTCTACAATAAATTACCAAACAAATTTAAAGTGTAGCCATACAGAAAATTTAGAAATGATATTAAAAAACTTCTGCCTTTAAAAGATTACTACTCTTAGGATGAGTACCTCAATGACTCCTCCATGTAATCAAACTGTAGTTCTAGTTTTTTTATATGTATCTACAACTCTTATGCTGTCTTTTAATGTTTAAATGATATAAGGACGTATCCCATTCCGAAAGGTGACCGGCATGAAATGTTTCTATTACTTAATTTTTATACTTATTCACTTGTTCTATACCATGTTTATGGTCACATGAACTAATAAATATTATTATTATTATTATTAATATTACTTCAGAAAATGTGTTTTTCCAAACTTGAATCGTTTTATTCCTATTTATTTTATAAGGCGTTATTTGAAATTTTATTGAAATTTTATAAAATGCTATAAATGAATGCTTGTATTTATTGATGCTTAACTGTTGACATTATTTCTATATACCTATATATATTACTCCTATGCTTTAGTTGGTCAGGTTCCTAATAAATACTCGCATAAATTTAAAATACTATGTAAACAAAAACGTGTTCATGGTGTTTCTTTAATAATTTTTTGTGCGTGTTTGTTTTTTTGTTTCTGTCTATGTTCGAGTTCATTTAAAAGCCCAAGATATAAATTTGTTGCTGTAAAAGGAATCTACATTTCTGTAGCTGTCTACAATAAGTTCGACTATTTGCCAACATGAACCCGCCACATTACGGCACCTCATCTTACCCCCCACATTTATTTTCCTCAGGACCACCAAACTGAAAACTAAACGCCAGCCTTAAGTAATTCACAAACAGTTACAGTAGCACTCCGTAATAAACAAATCACAACTTGTTGAAATGATGCGCAGACTACGCGCCGTCTCTGTTGTGAGCGCAGAAAAGAAATATATTTTTCTATTCCGGTGCTATAAAGTTCACTTTACGACACCCGTTTTGGTTGCATAAAGTATTACTTTATCGCACGCTAATTTTATTTTTTTGAAGTTGGTAACAAAAAAAATGGAACCAAATCGTATTTAAATGTCAAAATATAAGCCTTTAAAGTAACAAAAATGTGCAATAAAATTGTACAAAGAATAAAAAGCACACATGTTAACATTTCACTTACTAATTAGCAATATAAATTGTTAAGCAGAGTTGGATGATAAGTTTTCGGATGCTACTATTGACATTTACTTACCATGTTGAATAGTACAACTGTTATAAAAGTTTGTTTTGATAAATATGTAGAAAGTGTGTGGACGAAAAATTTTGTAAATTGTGTTCTGCTATTTTGCGAATCTCTGGGGGCGTACAGTTATTTATGTCGTCCTTTTTATTGATAATTTGAAATAATTTATTGTATAAATCAGTCTGAATTTTAAACACAATTACATATAGCACCACCGATATTTAAATATTTAAAACGTTCTACTTAAAAATCAGAGTAACCAACTTCAAAAAAGCAAAATTTCTAAAATATTCGAACAAAACATGTCTCTTATTTTAAGCTTTTTTGAACTTTTAATAACCGAAATAGAAAAAATAGTATAAAATACACGTTCCATAAGACATTTTGCGCACTTGTTCTTTAGAAAACTCGCCTAGCGGCTCGTTTTCTAAACTTGAACGCGTGCGCAAAAATCGTGTCTTATGAAACTTGTATTTTAATATACTATAATAGGTATACTCTGTAAAACAAGAATTACTTAGAATCACCGTTTTTTTGCAAAAATAGCTAAAAAATATTAATTCTGTACTTGGCATCGCTTGAGATAAACGTTTGACCTGTTTGAACTATTGTCATAGGATGGAGTTGCTGTAATAACTGGACACATCTATGTATTGTATGTATATACATTAGTAGATAGGTGTGTGTGACATACCATATGAGTAGTGTACTTAGGAGAGTTCTGGGACCTCCTCCCCCTCTCACCCAGCTACCCCTCACCCCCCCTCGCCCTAGTGGCGCCCTCTGCCAACCCAACTGATGTGGCGCCCCCTCGCGGTCGCCAACCCAACTAAAAATTGCAGATTTCATCATTACCAACCCAACTAAAATTGCAGATTTCATCATTACCAACCCAACTAAAAATTGCAGATTTCATCATTACCAACCCAACTAAAAATTGCAGATTTCATCATTACCAACCCAACTAAAAATTGCAGATTTCATCATTACCAACCCAATGTGGCGCCCTCTGACGGCCACTAACCAAACTACGAAATGGCAGATTTCATCATTACCAACCCAATGTGACGCCCTCTCACAGCCACTAACCAAGAAATGGCATCTCTCATGATTGCCATAATGCAGCATCCTCTCACGGTCACTAGCCAAACTAAGGTGACGTCAGACAAAATGGCGGACCATCAAGATGGTCTTTGTTTCTAGAGAATTCCTGAATAAATTACCAGGCTTGCTATCGCGCTTCTCAATGTACTTTAAACAGGTCTAAACATGTTTCCAGCGGAAACCGCAACGGCTGTCTGCTTCTGTGATAGCCGCATGCTTGAAATGTATATCTTACTTATAAAATAAAATAAAACAAACAATATATTTTTTAAGAAAAAACAATTTATTTATTATTATTTATAAATTAACAATATTATTTTAAATTAACAATATCTCCAAGCTTCATACCATCAAGATGGTCGATAAAAATATAAACTTTACATCTAAGATCGGCATACCATTTCAAAATTATAAAATAAATATACAGTATGCTACTGGACGAGATAGCAACCAAGTATGAATATACAGGACGTTTCAAAGGTAGGGATTTTTAGGAAAGCAAGATGGCGAATCCAAGATGGCCCCCAAAAATCTAATAAACTAAGGTGACGTCAGGCGAAATAGCCGACTACCAATATGATCGATAAAAATATAAACTGTACATCTAAGATCGCCATACCATTTCAAAATTATAAAATAAATATACAGTATGCTACTGGACGAGATAGCAACCAAGTATGAATATACAGGACGTTTCAAAGGTAGGGATTTTTAGAAAAGCAAGATGGCGAATCCAAGATGGCTGCCAAAAATCTAATAAACTAAGGTGACGTCAGGCGAAATAGCCGACTACCAATATGATCGATAAAAATATAAACTGTACATCTAAGATCGGCATACCATTTCAAAATTATAAAATAAATATACAGTATGCTACTGGACGAGATAGCAACCAAGTATGAATATACAGGACGTTTCAAAGGTAGGGATTTATAGAAAAGCAAGATGGCGAATCCAAGATAGCTACCAAAAATCTAATAAACTAAGGTGACGTCAGGCGAAATGGCCGACTATCAATATGATCGATCAAAATATAAACTCAACTTCTATAAAATACCCAACTCCGTATCACACATCACAACAACAACCCAACACCAGATCAACTTAGGAAGATACATCTAGCTCAAACCCAACATACTTTCAAACACCACCACCGAGGATTTATATCTGACATCAGCATACCATCTCAAAATCATAAAATAAATATACAGTATGATACTGGATAACATAGCAACCAAGTATGAATATACAGGACGTTTTAAAGGTAGGGATTTTAGAAAAGCAAGATGGCGAATCCAAGATGGCCACCAAAAAATCTAATAAACTAAGGTGACGTCAGGCGAAATGGCTGACTATCAATATGATCGATCAAAATATAAACTCAACTTCTATAAAATACCCAACTCCGTATCACGCATCACAACAACAACCCAACATAGTTTCAAAACGCCACAACACCAGATCAACTTAGGAAGATACATCTAGCTCAAACCCAACATACTTTCAAACACCACCACCGAGGATTTATATTTGACATCAGCATACCATCTCAAAATCATAAAATAAATATACAGTATGATACTGGATAACATAGCAACCAAGTATGAATATACAGGACGTTTCAAAGTAGGGATTTTTAGAAAAGCAAGATGGCCGCCAAAAATCTAATAAACTTCGGTGGCATCAGGCATCAATCTATTAAAACCACTATCAAATCATTCTCTTTAAAAGCCATCATTCCAAAACAATACATTCAAATCATACATTCAGTGATAGACACATAAATGAAATGTATTTGTGCAGCCTAACAGTTCAAAAAGCTTGATATCGAGCTTACCAGCATATTTCTAACAGATCTAAACACGTTTTCTAATGGAAACCACAACGTTTGATCGCTATCAACACCTCTATGATAGTAGCCTTATTTAATATATCTATATCATAAAATAAAAAGGAACAACATATTTTAAGAAAAACAATTTATTAAAAAATAATAACCACATTTTGTAGGTGAATTATGGCTAATATGTAGCATATCAATCATAGGGAAAAAACATTAAACGAATTACAACGATAAACAATTATGACATATAAATCCATAGGTAAAAGATATATAGCAATCAAAACCCTTCCTATATCTACCTCTCTTCATAGAAGACCTAGATATTTAATACCACATACATAAATACATAGACACTCTAATCCTCATATGAATAAATTGATAGACTTATAATAATTATTTTCATCCATAAGTATACATACATACTTTTATATATATCACTACAAGAAATAAGTCGACACCGCTGTGTTAGTCACCTTATTTAATATATCTATATTATAAAATAAAAAGGACCAACATATTTTTAAGAAAACAAGTTATTAAAAATAAAACAACTACACACATCAAACAAACCTCAACCATACTTTCAATTTCACAAATATCAAAATTTAAACAAAACAATCAAATGCAAAGGCAAGGAATGTTCTCGAGATGATCCATATAGTGCAATATAACAATGCAGTAAAACGATAGAGGTGAGATACATGGTCTATCAAAAAATTTTTATTACCCACTTTTTTCAGCAATCAAAACTTTCTGACAAAACACTATACATATGAAGAATAGACATAGCATTAAATATTTCCATTTTAGAGATACCCCAGTTTAATCCCAATTTTAAATAACATAAATTCTTAAATTGATTTAGTTAACTTTCTTATAATATTTAAAAAAGGTTGAAAAAGAAAACATACTAAGTCCCACAACAGATAAAATATGTACTATCTTTTTACACTTCATGTTTAGTACTGTCATTAGAAGAAATATGCCTGAGGTACAGCTTTTAATATGAAATTTAGGGGTTTTTTACACAAAAACATAGTTTATGCCTAATAAAACTAATTTTGAAACATAATGTGCACATAGTATTAAAAAAGAGAATAAAAACATTAAACAAGGTACGCTTCACACGAAACATTATTATAAATCACATTTTAAAAACATGGAATTCTATTTTATTTGGATGACATTGTATTTACAAATAGTTTTTATATCATTACAAGAAATATGCTTTTCATTAAATATTAACCACTGAACAACAGCAGTATACACAAAAAAACTTGATAGTCACCTTATTTAATATATCTATATTATAAAATAAAAAGGAACAACATATTTTTAAGAAAACAATTTATTAAAAATAAAACAACTACACACATCAAACAAACCTCAACCATACTTTCAATTTCACAAATATCAAAATTTAAACAAAACAATCAAATGCAAAGGCAAGGAATGTTCTCGAGATGATCCATATAGTGCAATATAACAATGCAGTAAAACGATAGAGCTGAGATACATGGTCTATCAAAATTTTTATTACCCACTTTTTTTTCAGCAATCAAAACTTTTTGACAAAACACTATACATATGAAAAATAGCCATAGCATTAAATATTTCCATTTTAGAGATACCCCAGTTTAATCCCAATTTTAAATAACATAAATTCTTAAATTGATTTAGTTAACTTTCTTATAATATTTAAAAAAGGTTGAAAAAGAAAACATACTAAGTCCCACAACAGATAAAATATGTACTATCTTTTTACACTTCATGTTTAGTACTGTCATTAGAAGAAATATGCCTGAGGTACAGCTTTTAATATGAAATTTAGGGGTTTTTTACACAAAAACATAGTTTATGCCTAATAAAACTAATTTTGAAACACAATGTGCACATAGTATTAAAAAAGAGAATAAAAACATTAAACAAGGTACGCTTCACACGAAACATTATTATAAATCACATTTTAAAAACATGGAATTCTATTTTATTTGGATGACATTGTATTTACAAATAGTTTTTATATCATTACAAGAAATATGCTTTTCATTAAATATTAACCACTGAACAACAGCAGTATACACAAAAAAACTAATATAAAGACAGTATTAACGTTCTAACCAAAAGATTTGCAAAATAATAAATATATACTTGTTCATCGCTTAAAAACAATTGAAAAATTGATGTTTGCCAAGCTATTTATCAATATTTAAGAGTTAAAAATTATCATCATTTTTACATTTACAGATACCCCATGTTTAATATCAATTTGAATTAACATAAATTCATAAAATGAGTCCATCTTTTCACACATCATGCATTTTTGTACAACAGCGAATGTATTACATTTTAAAGCACTTTATAATTTGAGAAAAATAGCAAAACCTATCACGAAACATTATTATAAATTCTATTTTATTTGGATGACATTGTATTTACAAATAGTTTTTATATCATTACAAGAAATATACTTTTCATTAAATATTAACCACTGAACAACAGTAGTATAATAAATACTCGCTTTCAATTATTTAATATTGAAATTACACAAAATTCAATGCAATACACTTAAAACATTTGAAAAATCATGTTTGGTAAGCCCAATGTAAATTATTTTTAATTTGTTTTTCATAGAATGAATTGCATCATTTGCGGAAAATCCTTCACCCGACGCGACAACATGAAGCGGCATGTGAATACCCTCCACCGCAATTTTGTTTGCGGTATTTGTGGAGTGAGAAAGAAAACATACTAAGTCTCACAACAGATAAAATATATACTATCTTTTTACAGTTCATGTTTTTTGTACTATCATTAGAAGAAATATGCTTGACGAGCGGCTTTTAATATGAAATTTAGAGGTTTTTACACAAAAACATAGTTTATGCCTAATAAAAGCTAATTCATGTTTGGTAAGCCTACTATTTAAGACAAAAATTATTAGTTATTTCCATTTACAACAGATAGCCCACTATTTATCAATATTTAAGGCAAAAAATTATTATTAATTCCCTCATTTACAACAGATTTCCTTGCTTAATCTCAATTTTTAAATAACATAAATTCTTAAATTGATTTAGTTAACTTTCTTATAATATTTGAAAAGGGTGAGAAAGAAAACATACTAAGTCTCACAACAGATAAATATTAAAACTAAAATAAATATATACTATTTCAAAATGTTTCTACCTTTTATAGCTGTGTTTTGTTATACACAATCCAAACCATTTTGCATGTAAATATCAGTCGCCATTCCGACATGCTTCAGAACTAACCCCATCGGGTTAACTGAAAGAAGAAACACAATCCTATCAAGAATTTTATCTTATATGGTATATGTTTGAATATCTTTTTCGACCGCAATTATAGGAATACAATTAGTTTCACATACCTAATGCGGGTGACAGATTGGGCAAAGTATCGGGGGGATCACCAAACTAATCCTTTCAGAACATCGCTCGCATCTGATTATTTCATATTCTTAAAAAAAATATATACCGAATAATATTTTACATCCCTTTTTTTCATAAAACTCACCTATCATGAGTAAATTAAGCACAAAATGGCTCAGCACCCTGTGTCGATATATTTCCCGCAGAGGTGCAGAATAATAGCACATCGTGCATAATATATCATCACCCCCTTCATGCACTCGCACGAAGCCAGCAGCAATCACGCACATATTATTAATAGGTATCAATTGATGACGTCCATATCCGTCATCTCGGTACACATCAACCACAATGTCACCCGAACCACGAGATTCATAACCATTGTCTGTATCAACAGACGGCAAAGTTAATGTTGAATCTGAATTTTGATCATCCATCACCTTAAACAAAAATTAATCAATATTAAATTCTACACCCCCAACCATCTTTAAACATCAACAAAAATTATTTGATATTAAAATACCACTCACAAAAATAAACAAACTAAATAAACACAATTAATAGCCAACAATAAAAGATGCAGGGGAAAAACAAAATCTACTTCGAGGCACACTATCAAAACTAATATAAAATGATCTACTACACATCTATATATAACCAACCCCCACTAATGACCTTAAACGAAAAAAATTCTCACTGGAAATGGATAAAGAAAACACAGTATTATCTAAAACAATCTTCTCCACATCTTCAAATGATTTTTTTTATTATCATCATAAACATCCAAACAATTGCCAACCCAATTAAAACTAGGACCCTTTAACGATAGACGATTAGCATTAAATTAAAAAAATATAACCAAGTATCATAACTTTCAATACCGTAAAAGCAAATTACCGACATCCGTTCCAGACAAAAAGCCCTAAAACTCGGCATTGGTCAAATAACTGATTACACCCCGTCCCGTAAGAATTATTTACATAATGAACCCTTAGGGAAGAATGGGATATATATACATATTTAGTAGATAAATTAAGAACAAATTTAGTTTCACCAATTATAGGAACCCCCACATATCAGTCAGCAAATTAACAAAAAAGATTGATTTAACCAATTCCAACGTTCTAACAAAGAAACGCACTTTATGTATCTGGAGATGTCTTCAACATAATTGAAATTCCACTTAGTCCGAGCAGATCACAACCCCATCATACCGACAAAGGAATGAATACCAATAAACCTGTCACAATCAACAAACCCATTAGAAAACGACACAACCTCCCAGCAGCTGTAAATTAAATGCTAATGATGCAAAAATACCTAAAAATATTTCGTAAAACAAGAGTATTTTAGTTAAATATACAATAAATATTATTCAGTATTGGAATACACAATGAATAACACAAATTTGAGTAGAGAAAGATAAATATTTCTAATTACACATGTGTGAATTTGAATTTACATCACCTGCCCGAATAGAGTGTCTTATATATGGATAGTAAAGTCGTCGCGTCCATACAAATGCATTTCTCACATACGTATGTATATAGTCACCGCGCTTATGTGCAAACTACTACGGCGGATACAGCCCTTCGCATACATACGTAGGGTAGACAGGTAGTCATTTGCTGACCGTCATTATTTTTAGTCCCATCGCTTCGTATATATAATGCATCATTATTAGAGGTTCCTAATAGATGAATTTTATTCATAAATATGGGGATGTTTAAAATGAAAAATAGGAAGTATACATATTCTCTTTATTTATTAATGTATACAAGATATATTTATTTATAACATTTTTATATATTTATTTTAGCAATATTTATCACCAACGCATACTCTCTAAATCGGATTTTGATTTTTTCAATTTCGGATATAAACCTCATAATTCTAATGTTCAACAAGTCATTCTTCTGTCTAAGAACCCTCCGCCTGCTTTAGGAAATTGCCGCAAATGCCAACAAATTGACGAATAGCCTCATATCTTTTTATTTATACGTACATATATTGTGAATTATTACACTAATTATAAAACAAAATTAATTATAGATAGACAAACATTATACAGGTATATTGCAAACATGTAATGCTAAGATAATCAGAGTGATATATACATACATGTAAAGAACTTTATAATTTATTCAATCTCTTATTAAAAGAGTTATTAATATTTTTCAAATGAATACCTGACAGTGGTGGAAAACTGTTGAAATTTGGATAGATTAATAGTTACATATGCGAGCTTCAGAATAGCTTCTGAACATGTTGGGTTGTAATTTGGTATACAATAAAAGGCAGCGGGGAACTGAACCGCCCCCCCAAAAAAAGATATTTAATATTAAATCGTCGTTTTCCCATCACAGAAAAATAGTGTATTATACAATGGAAAAAATTAGATTTTAGCTCTCGGTAATTTATCTTACCTCGAGCTAAAATCTAATACTTTTTTCCCTTGTATGATACACTATTTTTCTGTGATGGGGAATCGACGATTTAATATTAAATACCTTTTTTTTGGGAGGCGGTTCAGTTCCCCGCTGCCTTTTATTGTATACCAAATTACAACCCAACATGTTCAGAAGCTATTCTGAAGCTCGCATATGTAACTATTAATCTATCCAAATTTCAACAGTTTTCCACCACTGTCAGGTATTCATTTGAAAAATATTAATAACTCTTTTAATAAGAGATTGAATAAATTATAAAGTTCTTTACATGTATGTATATATCACTCTGATTATCTTAGCATTACATGTTTGCAATATACCTGTATAATGTTTGTCTATCTATAATTAATTTTGTTTTATAATTAGTGTAATAATTCACAATATATGTACGTATAAATAAAAAGATATGAGGCTATTCGTCAATTTGTTGGCATTTGCGGCAATTTCCTAAAGCAGGCGGAGGGTTCTTAGACAGAAGAATGACTTGTTGAACATTAGAATTATGAGGTTTATATCCGAAATTGAAAAAATCAAAATCCGATTTAGAGAGTATGCGTTGGTGATAAATATTGCTAAAATAAATATATAAAAATGTTATAAATAAATATATCTTGTATACATTAATAAATAAAGAGAATATGTATACTTCCTATTTTTCATTTTAAACATCCCCATATTTATGAATAAAATTCATCTATTAGGAACCTCTAATAATGATGCATTATATATACGAAGCGATGGGACTAAAAATAATGACGGTCAGCAAATGACTACCTGTCTACCCTACGTATGTATGCGAAGGGCTGTATCCGCCGTAGTAGTTTGCACATAAGCGCGGTGACTATATACATACGTATGTGAGAAATGCATTTGTATGGACGCGACGACTTTACTATCCATATATAAGACACTCTATTCGGGCAGGTGATGTAAATTCAAATTCACACATGTGTAATTAGAAATATTTATCTTTCTCTACTCAAATTTGTGTTATTCATTGTGTATTCCAATACTGAATAATATTTATTGTATATTTAACTAAAATACTCTTGTTTTACGAAATATTTTTAGGTATTTTTGCATCATTAGCATTTAATTTACAGCTGCTGGGAGGTTGTGTCGTTTTCTAATGGGTTTGTTGATTGTGACAGGTTTATTGGTATTCATTCCTTTGTCGGTATGATGGGGTTGTGATCTGCTCGGACTAAGTGGAATTTCAATTATGTTGAAGACATCTCCAGATACATAAAGTGCGTTTCTTTGTTAGAACGTTGGAATTGGTTAAATCAATCTTTTTTGTTAATTTGCTGACTGATATGTGGGGGTTCCTATAATTGGTGAAACTAAATTTGTTCTTAATTTATCTACTAAATATGTATATATATCGCATTCTTCCCTAAGGGTTCATTATGTAAATAATTCTTACGGGACGGGGTGTAATCAGTTATTTGACCAATGCCGAGTTTTAGGGCTTTTTGTCTGGAACGGATGTCGGTAATTTGCTTTTATGGTATTGAAAGTTATGATACTTGGTTATATTTTTTTAATTTAATGCTAATCGTCTATCGTTAAAGGGTCCTAGTTTTAATTGGGTTGGCAATTGTTTGGATGTTTATGATGATAATAAAAAAAATCATTTGAAGATGTGGAGAAGATTGTTTTAGGTAATACTGTGTTTTCTTTATCCATTTCCAGTGAGAATTTTTTTCGTTTAAGGTCAGTGGGGGTTGGTTATATATAGATGTGTAGTAGATCATTTTATATTAGTTTTGATAGTGTGCCTCGAAGTAGATTTTGTTTTTCCCCTGCATCTTTTATTGTTGGCTATTAATTGTGTTTATTTAGTTTGTTTATTTTTGTGAGTGGTATTTTAATATCAAATAATTTTTGTTGATGTTTAAAGATGGTTGGGGGTGTAGAATTTAATATTGATTAATTTTTGTTTAAGGTGATGGATGATCAAAATTCAGATTCAACATTAACTTTGCCGTCTGTTGATACAGACAATGGTTATGAATCTCGTGGTTCGGGTGACATTGTGGTTGATGTGTACCGAGATGACGGATATGGACGTCATCAATTGATACCTATTAATAATGTGTGCGTGATTGCTGCTGGCTTCGTGCGAGTGCATGAAGGGGGTGATGATATATTATGCACGATGTGCTATTATTCTGCACCTCTGCGGGAAATATATCGACACAGGGTGCTGAGCCATTTTGTGCTTAATTTACTCATGATAGGTGAGTTTTATGAAAAAAAGGGATGTAAAATATTATTCGGTATATATTTTTTTTTAAGAATATGAAATAATCAGATGCGAGCGATGTTCTGAAAGGATTAGTTTGGTGATCCCCCCGATACTTTGCCCAATCTGTCACCCGCATTAGGTATGTGAAACTAATTGTATTCCTATAATTGCGGTCGAAAAAGATATTCAAACATATACCATATAAGATAAAATTCTTGATAGGATTGTGTTTCTTCTTTCAGTTAACCCGATGGGGTTAGTTCTGAAGCATGTCGGAATGGCGACTGATATTTACATGCAAAATGGTTTGGATTGTGTATAACAAAACACAGCTATAAAAGGTAGAAACATTTTGAAATAGTATATATTTATTTTAGTTTTAATATTTATCTGTTGTGAGACTTAGTATGTTTTCTTTCTCACCCTTTTCAAATATTATAAGAAAGTTAACTAAATCAATTTAAGAATTTATGTTATTTAAAAATTGAGATTAAGCAAGGAAATCTGTTGTAAATGAGGGAATTAATAATAATTTTTTGCCTTAAATATTGATAAATAGTGGGCTATCTGTTGTAAATGGAAATAACTAATAATTTTTGTCTTAAATAGTAGGCTTACCAAACATGAATTAGCTTTTATTAGGCATAAACTATGTTTTTGTGTAAAAACCTCTAAATTTCATATTAAAAGCCGCTCGTCAAGCATATTTCTTCTAATGATAGTACAAAAAACATGAACTGTAAAAAGATAGTATATATTTTATCTGTTGTGAGACTTAGTATGTTTTCTTTCTCACTCCACAAATACCGCAAACAAAATTGCGGTGGAGGGTATTCACATGCCGCTTCATGTTGTCGCGTCGGGTGAAGGATTTTCCGCAAATGATGCAATTCATTCTATGAAAAACAAATTAAAAATAATTTACATTGGGCTTACCAAACATGATTTTTCAAATGTTTTAAGTGTATTGCATTGAATTTTGTGTAATTTCAATATTAAATAATTGAAAGCGAGTATTTATTATACTACTGTTGTTCAGTGGTTAATATTTAATGAAAAGTATATTTCTTGTAATGATATAAAAACTATTTGTAAATACAATGTCATCCAAATAAAATAGAATTTATAATAATGTTTCGTGATAGGTTTTGCTATTTTTCTCAAATTATAAAGTGCTTTAAAATGTAATACATTCGCTGTTGTACAAAAATGCATGATGTGTGAAAAGATGGACTCATTTTATGAATTTATGTTAATTCAAATTGATATTAAACATGGGGTATCTGTAAATGTAAAAATGATGATAATTTTTAACTCTTAAATATTGATAAATAGCTTGGCAAACATCAATTTTTCAATTGTTTTTAAGCGATGAACAAGTATATATTTATTATTTTGCAAATCTTTTGGTTAGAACGTTAATACTGTCTTTATATTAGTTTTTTTGTGTATACTGCTGTTGTTCAGTGGTTAATATTTAATGAAAAGCATATTTCTTGTAATGATATAAAAACTATTTGTAAATACAATGTCATCCAAATAAAATAGAATTCCATGTTTTTAAAATGTGATTTATAATAATGTTTCGTGTGAAGCGTACCTTGTTTAATGTTTTTATTCTCTTTTTTAATACTATGTGCACATTGTGTTTCAAAATTAGTTTTATTAGGCATAAACTATGTTTTTGTGTAAAAAACCCCTAAATTTCATATTAAAAGCTGTACCTCAGGCATATTTCTTCTAATGACAGTACTAAACATGAAGTGTAAAAAGATAGTACATATTTTATCTGTTGTGGGACTTAGTATGTTTTCTTTTTCAACCTTTTTTAAATATTATAAGAAAGTTAACTAAATCAATTTAAGAATTTATGTTATTTAAAATTGGGATTAAACTGGGGTATCTCTAAAATGGAAATATTTAATGCTATGGCTATTTTTCATATGTATAGTGTTTTGTCAAAAAGTTTTGATTGCTGAAAAAAAAGTGGGTAATAAAAATTTTGATAGACCATGTATCTCAGCTCTATCGTTTTACTGCATTGTTATATTGCACTATATGGATCATCTCGAGAACATTCCTTGCCTTTGCATTTGATTGTTTTGTTTAAATTTTGATATTTGTGAAATTGAAAGTATGGTTGAGGTTTGTTTGATGTGTGTAGTTGTTTTATTTTTAATAAATTGTTTTCTTAAAAATATGTTGTTCCTTTTTATTTTATAATATAGATATATTAAATAAGGTGACTATCAAGTTTTTTTGTGTATACTGCTGTTGTTCAGTGGTTAATATTTAATGAAAAGCATATTTCTTGTAATGATATAAAAACTATTTGTAAATACAATGTCATCCAAATAAAATAGAATTCCATGTTTTTAAAATGTGATTTATAATAATGTTTCGTGTGAAGCGTACCTTGTTTAATGTTTTTATTCTCTTTTTTAATACTATGTGCACATTATGTTTCAAAATTAGTTTTATTAGGCATAAACTATGTTTTTGTGTAAAAAACCCCTAAATTTCATATTAAAAGCTGTACCTCAGGCATATTTCTTCTAATGACAGTACTAAACATGAAGTGTAAAAAGATAGTACATATTTTATCTGTTGTGGGACTTAGTATGTTTTCTTTTTCAACCTTTTTTAAATATTATAAGAAAGTTAACTAAATCAATTTAAGAATTTATGTTATTTAAAATTGGGATTAAACTGGGGTATCTCTAAAATGGAAATATTTAATGCTATGTCTATTCTTCATATGTATAGTGTTTTGTCAGAAAGTTTTGATTGCTGAAAAAAGTGGGTAATAAATTTTTTTTGATAGACCATGTATCTCACCTCTATCGTTTTACTGCATTGTTATATTGCACTATATGGATCATCTCGAGAACATTCCTTGCCTTTGCATTTGATTGTTTTGTTTAAATTTTGATATTTGTGAAATTGAAAGTATGGTTGAGGTTTGTTTGATGTGTGTAGTTGTTTTATTTTTAATAACTTGTTTTCTTAAAAATATGTTGGTCCTTTTTATTTTATAATATAGATATATTAAATAAGGTGACTAACACAGCGGTGTCGACTTATTTCTTGTAGTGATATATATAAAAGTATGTATGTATACTTATGGATGAAAATAATTATTATAAGTCTATCAATTTATTCATATGAGGATTAGAGTGTCTATGTATTTATGTATGTGGTATTAAATATCTAGGTCTTCTATGAAGAGAGGTAGATATAGGAAGGGTTTTGATTGCTATATATCTTTTACCTATGGATTTATATGTCATAATTGTTTATCGTTGTAATTCGTTTAATGTTTTTTCCCTATGATTGATATGCTACATATTAGCCATAATTCACCTACAAAATGTGGTTATTATTTTTTAATAAATTGTTTTTCTTAAAATATGTTGTTCCTTTTTATTTTATGATATAGATATATTAAATAAGGCTACTATCATAGAGGTGTTGATAGCGATCAAACGTTGTGGTTTCCATTAGAAAACGTGTTTAGATCTGTTAGAAATATGCTGGTAAGCTCGATATCAAGCTTTTTGAACTGTTAGGCTGCACAAATACATTTCATTTATGTGTCTATCACTGAATGTATGATTTGAATGTATTGTTTTGGAATGATGGCTTTTAAAGAGAATGATTTGATAGTGGTTTTAATAGATTGATGCCTGATGCCACCGAAGTTTATTAGATTTTTGGCGGCCATCTTGCTTTTCTAAAAATCCCTACTTTGAAACGTCCTGTATATTCATACTTGGTTGCTATGTTATCCAGTATCATACTGTATATTTATTTTATGATTTTGAGATGGTATGCTGATGTCAAATATAAATCCTCGGTGGTGGTGTTTGAAAGTATGTTGGGTTTGAGCTAGATGTATCTTCCTAAGTTGATCTGGTGTTGTGGCGTTTTGAAACTATGTTGGGTTGTTGTTGTGATGCGTGATACGGAGTTGGGTATTTTATAGAAGTTGAGTTTATATTTTGATCGATCATATTGATAGTCAGCCATTTCGCCTGACGTCACCTTAGTTTATTAGATTTTTTGGTGGCCATCTTGGATTCGCCATCTTGCTTTTCTAAAATCCCTACCTTTAAAACGTCCTGTATATTCATACTTGGTTGCTATGTTATCCAGTATCATACTGTATATTTATTTTATGATTTTGAGATGGTATGCTGATGTCAGATATAAATCCTCGGTGGTGGTGTTTGAAAGTATGTTGGGTTTGAGCTAGATGTATCTTCCTAAGTTGATCTGGTGTTGGGTTGTTGTTGTGATGTGTGATACGGAGTTGGGTATTTTATAGAAGTTGAGTTTATATTTTGATCGATCATATTGATAGTCGGCCATTTCGCCTGACGTCACCTTAGTTTATTAGATTTTTGGTAGCTATCTTGGATTCGCCATCTTGCTTTTCTAAAAATCCCTACCTTTGAAACGTCCTGTATATTCATACTTGGTTGCTATCTCGTCCAGTAGCATACTGTATATTTATTTTATAATTTTGAAATGGTATGCCGATCTTAGATGTACAGTTTATATTTTTATCGATCATATTGGTAGTCGGCTATTTCGCCTGACGTCACCTTAGTTTATTAGATTTTTGGCAGCCATCTTGGATTCGCCATCTTGCTTTTCTAAAAATCCCTACCTTTGAAACGTCCTGTATATTCATACTTGGTTGCTATCTCGTCCAGTAGCATACTGTATATTTATTTTATAATTTTGAAATGGTATGGCGATCTTAGATGTACAGTTTATATTTTTATCGATCATATTGGTAGTCGGCTATTTCGCCTGACGTCACCTTAGTTTATTAGATTTTTGGGGGCCATCTTGGATTCGCCATCTTGCTTTCCTAAAAATCCCTACCTTTGAAACGTCCTGTATATTCATACTTGGTTGCTATCTCGTCCAGTAGCATACTGTATATTTATTTTATAATTTTGAAATGGTATGCCGATCTTAGATGTAAAGTTTATATTTTTATCGACCATCTTGATGGTATGAAGCTTGGAGATATTGTTAATTTAAAATAATATTGTTAATTTATAAATAATAATAAATAAATTGTTTTTTCTTAAAAAATATATTGTTTGTTTTATTTTATTTTATAAGTAAGATATACATTTCAAGCATGCGGCTATCACAGAAGCAGACAGCCGTTGCGGTTTCCGCTGGAAACATGTTTAGACCTGTTTAAAGTACATTGAGAAGCGCGATAGCAAGCCTGGTAATTTATTCAGGAATTCTCTAGAAACAAAGACCATCTTGATGGTCCGCCATTTTGTCTGACGTCACCTTAGTTTGGCTAGTGACCGTGAGAGGATGCTGCATTATGGCAATCATGAGAGATGCCATTTCTTGGTTAGTGGCTGTGAGAGGGCGTCACATTGGGTTGGTATTGATGAAATCTGCCATTTCTTAGTTTGGTTAGTGGCCGTCAGAGGGCGCCACATTGGGTTGGTAATGATGAAATCTGCAATTTTTAGTTGGGTTGGTAATGATGAAATCTGCAATTTTTAGTTGGGTTGGTAATGATGAAATCTGCAATTTTTAGTTGGGTTGGTAATGATGAAATCTGCAATTTTAGTTGGGTTGGTAATGATGAAATCTGCAATTTTTAGTTGGGTTGGCGACCGCGAGGGGGCGCCACATCAGTTGGGTTGGCAGAGGGCGCCACTAGGGCGAGGGGGGGTGAGGGGTAGCTGGGTGAGAGGGGGAGGAGGTCCCAGAACTCTCCTAAGTACACTACTCATATGACCGCGTGCGTCTGCATTATCGCGATACCTGTAGAGTAAGCGAAACAGATAGAGATGCCTGTGTATTAGAACGGTAAACAAGTAGACGCAGTGTTATACTGGATTACAACAGAGCTAGTATTTCGCATATGCCTATGATGCACTCGTATTTGTCCAAAAAATCGACATTTATACGGTGTAGTCGGGCAGTCGCTTCCACATATGGGCGTCAGTTCGAGTTTTATTATTGCTTAAGAATAACATCTTTTTAGCTAATTACAGGTTAATTGCAATGTTGAATTACAATTCTGTTTTAAGAAGTAAATATTTTATGTTTCAGTATTTTATTATAGTTGAGTTTTTAGATTATAATATTTGTTGAAAAATATTATTTTAGTTAAGAAGTTTTTTTTATTTTAAAGTCTAGGAGTTATTTATTATTTATTTTTGCTCTTTTATGTTGTTTATGAAGCTGTGATGAGTTACTTCACTGACATATTATCAGTGATTATCTGATGCTTCAAACAACTACAAATAATTACTTACAACGGGAACGCATTACCTATTACACTGCTCTTCACTTGATTTGCCTACGAATACATTTATACGTATAACTTATACGCCCGCTGTCGGTGTGGCAATTCAAGTTGGCACGCCCATTTATAGTCGACCAGTAGTTACTAATACATGCATCGCGCTATGAACGGCGGCCACACGGTATAATCCGTGTCGTTTATATTATTTAATAGCCTGGGGGAACTTTGCCACTTGTTCGATTATGTAAATTTTTATCATAACGCTCCGACTGCAAATCGACATGGTCAGTTTTTCTGCCATATCGGTTTTACCATTAAATCTATTAAATATTCATCGTAGTCGCTTATTTAATCCGAAGTGAAGTATAAACATCATTATTACTAAGAATAAAGAGAAATACCGTTCATTATTATCTTAGTCATTTTAAATTACCATTAAACAGTGCACATGATAGAAAACCCAGGAATAATAAAAAAATAAAATCCATAGTCCCACTACCAAAGAATGCTCTTTCACTAATTTCAATTAGGTAAGTGTTATATTGGACAGAAAGAAAATTGTTTTCCACAACCTACATTTACTCTTTGTCGTTGACATTGTTAAATTCTAGCCTGTGTGGTTGTCTACATACTATATCAAATGACCCCACTACATAACATCACGTAACCTGGTTTTTATCGATCTCATCAGTTTGTCGTGTAATGAGTAAGCTTCTCGCTTGAACCAGCAAGATCGGCGTTATTGTTAATAATGACTGCTATAATTTCTTCACTAACAACGCGATAAATCGAAATGTACGGATTCTATCATAAGCAGGAAACTTAAAATATGAGTGCGGCACAGGAAACTTAAAATATGAGTGCGGCATATAGAATAAAATATACAATATTACGCCTTGTTTATTGTTATCTTTTAATATTGAATTTAACTAATTTTACTAAAATTGCCACAAGCATTTTCTGTAACAAAAGCTAAGGCCCCATAATTCGCGTTGTGCAGCTTTTTTTTTTGTGGACCAATGTGTCACAACTTTCCAGAAGTTGGTGGTTCAAGTTGCAGCTTCATATGCAGCAAAGACTAAATCAACATTTACTGCAAGTTGTGTTCATCTGCAAAATAAACGCTTTTACTTTATTATTATTGGTATTATAGTATATAAAGGCTCTTTCAATAGGGACGCTCGAAATTTGTTAGGTTATAGCGGACATGTTGTTAAATAACATCTGTCAAATTTGTTGTGAATTATTCAGTAGTGAATGGCAAATCATCATGGAAGCGTTGAACAACATGTGCATACGTGCCACCAAGCAAAGCGGCGGCGAACATTTGAACAATGTTATATTCCATATTTCAAATTAAAAAAAATGTGCAGATATTTCACACACAACTTGTTTTATTTACATTTAAATATCGAGCATCTTATTGAAAGATCCTTTAGATATGGAATTTTACACTTACCACTTATTGTAGAATAGGTGATTTTCGTGACTCAATTAACTGTCATACACTTCATTGACGTATTCAATCAAAATTATAATTAAGATTTAAAATTGATTTACTTAACTTTCTATTATTTCATTAAAAATAAATTTTTCCATTGATTAAGAACGAGAATTTCATATTGATTTGTTTAGCAATTAGTTAATAATGCAAATATTCCACATATAAATATTCACTTTTTAAATCAAGATAAATTTTCCATATTGTATGTATTTTTGAATAAAAAAAAGTTCTTATCACACTTCATTTTATAAGGATTTCCCGATAATATTCTATGAAAATGTACTGACCTTGACGATGGATCGTAGAAATTACATTTATTTTTTATTCCACATACGCGAAAACAGAAAACTACTCGCGCATTGCCTGACTGCGGACACGAGAAAGATCTATAATTTCGTATATCTGGAACGTGAAAATGCCTCGCCTACGATTGACAAGGTTGTTGGTTGGTTTGAAGGCTAATCTAATATATCATTAGAATTTGTAATAATAATAATAATAATGGATTTATTACCCAACTGGAAAATTTGATTGAATACAAAGAAAAGTAGAACATATGCAATTGAAATTTAAATCATACTTGTAACAAAAAAATGTAATGAAATACGAGGTGTGTAAATTAACTAATGAAACTGATTTTTACTAATTTTTTTATTGAAATAAAATAACAACTTCACATTGTCTCCTTCAAAGTAACTACCTTGGAAAGCCACACAGCGCTGGAGACGATTCTTCAATTCCTCATAGCAGTGCTGGAACTCGGATACTGCAGTAGCTTTCAGATGCTCGTTTACGTCTGTTTGAATATTCTCCAATGTCCCAAAATGACGTCCTTTGAGGTGAATTTTCAATCTTGGGAATAGAAAGAAATCACATGGACTCAAGTCGGGGAGTAAGGAGGCTGAGGAGCCACAAACCAAACAGAAAATTTCATCACAGGCGTTTTTGAAATAGATGCCAACCCAGAATTTAATTGGATGAGAGAGGCGCGCTAAAAATTGTCGATAGGCATTTGTTTTTTCTATATAAGGCAAGAAACAAGAATGAACAGGAAGATTCGAAGTTTATAATTCGTGCTGTAAAGACGTTAATTTTTTGTAAAGGATTAATAAATTTGAGATAGCGGAAGTGAGAGTAGGGTCGATATGCACTACTTATCAACTCACAATTAGATAATCTGTATTAAGATCTAGAGTTCTATTTTAATTTAGTTTTCATTTAAATAATTTTATTCAATTAATTTTTCCTTTCTTATTACTGATTTTAAGATGGAGGATATCAATAAGATAGAATTTGACAAAATATACGATGAAATGAAGTAAGTTATGAGATAAATAATTCAATTTAGGGATAGTTAATGATGTTAAACATGCTGAACGTACTATGTGAAAATATTTGCCTTTAGTAGTTCGTTGGGCATCATTAATTACTACATAGTCATTTAATTTAGAAATTCAAATAAAATAAATACGAATAAGCAGGGATGTATTTGATGGGCAGGTGCTAAGCTGGTAGAGGTACAATGTGAAAATGTATATTTTGGTGAGATAGAGTCGGCTTCGTATTAATGAACAAATTATCAAGAATCAATAGTTTTTTTTTATTTAAAGGAACAAGATAATTATTCTTTCAGTTATCATTATAGATATATAAGTATAAGTGGTTCACAAGCATTATAACTCTCTTTCTTTGTAAAACAAATATATATAGATATAGTGTGGCAATGTTATTAACGATCGTCATTTTACGAAATGTAAATATAATTTTATATGAGATTTAGATACTTTGTTTAATTTTTGACCTTATCCCAAACAAATCTAAATAGGAGGTGTATTACAATATAAGAAGCAAATCACTGCAAGAACTCATGAGAACATAAATAAAAAAAATATGCTGTTAGGAATAAGCTTATAAATAGACTATTCTAATTTTTATTATTCATCAGCATTGATGCAGTCACAGCAATATGTAAAAATTTGATTTGACACCAACACTACAATGTTACGTCATAATTTCATATGACGTCAATTAACTGCTAAATAGGCTGCCTGAGAGAAGTAGAATAATTTACAACACATCAAATAAAAACAGTTCTGCCACTCCATGTTCCTGCCTAAAATAAACTACTTGGGCAAACATACGCAAGAAATTACTTTCTACGTAAATATTATTCCTGTTTTTGCTTTCATTATGACAATTTCAGGCTTATATTTGATTTCCTGTATTTACCGTTAGAAATAAATCTTACCTTAATTATTAAAAGACTTATTAGTAAATATTTTCATTATCAATTCATTAAAAATGTATATTATTTATTCGTTTGACACTTTACTACCATGTTTTGTATTTTATAATGTGTTTGTTCCTAGAGAGAATTTGTGATACTGAGTGGCCGTGCTGAACAAGGGCGACAGCACGAGCAACTTGCACATCACTAATAGGCGTCATTTTACTTCTAATCAACGAAGATTGTCAACTGAATTCATCTATCTTTAGTAGGCTTTCATACGTCAATTCAAAGCATACTTGAGTTTTTTTTCATTTTGTTTTGAGTTATTAATTTACATTTTTAAGCGTAACTTAGAAGTAACTTAGAGTTGTAAAATTGTTTTAGTATTTTTTTAAAGTTAAATGTATGCCGTTGAAACATACCAATTTGATTTTTCGAGAACAATTATTTAAAAAATTACAGGTTTTGAAAAAAGTGTTCCCCTAATTTTTTGAGCAGTGAATCAAAGATCAAAGATTTTGACAGTACAAACGTTTTGCTCATTAATATTGACTAGATTTATTTTTAAATATATGTATATACTGGGTGTTTCGGAATTGGACGGCACTATTGTAGGTATGTGTTCTCTAGCATAAAATAAACAAAAAAGTCCATATAAACATAATTTATTACTAAGATATTGGAGCATAAAGATATTTTTGTACTCGCTTATCAAAACCTGTCATTTCACGATTCGATTTGCGTGCGTAAAAAGTTACTTTAAACACGAGTGCGTAAAAGTAAAGTTGGAACTTCCTAGAACTTAATTAATTTAGTGACATTTTAAAATCATAAATCCCTAACCTTAATAATATGCTACCCAGTTCGTTGTTTTTCTATGAAAATAAAAGGAAATGAAATAGAAATTGTTATATTTAGAAGGTATGTAATTCAATGCCAGAACAGCAACAAATATTATATAAATTACCATTATTCATTCTTTTCAGAAATTGAAACGGAACAATTATTAAAAATTTTGATGGGGCAATTTTGACAACCAGAGATTGATACCCCAGGGATTAACTGGTTTGTTTGAATTGATCTTGATTGCGAAGGTAGAGTAGCGTTGATTGTATTATTACATATATCTTGTATTTCAGATGTCGAACAAGGGTCATTGTTTTAGCCAATTGAATTCTACTATGCAGAGAATTTTCGATATATCCTTCTGCAACCGTAGATGATTTCCATCCACCATGCCTTTTAATTGAAAACAAGTCACCTTCTTGGTTTGCCAACAATGTCGCTGAACTCCTTCGAAAACAGTGACCTGTGAAGTTACTTGCGCTATCAAGCTGAGGGTAAAATTCCAATGTTATTCGCATTGGAATTTTGCCAATTGTATTAAGACCAACAGGTGAACAAACACACTTGCCATTGCGATATGTTAAAAAGAATCGCTGCTGGCTGTCCGGTCTTAAATTTGCATATTGCCGAATTAATGCAATCCATTCGGGCTTAATGATTGCAAATGTACGGCTGTTACCTGTTTTAGTTTCTCGAATTGTTACGATAATTAAATTCGATTTAAATTCTATGTCTCGCAATGACATTTTGCAAAGTTCTTCACGTCGACAAGCTCCAGAAATACCCAATATTAATACCGCCTATAAATAGTTTTAAATATACGGAAATGACTTTACCTTCATTAGTAGGAACAAAGAATTTGGTGCTTCAACAATAAATTTAGTAATTTGTTCTTCGGTTAATACTGCTGATTTTTTAGGCTGATGTTGCTTCGTTATCTGTTTTAAATACGCTATGAGTTTTGTATATTTAGATATATCCGTATTATCATATATTATTAAGCATGATTTTAACATAGAATAAGTGGACCATAATGATTTATTTGATTGTAAATTTTGAAAATAAACTAATAAACAATTTTCGGAGTATTTTTGTATATTTTTAGATCTAGCCCAAGTTACGAATTTAGTATAAGTGTTTTTGTATACGTTTTTTGATTTTATGGGTAATAAATTATCCACTGCAATATTGGCAGCTTCGTGAATTTCAGGCGGTATACATTGTATTTCATTATCAGAATTCCGGTTGTTGGTGAGGTTTTTATTTTGTATGGAATTTTTTGAATTTGATAATTTTAAATTAAATGTCACTTCAAATAATCAATACTGCCAACTCAAATTTTTTTAATTAATATCAAGAGATTAGTAGTGTGTCATAAACAATAACGTATTTAACAATATGTATTATTATTATTATAGTTCTCGTACAAAAAATATTCTACAAACTTCGTGCGTGAAACATTTCGCGAATTCGTGTCCATAAAGCGCTCGCCTACGGCTCGCGCTTTAAACTGGCCACTCATTCGCGAAATATGATTTCACGCACTTGGTTCGTAAATAACTATTATTTAATAATTCAAAGTAACTCTTCAAAGTGTCCACCGTTTTATTGAATGCAGTATTCAGCACGACGAATCCATGCTTCTTTGGCACTTCGTATAGCGTCAGTACGATTCTTGATAATTGCTAGGGCTTCACCGATCCCAAGCTCTTCTTGTGTGTCAATAGTAAACGTAGAATAAACTATAGATTTCATCCAGACCCAAAAAAATCTAACGGCGATAAATCAGGATATCGTAGTGACCATTAAACAGGTCTGTTTCGACCATATGTCGTGTTTAAATAATCAATGATAATATGAGTATAGTGAGCTGGAAGCATTGTCATGCATAAACCAACGCCCATGCAAATTGGCAAGTGGATTATCCTCTAGAAGCTCATGGAGATTGTTGTGCAAAAAATGCAAATAAAATATTTCTTAAAGCCTAGGTGACAAAAAGAAGATTCCTATGAGATTGTCGCTAAGAACACCAGACATTTAGTGAAAAGGTGTGTTGGTATTGCATGGTAACAGTTTTCTGCGGCCCAAATATGGGTGTTTCGAAAATTTGTAATCCCATTTCTTGTAAAGCAAGTTGTAATTAAGGTTTTTATGGCATATTGCATACTATTGGCAAGGGAATACACTAGAGAAGTTTTTTAAAACCTTAGAAGATCAGGACTGTTTTTAGTTATTTTTTTTATTGAGTTGAGTTTAAAGTTTACCTCTTCCAAAAACTTTGGGAGTTAATAAAATGAAAACTACACTTGCAAGTAATTTTGAATTTGTTGAACCACATAACAGTATGTATTAAATTTTAACTTAAAATTGGAGGCTCTATCTATATATATATTTTTAATTTGAGTTTAAATGCTGAATTTTGGGATTTTGCAAAATAAAAAACAGTTGAAAAATAAAGCCACGTGGGATTAATATTGAGTTATTGGATCTTAAGAGACAGCAAATAATCCTTCGTATCGACCAATTTAATTTGGCAAACGGTGCACCAAACATCCTGTATAATGTGGATAACCATTGTATATTTGCGAAAATAGACTTCTAATTGACATCTTCATACAACGTGTATTTTCTTATATTGAGGCCGACTTAAATATAATTCCATAATTTTGAAAATTTATTTTATTGCTAGGCTTATTTGGGTATTTAAAAGCCTAACTTTAAATTTAGCAACTGACTCATTTTATCTTACGTCCATCATAAATTATTATGAGCTGAACTTACGTATTTATTACTTCAAATCATATCTGAAAGGCTGTTTATCACCGTATTTATATAATAAAGACATAATATGATAATATGTAGGTTTTACCGTTATGCTTACTTAGTCCATTGTACTTAAATGTCTACATTATTACATATTATATTTATTTTAAGAGTTGGTAGATAATTAAAAAGCCGTGTTAACGTTATTCACCTGCCTTTATGCCCACGCTTTCAACGTTAATAACAACTTTCCAAAATTTACACCTTACAATGTGCACGACGTCAAATGAACGATGACTCAGTTGATCTTGTGGGTTGAATGGGTCGACACCAGTTTACCTTAAAGATCGTTCCTTTCCTGTAATGTCTGCGATTTTTGCAATGTTTTACTTCGGCAAAATGACTTCATAATCGTTAAATTCCAGTCACCGAAAACAGATCACATTCTACAGCCCACGTATGTCAAACTGGTACTGTTAAGAGAGTGACTATCTCTATAAAAGTTTCAAAACGACCTTTAGAACTATTTAAAACGTATATTATGTAATTTATATACATATTTATGTGCCTGGTTACAGGATAGATAAATGTAAATATTGTTAAATTTTCTTCTGTGACAGTTCTAATATAAAAAAAATGGGTGTGCTTAAGGGTGGGCTTTTCCCTAAGAAAAATTTCGAACGGCGTATGTCGGGTTGCCTGAAATATGTTGAATATATTTACGGAGTTTAATATGCCTGTACCTTTTACACGATGGTATACGACCAGCAACATGAAGCGATTCCTGGTCAACTGGAAAGCAAATAAATTTGGGATATTTGTCTCCTGCATTTATTGCATGAAAATATTGCTGCATCTCTTTTGTTCGAAATTTGTTTTTGCTATTTTTGAATATTCTTTTGGCTTGTATTCATTTAGTTTTATTAAGACTCCCGTTTTATGTAATTTGTAATTATTTTAATGATATTTGCCGGAATTAATTAGATATTAAATCTTATTCTGCAATAAATATATAGTTTTATTACTATTATTTATGATTATTCATTATTTAAGTTGTACTTCTTATTATTTCTCACCATGATTTGTATTTACTTTACATGTTGAGGCTTTGTAATAATATGAGTAATGTTTTAGAGAAAACTAAAATCTGATAAAAAAAATGTATTGTAACAAGAGTGCCGGTGTTTCTTATAAAATGTAAAAAAATTGTATATTCTTCACAATCGACACTGATATTGTCAGTTAGCGAAAAAAATCTATTGTAGCAACAGTGCCGCTGTTTCTTATAAAATGTAAAAAACATTTATATTCTCTAAGTAGCCCATGTTTTAAGTTATTGAAAATTATATTCTTCACAATCGACACTGATATTGTTAGTTAGCGCAATTAAATTATAAAAATTTCACCGTGAGTAGGTAAGATCCGAACTGTGCGGACTCCGAACTAATCATTGATTAGAAGCCAATGTTAATACCACAACTTGATATCAAATGTTATTGATATTATCAATTTTTTTTATTTATATCTTGCACTGTTTAATTTTTTTTAGTAAAGCTAAAATTTTTAAATAAGCGTTATGTGGCAGACAAAACGTCAAACGCAATCCTTAGCGCACTGCCTTAGAGGTAGAGTGCAAAGGGCGTTTTTTTTTCATGGTATTCCCAGTAGGCCTAATTCATGTTTTTTACAACATTTTTTTTTTAAAAAGTATAAACAGTGTAGAAAATAAACAAGATTGGCCAAGTAGCGTTTTATCTAAACGTATCACAATCAGTAGGTACATACTAATTCTCCAATTTGACGTTTCTAATTTCTCGATTTCTCAAAATACGAGGATCCATAATTTGAGATAATAAAGCGAGAAAATAAAATTACTCTAACTTAATTACCATTTCTGGTCAGAGTTCTACATCTATGTGTATTGTCTCATACCAAGTATCCTTCTTTAGATCATTGGCAAAAGTAAGAAGCACAATCCAAGTGTTCACAAAAGATATATCTTGGTCCATTTATAATGTCACACTGCAATTTCACTATCTATAATTTGTGTTATTGTTAAGTTCGAACTTTTGTAATGTTCAATTGCTTTTGTCACGGCCGAATTGAATTTAGGTTTTTTTTCAAACAGTCCCTAATTTTATTTATATAATTACGTAATATATGATTTCGGCACTCGATTTTTTGAATAATTTTTTGGGGACCGTTTCACGTAGTTTTCTAAGAACGATGCTATCACCGTCCCCTTTTAAGCTACACTAAATTACACCGTGCATTTCACGAGAAACCTTCCGTAATAATTGTCGACTCCATGACTGTTGACGACGAAGAATAATTTTTGTAGCATACGTGATCTTTAGATTTACCAAATTTTGCACAAATTAAACAAAATTTGTTTTTCACGCCTACATACAATTTTTTTTCGTTCGCCATCCAACAATTGCTGCCACTCCTGATAAACCGCTCGCTGTAATTAAACTTATAAGCTCGTTTGGCCCATGCTCTTTTACTTACTCACATATACAAAAAAAAATCTAAAAACTGTTCTGGAGTCAAAATACAAAGTATAAATAACATAAAAACATGAAGGCACAACAAATTCAGATATTAAAAAAATACTTTTACCATCTAGAAAACTGAAAATTGTGTAACTTCCTGCCACTTAGTTTGAAGAGTCCGACAAACTTCTAAGTTCGTATCTTACAAAGACATAAAGTTGTTCTTGTCAGATTTTAGTTTTCTACAAACATTATTAAAAAGCTTCAGCATGTAAGGTTACAAATAATAATAAGTCGTGCAACTGTATCATTAATAATAATAATAATAATGCATATTTATTGCCGAAGAAAACTGCATTTTGAAAGTGAGAAGAATATTAACGAACAGAAAAAAAGTCTAACAAAGTAGACGTATCAAGTATCAATGTTATCACGTAATCAATCATAAATGAACACCGAAAAATATCTGAAATATATTACAATTTGCTTGTATATACCAATCGCATGTAGTTTCTTTTACAAATATGTTTAATGTATACTTATTATAATAATAATAATATCAACATATATTTATTCCAGACGAAAAATTAATATCTAATACATTCTCCCAAATATCCTTAAAATAATTACAAAATAAAGCCGATATATATGAATGAAACATTCGTTTACCTAAGGTAATAAAAAAAGTTGAAGATCTCTCTGTTTATATGATGTTCGGCTTAAGGCTGGCGTATTGTACGATACACCGGACAATATTCACGTTGAAAACACGCTCACATTTTTTTGAGATGAAGGAAACTTGATTCGAGGTCGTAGGGGGGTTTTAAATGTCTAATTGGTCCGTTTTGAACCTGTGTACTGTGAATAAAATACCCCTTTTAGAGGTAAAAATAAATATTTTTTATCTGTAATTTTCAAATAAAGTATAGCATTCTTGTACCCCCCAGGACCTCAAAAAATTAGTTTGCATTGTTACAAAAAATAGTGCAACGAAAATAATATCTTCGTTTGTAAATGGTATCAAAAATAAAAATGCGTGGATATTATGTGAAAATGGGGTTACAATTCAACTATAGTGTGGAGAAAAACCGTCAAGGTGTAGAATTATCACGTCAGGAACTTAAATATTAGTGTAGCTTCTGGACATTAGGTGGCGCTGCAAATTAGGGCGTATACTTATATGTATTATTAATTAAAAATTTCTAAAGGATAGCTACTTTTATTTATGCAAAAGTACAATTGCTCATTTGCTATTTGTCAAATAATAATAACAGTTTTATATTATTATTATTTATTCAACCGTTTAACACTTTGCGGAATGTAATATATAATATATATCTACCTATAAAAAACAAAAACGATGATAAATTTGCAATATAATAATCTTACACATTGTTTACTTTCGAGTGATGTATATTTATAGTAATTTTTGAATTTTTGACATTATTTGAAATATGTATGTTGTGATAACTGGTGAAAAAGTGAAAACCTTTCTTGATTTAATATATGATATAATTAACTTCTTATAATGTTATCTAATTATGAATACATGTGTATTTATAATTGTACTGAAATAAGTAAAATCTGCAGAGGTACCTAGCTTATATCTTGATAATCTCGAAGACTTAAACAATACTTCTCCTCATACTATTATCAGAAATTATGTTAAATTTTTAGAATATAATATCCAAATAAACTTTACTTAAACACATAAACATGGATAAACTAGAAGATGGTATACCAACTATAGGTATATTTAATTTAGTCTACTTCAGAAAATTAAATAATTCTTGTTGCACATATTTATTGAAGTCTGCGACGAGACTGAGATAGATATCTTAAAATTTAGAGATTTTTTCTTAAAAAGGTAAAAATCACAGATTTTACTTTCTTATACGTAGTATAAGGAAGTATTGTGATGATGAAAATTTTCGACCTCGAGATTTTTGCAGATGTCCACGTTTTGAGGTCCCCTGATACCAAAAAAGTGGTTTTTAAAAAAATGTCTCTCTCTGTGTGTGTGGGTCTGTCTGTGTGTCTGTCTGTCTGTGTGTCTGTCTGTGTGTCTGTCTGTCTGTGACCACGATAGCAGTCAAACCGCTGGAGATATCAATTCAAAATTTTGTATTTACGTGTATAATCTCCCTCTTGAGATCTGATTAGTTTTTCAGTAAAATCGGTAGACCGGAAGTAGCAGTTTACTTCAGTGAAAAAATTGAAATTTGCAAATATTTCTTCAATTACTAAGTTTAGACTAATTTATAAAGAATTCATAAGTATTTAGAACTTAATTTCCAATATCTTTTATATAAAAAAAATTTCAAGATTCGGACCGGAAGTATCACTTTTACTCTTACCGAATAACGATTTTTTGCAAATATGTCGTAAATTATGCATTCTATATACATTTATGAAGAGTACAAAAGTATTTAGAGTTAGATTTGGAATATTTTTTGTATAAATGAAATTTCAAAATTCGGACCGGAAGTAACGCTTTCATACGTATAAGAAAGTCGTGTGGTGGCCACACCTCATTTTTTAGTTGGTTTTTGCTCGATCGTAAGTATATAGTGAATCCAAAGCTCCAAATGTGGCTTGTCGTCCAGGCACATATTGTCTGTATATAACAAAATATCACCATTTGCTTCTTATTTATCAGTTTTGTTGATGAAACTTATGTAGTATATAATTTATTTATAATTATTTATCAATTATTTATTTACTTACAAATTTATGATATATTATTCACAGACCTAGTGAATATATGTGATGTACAAACTTAGCAATAAATGAACCTTTTTGTTTTTAATAAATAATTTCATTAATTTTCTAAGTATTAAGTTATTTCGTGTTTTCCTAAAAATCTACAAAAATATTCAAAAGATTGTATCATAGTCGAAACGAGCTAGAAGAATCAGTTTGGTCTTAAACTTTAGCTACTTACCTCTACTATAAATGCGATGTCAGATTTTGGCATAGAAAACACCATTTACTTACTATCGAGCAAAAACCGATTTAAAAAAAAATTTCAAATTTCGAAGAGGTCTATCTCCGGAAGTATTGGAGCTAAATATCCCGTTTTTGTATTAAATTGTTGAAAATTTTCTCTAGTTTAATAAAAGCGTAAACGGCTTTTTTGCTCAAACTAATACTTTAGGAGATATTTTGTAAAAACAGGCCAAAACATTTAGCCGTTTTTTCAAGATGGCGGCGTTCGCGGTGGTGGCGGAAATAAGAAAACTTGGGACTTTGTAACAATCTGCCAATCCATACACCATATCAACAAATCAAAACTACCCTAATTAGTGTAACCATGCGAGACTTTTTGGTATAGTTTGACTGGACTATTTGTATATTCTATGTATATGTACATCGGTGATGTTTCTATCACAGAAAGTTAATATTCTACGTTTTAGATATCTCTTGAAGGTACTAGATTTGGTAGACCATATACAAATATGGCACAATAGGCTTAAATTATGTGTTCTGCATGTTCAACCATTTCGTCAGGTAGATAGGTTCTTTTTCGGTGGTTTATACCGAAAATTCTTTATGTTGTTATTAATAGTGCAATATTAGGTAAGTCTATTAAACGAATATAAGAGTATATATGTCATCTTTGGATAATATGAAAAATCTAAACCTTATTTTTACAAACTTACTTCAATTCGGTAAAATATATTCAGGTACGTTTAACAACTAAAATAATTACTTTCTCTTCTGAATGTTGCGCATCTCCAATATTATTTAAGAAGATAATAAAATATGACTAATGTTAAGTAAAGGAGTGCAGCTGATTTTTGCCAAAAACACTAGTGTCACCTGTAGACAAGCTATAATTGAAAATATTTACTATAAAAATTAATTGTGGACTAAAATACAACCGTAAGTAATTAATACCTATTGATTTTTTCTGGTTACATTCTGAATCATATCCCCTACACACACACAGTTAGAGTTTTGAAAATCACAATATATGCTGTCAGTTTTAGTTCATATGTTCAGAGACCGGACATGAGCGGCCGATGGCTCATCACCCACGCGCGCACTATTGAAATTTTATATTTTTAAAAAGTTTTCAGTTTTATTTATATAATTGGATAACAAGTGGGTGGTGATCTATAAAATACAAAATACGTTATTATTTGTTTATATTGTAGTTAAAATCGCGTAAATTCCCCGTATTTTATTAATCTTACGAAATATAAGGTAAATAGAATACATTTTAAAAACACCTCACGCTTCTACCTACGTCCATGAAGAAAGGAATTTAACATTAAAATCGACTTTTTTGCTGTCCGTTTTCTCGAGGAAAACAGATGTTGTAGTTCACCATATGAATAGTGCTATTCAGTAACTGTGTGATGTTATACTTTATTTCTTTTGTTCGTCATAATTTCGGTCTCATATGTCCGAATTATTACACATTGTTTAGAATAAAACTACAGTCTATGGTCAACTGTTCTCCTCTTTCTACTCTTTGTAACACATCACACAAAATGTCACTTATAAATATTTTATTTTCATTGGTTTTTACCAGTTTTTGTGCGGCAATAGAAGGTTGATGGTATTGTCCAACATTCTTGTTACAATGACCCATCCAAAATTCATTAAACACACTACAAATTAAGCGAGAAAGAAAACTTCAAACAGCTAGTGAAAATGATGACACATGGATTAGAAACGTCATGAGAATAGTTTTTTAATAATGAGTGGTGTCAGTCGACGAATAAGCTGTAGAGATGCATTCATACGGATGCACGTAATGATTGCCCTGCAATTACTTATTTCAATTATTATTATATGCAAAGAAAAATGCAAACAAGTATACTAAAGTGACCAGCTTTCATACATACAGTACACGGAATAATTTATTATTAGAAATACCACGGCCAAATGCTCTTTCAGTGACAAAAGTCCAATGTACGTGTCTATAAGAGTCTACAATAAATTACCAAACAAATTTAAAGTGTAGCCATACAGAAAATTTAGAAATGATATTAAAAAACTTCTGCCTTTAAAAGATTACTACTCTTAGGATGAGTACCTCAATGACCCCTCCATGTAATCAAACTGTAGTTCTAGTTTTTTTATATGTATCTACAACTCTTATGCTGTCTTTTAATGTTTAAATGATATAAGGACGTATCCCATTCCGAAAGGTGACCGGCATAAAATGTTTGTATTACTTAATTTTTATACTTATTCACTTGTTCTATACCATGTTTATGGTCACATGAACTAATAAATATTATTATTATTATTATTAATATTACTTCAGAAAATGTGTTTTTCCAAACTTGAATCGTTTTATTCCTATTTATTTTATAAGGCGTACCTATTTGAAATTTTATAAAATGCTATAAATGAATGCTTGTATTTATTGATGCTTAACTGTTGACATTATTTCTATATACCTATATATATTACTCCTATGCTTTAGTTGGTCAGGTTCCTAATAAATACTCGCATAAATTTAAAATACTATGTAAACAAAAACGTGTTCATGGTGTTTCTTTAATAATTTTTTGTGCGTGTTTATTTTTTTGTTTCTGTCTATGTTCGAGTTCATTTAAAAGCCCAAGATATAAATTTGTTGCTGTAAAAGGAATCTACATTTCTGTAGCTGTCTACAATAAGTTCGACTATTTGCCAACATGAACCCGCCACATTACGGCACCTCATCTTACCCCCCACATTTATTTTCCTCAGGTCCACCAAACTGAAAACTAAACGCCAGCCTTAATACCTCCTCTTAATCCTGGGAATTTGTAAAACAAACAAACAAACAAAGGGGCCGCGGCAAAAGACTCCTCCAGGAGGTATTAATTGAATTTAGGGTAAAGTTGGGTTATGTTATTAATTAAAACAATAATTTTCCACAACGTTATAATATTTTAATAATTCAAAGCTTAATGATACGTAATGATACCCGATGTTAATAACGACCTGTGTTAATAAACGACACTATAACCAAAAACAAGTCGTATCGCGAATAAATGTTAACAGTCGAGGTTTAAATACAAACGGGCACACTGAGTAATAGTTGTTGTACACTTTGAAACAACTAAATATTATGAAATAGCAACAATACACACACTGCTTAATAATGATGGAGGAGTTGGCATTAACCAATAATAAAATAAAAGTTATCCGTTAAAAAGTCAAACACACACTGAATATAGATACTAATAACGATACGTTTGAATATTAATAATGTTATAAACAAATAATGTACATAGGGATAAATATAGGTTAGGTATTTGGAGGTTAGGGTTTCACTAGCGCGTGAATTTAAGGTTAAGTCTCCGAATACAACAATATAGTTAATGATCCACCGTGAATTTATTAATATTATACATTAATAACGGCGCGCACTGAGTTTAAATAATTTGGTGGAGGCGCTGGAATTCAACCAACAATGTTAAATAAAATGATTATTACTGGAATAAAAGTTAAACAAACGCTGCATATGGGTACCAGTAATAACGAACTTGGATAATAATATTGTTATAAACAAATATAATGTATACGGGTAGATATCGGTTGGATATTTGAAGGTTATGTTTCACTACCGCGGGGAATTTAATATTAACACTTTAGCAATAGCAATGTCGTTAATGAATCCACGTGAAGTTAATATGATAATTCATTAACAAAGGCGCACACTGAATTTAAATGTTTTGGTGGAGGTGCTGGCATTCAACCAACAATGTTAAATAAAAAACGCGGGCTTAATAGGTTTTTCACTGCACTTACGGTTAATTGCTACAGCGTAAGCAGCTGTAGCTTGTCCTGGTGCACTGAAGTTAATACTATGGGCGAACACTAAAGAGGGACCGTAAGTTTGGTATCTTTACGCGAAATAAGCGCACTGTAAATAACTAAACGGCCGCTACTACGTACACAGTAGTAGGATCCTCCTATAACTTCTTCGGTCGATACTAGGCGATACGTCGGCTGTATTCCACCACGTGGAGATACTCTCGGACGTCGGTGAACTTGGATTCCGACGAAGAAGGCGTCCGAAATAAAGAATTCCTCAAGAATTCTTCGTGGATTCTTGGTCCGTGTGGTCACCTGTACACGTTTCGCCGTGTACTTCCAAATGACCTGGAAGTGCCTTTTTGGTCCCTTGTATTACGTAAGCAGTAAATACAATTCCGCTGGATGGCTTTCTGGAAAGTCCGCTCGGTATCGGTGGCCTGTTATCTGCTGGTCCAGGAGTTGATGCTGGCAGGCGGGTGACCGAGATGGGACTCGATATCATGTAGGCATTTGCCTCAGCTTATATAGGTTTCCAAATGTGTTTACGTTTTAATTTGGGAACCCCGGTGACGCAGGTGGCGAACAAAGAAGTATTCATTTCACGGTAATTTCCCTTGGGGCCTAAATAGGGTTACGTCTTCTACGTGTATTAGATATTTAAGCGTTTTCAATTGGCCGTGGGCGGAGCCTGTGATTCGTATCCCAAAAGAAAATACAAAATAAATTTTGTATTTTAATCGTTCTGATTGGTTATGGGGCGGAGCCTATGATTCGTACCAAAATTGTCTCAAAAAGTTATTACGCGAAATTTCTCTAACTTCACGAATATTCTGATTGGGTTGTGGGCGGAGCCTATGATTCGTATCAAAATTGTCTTAAAAGGTTATTACGCGAAATTTGTACTTTTACGAATGTTTTGGGATTTTAATTTATTCTGGAAGAACGGGATAAGATAGGAATAAAACATGTACACTTATATTGGGCCTGGACTTGTTCTGTGGGAAAACGTCTTATTTGTTTCCATCGGAAGAGGCTGTTGGTAACAATTGACCCCCCCCCGAAAAAGACGTTGTTCCACACGACATTCCAGGCCCCAAAAAAAAATATGTCATAATTAGCAAAATACATTTTAATTTCGATTCCCAATGTGTCCCGTTGCTCCTGGTGGGCCGCTCTAAAGTCCCGTTGCTCCTGGAATCTTACGTTGGCTGGGTCCTGGTGCTCCTGGTGGTGGATGATCACGTGGCTGGTGATCATCAAGTTCAGCCGGCTGGAGTGGTTGACCCTGGTTTGGGCGTCTTGCTATACGGACTTGATCAATATGATATTTTGTCCATTGTGCGCCAGGTCGTTCCACCCAGACGGCTGTTGGTCCGGCTGCTTCCCGGACTGGGTATGGTCCTGCCCATTTTGCGCCGAATGGTTGTCCTGGTGGGAGGTGGGTGCGTACCATGACCAATTGACCGATGCGTGGTTGAATTGGCATGGGTGCATTTTGCTCTATGTATCTGTCACGATACCTTCGTTCATTAGTATGTATATTTTGGATTCGCTGCGGCCCAGTTTCTGGCGGGACATTGTGTGGGTCTCGCCATTCACCAGGTCTCCGCAGTTCGAACCCAAACAATGCCTTTGCCGGGGAATAGCCCGTCGCAGCGTTCTTTCGGCATCTTAAATTAAAGAGTACCGTGTCGAGTTTCTCGTCCCACCTCTCTGGCGTTTGCCCTTCTAACTGGAGACGTAGGCCCTTCTTTAATTCCTGGTTTCGCCTTTCTACTGGATTCGCCCGTGGGTGGTAGATTGGGGTAGTCCAATGGATGCATTTCCATTTACGTAAGGCAGCATCCCAGGCGACGGACGTGAATTGTGGGCCATTATCCGTTAGGATAGCCATTGGGTAGCCGAATCTCAGGAACACTTCCTCCAAAGCGTCTATTACGGCATGGTTGCTGGTAGTTGGTACCGCTCGTACCTCGGTCCATCTGGTGTGGAGATCCATTATGACCACACCAAATCTATTGCCCTTTCTTGATGTGGTCAGTGGTCCCACGATGTCGACGGACAGGACTTCGAAGGGACGTCTCGGGGCATGAGGTCGGAGAGGAGCCTTGGCTTGTAGGGGTCCCCTTTTGAAGGCATTACATAGCCTACATCCCCGGACATAGTCCATCACTTCTGCTCGGATTCCTGGCCAATGGAAGCGATTGGTGATTGCTCCATAGGTCTCTTCGGTTCCTGGGTGTCCTGCCGTCGGATCGTCATGGTACTGATGCAGTACCTGGGCTCTGGCTGTCTCTGGGACCAAGATTGGCTGGTGGGTTCCCTCTCGATATCTTATGAAGCCATCGAGATATATAAAATCGGGATGGTTTTCTCCGGGTCGGTTTGGATGGAGTTGTTCGATTAACTCCCTCATGGCTGGGTCATCTTGCTGTGCATCTTGTATCACATGGTATAAAGGGTCCCTCTCCTGTAACAAACAAACAAACTCTCCACTGGCCTGGGTTATTGGTTGCTGCGTGTCTGGTACTAATCTTTCCACTTCATCCAGTTCCAGTGGAGTGGTTTCGTCACTGGGATGGCGGGAGAGTACATCCGGAAGTTCATTTTCTCGTCCTGGGATGTGTTGGACTTCATATGAAAATTCCTGGAGGAGGAGTGACCATCTCATTAGCTTGGATCTGGTTTCTTTAAAGCTATGTAACCATGTGAGTGCCTTACTATCGGTCCGGAGTCGGAATGGTCGGTCTTCTAGGTATGGCCGATATTTTCTGATGGCCCATATAACGGCCAGACACTCTTGCTCGTTAATATGGTACCTTACTTCTGTCTTGTTGAATCGTAGGCTGGCATAGCTTACGATTCTTCTTTGGTCCTCCTCCTCTTGATATAGTACGGCAGATGCGCCTATGCTGCTGGCGTCTGTCTGCAAAATGAACGGCAGCCTAAAGTCCGGGCGGTGCAGGAAGAGGGGCCTTGTTACCGCTTCTTTAATTGCCAAGAAAGCTTCCTCGGCAGGCTTAGTCCATCGGTAAGTGGTGTTGGTGGTCAAGAGATCTGTAAGGGGTGCCATCGTTCTTGATGCATCTGGTATGTAGTCTCTCAACCAGTTCACTATGCCTAGGAAACGGCGAAGGGCCTTCCTCGTCTTGGGTATTTCATGGGACTGGATTGCTTCGATGTGGATCGTTTGGGGCTCGTTCCCTTCTTTAGTGACCATATGGCCCAGATACTCTAAGGAGGGACTGGCAAACCGGCATTTCTTCATATTTAGTCTTAGGCCGTGTTGCTGAATTCTTTCCAACACCAAACTCAGGTGTCGTAGATGTTCCTCCATATTGTCAGAGTATATGATGATGTCGTCCAGGTAGGCCAGTGCAAAGTTCTGCAGATAGCCTACCAGGACATCCTGGGCCATTAGCTTTTGGAAGGTGGTCGGGGCCCCCTTTAGGCCGAAGGGCATCACTTGAAATTCATAGGCAGCGCCCTCTGGTGTCGTGAAGGCGGTCAGTCGCTTGGATGCCTCTTCTAATTCGATCTGCCAATATCCATTGCGCAGATCTAGTGTGGTGAAAATCTTCGCCGTCCCTAGGTCCTTTAATGATTCCTGAATGGGTGGTAGTGGACTGGCTTCATTTTCCGTCTTGTCGTTAAGGCGGCGGTAATCGACGCAGAACCGGGGCTCCCCATTCTTTTTCGTCACTATAACTATCGGAGAGTTATACTCACTGTGGCTAGGTCTGATAACTCCGGCCGCAAGCATCTCCTCAACCTGGGTGGCGATGACCTTCTTCTTCTGCGGGGTGTACTTATACGTGGGCACCCTCACTGGCACATTATCCTTCAGGCGTATTGTGTGTTTGGTGGTGGTGGTGGTTTGTATTCGTCCACCTTCCATGAACAGGTCCTGGAAATTGTTGATGATGGTCTTGAATTTCTCCCTTTGTGGGTTCGTCCAATCCTGGACGTCAACGGGAATATCTTCAAGATTCATCGTTGTTGAAGTAGTTCGTGGTGGCGTTTTATCGAAGTAGATCGTATGCCGTCGTTTAACTCCAACATGGACACATCCTCTCAGGTAGTCCAGGACCGCATGGTTCTCTGTTAGCCACGGGTGCCCAAGTATGATTCCTGCCTGGAGACATCCCACCTCCAGGGCTTCGCATTGGAAGTCGTACTCTTGCCCCGCAGTTGCCTTTAACAGTCCAAGTTTATTAGTGACGAAAGTTTTACCTTTAATTGCCATTGTAAATTCCACGGCGGCTGTCGTGGTAGTTGACCCAAACATCCATTCGGGTCTGGCCAGGTTCTTACTTGCGGCACTGTCAATTCGGGCTGTCACTGGGTGGCCATCAATCCGTAATTGGATGGATGCCGTTTGGTTTGTGGGTGTCGTGGTAATTAGGGCCGTTCCGCTGCTGGCTTTGGAGCGGCCCTCTGCTCTTCCCCCGACTGCTTAGTGGGTGCTGGGTGCTTAGCCGCAAAACTTGCTGGCTGGTTGGGGCAGTCCCGGTTGAAATGTCTGCCAGTGCAGAACCAACATCTGGGCAACGATCTCTCGGCAACTGGTTCCCTCTTTGGTACCGCTGGGGGAGCTGCAACTTCTTTCTTTAAAGGTACTGTTGTTGTCTTACCTTTAAACTGCTCGAAGACTGTTGACCACTTTTCGCAGGTATCATGTAGGTCCTTTAATGTCTTCGGTCCCACTTGCGTTATTTGAACGCAATACTGCTGCGTCATCTGCATGATGATGTGATTCACTAAGTCTTGTTCCGGCCAACTTGGGTTTAGTCTTAGGCATAAACGTTTCATTCTTGTGATGAACGTTGCTGGATCTTCATCCCAGCGTTGCCTTGTTTCACATGCCTGTTGGAGAGCCTTCCTTCTTTGTGGGCTCATAAACTCCCGTCGGAACCGGTGGTCAAACTCCCCCAGAGTATCAAAGCCTCCTTCGTTCTTCTTGAACCAGTTGGCTGCTTCTCCTGTCAGGAACGGGCGGACTGCGTCATCTATATCCTCCGGCACCTCAAGACGGGCTGTCTGCAAGTGGGAGGTTAGTCTTGCTAGGAACGTGGTTGGATCCTCAACTAGGTGTCCACTGTACACCCTTGGTGGTGTAGGTATATTGGTGATGACACTGCACGGACTGCAGCAGTGCCTTTGGTGGTGAACACCCTCCGTCTTGGATACCGTTCCGTTCCCTTGGTTGCTGACTCTGATGACTTCATCCTGGGTTTGGACAGCTGCAGTGGATGCCTCCTCTTCCTGGACGGCGGTGATGACCTCCTGGTCCTGGAAGTCGATGGCAGCCTTCGGGTCCTGGCCATCCTCATTACCTAATAAATAACTAATGGAGGTGCTATCCTCTTGATCCTCGGTACGTGATGCGACCCTGGACGTTGAGGCGGTGTTGGATGTGATGGTGGCTTTAGTCGTTCCCTCCAGAGCCGTCATCCTTCTACCTATGTTTCTGAGTTCATGCAACATGATCTCAAGCTGCAGGGCTGGATTAGCGGCACCGGGGGTGGTTGTCCGTAGCGAAGGCGATTGTCTTGGGCTAGGACCATCCAATTCCACGCTGTCACTTGATTGTCTGGTTTTTCGTGCTGTCCTCTTAGGCATCTTGAAGCCTGGTGTCTCTCTTGCTTAGGTGGATGGGTCGGTGGTGGATCCGCGGACACAATCCTGTGTTCGTAGTCCCACGTTGCTGGGCGCCACAATAATACCTCCCCTTAATCCTGGGAATTTGTAAAACAAACAAACAAACAAAGGGGCCGCGGCAAAAGACTCCTCCAGGAGGTATTAATTGAATTTAGGGTAAAGTTGGGTTATGTTATTAATTAAAACAATAATTTTCCACAACGTTATAATATTTTAATAATTCAAAGCTTAATGATACGTAATGATACCCGATGTTAATAACGACCTGTGTTAATAAACGACACTATAACCAAAAACAAGTCGTATCGCGAATAAATGTTAACAGTCGAGGTTTAAATACAAACGGGCACACTGAGTAATAGTTGTTGTACACTTTGAAACAACTAAATATTATGAAATAGCAACAATACACACACTGCTTAATAATGATGGAGGAGTTGGCATTAACCAATAATAAAATAAAAGTTATCCGTTAAAAAGTCAAACACACACTGAATATAGATACTAATAACGATACGTTTGAATATTAATAATGTTATAAACAAATAATGTACATAGGGATAAATATAGGTTAGGTATTTGGAGGTTAGGGTTTCACTAGCGCGTGAATTTAAGGTTAAGTCTCCGAATACAACAATATAGTTAATGATCCACCGTGAATTTATTAATATTATACATTAATAACGGCGCGCACTGAGTTTAAATAATTTGGTGGAGGCGCTGGAATTCAACCAACAATGTTAAATAAAATGATTATTACTGGAATAAAAGTTAAACAAACGCTGCATATGGGTACCAGTAATAACGAACTTGGATAATAATATTGTTATAAACAAATATAATGTATACGGGTAGATATCGGTTGGATATTTGAAGGTTATGTTTCACTACCGCGGGGAATTTAATATTAACACTTTAGCAATAGCAATGTCGTTAATGAATCCACGTGAAGTTAATATGATAATTCATTAACAAAGGCGCACACTGAATTTAAATGTTTTGGTGGAGGTGCTGGCATTCAACCAACAATGTTAAATAAAAAACGCGGGCTTAATAGGTTTTTCACTGCACTTACGGTTAATTGCTACAGCGTAAGCAGCTGTAGCTTGTCCTGGTGCACTGAAGTTAATACTATGGGCGAACACTAAAGAGGGACCGTAAGTTTGGTATCTTTACGCGAAATAAGCGCACTGTAAATAACTAAACGGCCGCTACTACGTACACAGTAGTAGGATCCTCCTATAACTTCTTCGGTCGATACTAGGCGATACGTCGGCTGTATTCCACCACGTGGAGATACTCTCGGACGTCGGTGAACTTGGATTCCGACGAAGAAGGCGTCCGAAATAAAGAATTCCTCAAGAATTCTTCGTGGATTCTTGGTCCGTGTGGTCACCTGTACACGTTTCGCCGTGTACTTCCAAATGACCTGGAAGTGCCTTTTTGGTCCCTTGTATTACGTAAGCAGTAAATACAATTCCGCTGGATGGCTTTCTGGAAAGTCCGCTCGGTATCGGTGGCCTGTTATCTGCTGGTCCAGGAGTTGATGCTGGCAGGCGGGTGACCGAGATGGGACTCGATATCATGTAGGCATTTGCCTCAGCTTATATAGGTTTCCAAATGTGTTTACGTTTTAATTTGGGAACCCCGGTGACGCAGGTGGCGAACAAAGAAGTATTCATTTCACGGTAATTTCCCTTGGGGCCTAAATAGGGTTACGTCTTCTACGTGTATTAGATATTTAAGCGTTTTCAATTGGCCGTGGGCGGAGCCTGTGATTCGTATCCCAAAAGAAAATACAAAATAAATTTTGTATTTTAATCGTTCTGATTGGTTATGGGGCGGAGCCTATGATTCGTACCAAAATTGTCTCAAAAAGTTATTACGCGAAATTTCTCTAACTTCACGAATATTCTGATTGGGTTGTGGGCGGAGCCTATGATTCGTATCAAAATTGTCTTAAAAGGTTATTACGCGAAATTTGTACTTTTACGAATGTTTTGGGATTTTAATTTATTCTGGAAGAACGGGATAAGATAGGAATAAAACATGTACACTTATATTGGGCCTGGACTTGTTCTGTGGGAAAACGTCTTATTTGTTTCCATCGGAAGAGGCTGTTGGTAACAGCCTTAATACAGTCGACCAGGTAATATACCTTCCATATAGCAGCTGGTCTTAGACATTACAAAACTGTGAGTAAGAGGTTGAATTGTGTGTTGCCTATTTGCCATCAGTGCGAACTTTGTGGCCTTTCTCATTGGTTTCAAAGGAATTTTTTGGAGACCAGGATTATTTTGAAAGTAAAGTAAATACATTGTCGTGTTCTGAATAAAAGTATCTAGGTGCTCACGATTCAAAAAAGTACTTTTTAAGCACAGTAAGTTTTATATCGCTATAAAACGAAAAAAATTCAAAATGCTGTATTTTAACTATTTTTTAATATAATTGCAAATTTTAATCGTGAGTCACAAGAACAAATATTGGTTGTTTCGTCTACTTACTTTTACTTTCTTATACGGAGTATAAGGAAGTATTGTGATGGTGAGATAATTTTCGACATCGAGATTTTTGTAAATCTCCACGTTTTGAAGTCCTCTCATACCGAAAAAATGATTTTAAAAAAATGTCTGTCTCTCTGTGTGTGACCACGATAGCGGTCAAACCGCTACAGGTATCAATTCCAAATTTTCAGTTTCCTTATGTCCGTCAACGTAGCATAAATAATAAAGATATAAGGAATAATATTTTGTCAAAATACTTTTAGATTTTTCTAATTAAAATAATTCTAATTTTTTTTCCAGGTAAGAATAACCACCCACCGTCTTTTACCTATAATACGTATATGAACGTTAACATCTTTCTCGTAAGTACTAAATAACACTTTATTATATCTCTTCCTTAATTGTAACGATAATAGTTAAGAATTACAAGAACGGACATACTCGGATGATTTACTAATTGCTGCTAGCGTTTCTTCAACCTTAATTGATAATGATCGACTTAATTGACGCCGTAACTGTCCTACAGTAATTATTAATTACCGATTGATCTCATAATTTTTTCTCGTACGGTGTTCTTGTTATATTATATTATTATTGCACGGTGGGAAATGTGATATCACATATCGTGAGCATTATTAAAATGCAATCATTGTTGGGTAATGTGAATTTTTAACGAGTTGATAAGAAGTGAAATATTCTTGGTAAATATAATACCTACATATTACATATCTATGTATGGAGTAGATTTGAGTGTTTTTATCATGTATATTACAATTTTACTAATGTACTTAAGCTTACATGTAGAAATTTATTAGAAAATATAGATAAAATATATAAACACTGAAAATTTCGGTAACAAGCAGTTGGTTCCTGACTCGTGATTTATATAAATTCGGGTAACTTCATATTTATGTAGGCGAAAACAAGTGACATAATTAAGAAGTGTCAGATATTTTTCTACGGTGAGACAGGAGAACGCTTTCGTGTGATGATTTATTATGATTTTCGAAGTGGTTTAAGTCAACAAGAATGTGTCCAGGAATGAATTCTGCTTTTGGTAGTGAAACACTATCTAAAACTAAATATATTGCTTGTTTCAAGAATTTAAACTTGGACGTGATAGTCTCAGCGATGAATTGCAAACGTCGATGAAATGATTAAGTTGTACGACATCTGACGTATGCTGAAATTCGTGTATCTTTAGGCATTGGCATGACTGCAATACAAACGATTTTGCATCAGCATTTAAATGTGAGGAAACTGTGGATCACACATAATCTGTCAGCAGACCAAAAAGAAACTCGTGTGAAGTGTGGTGCAAAGAAACACTGGAACGCTTCCACTCAGGTTGATCAAAACTCGTTTTCAACATCGTCAGTGGCGATGAAACATGGATCTACTCATATGAACCTAAAAGAAAAAAACAATTTGCTGTATGGGTATTTCAAAGTGAAGCAAAACCGACGAAAGTTTTTCGGACGCGCAGTGTTTCTAAACAGATGATTGCTTGTTTTGTATCTAAGACTGGTCACGTGGTCACGGTTTCTTTGGAAAATCGTAGAATTGTAAATGTACCTACCCCTTCTTCTTTACGTTCCCCAAAATTAAAGATAAAATACGTGGATAAAGATTTTCATCACCTGAAGAGTCAGTTGAGACATATGAAACACACATTTCAAGCATACCAACTTCTGAGTGGGATAAATGCTTTACTAATTTATTTATACGAATGGAAAATTGTATAGAACTTGAAGGTGATTATTTCGAAAAACAATAAAGTACTTCAATTTGTTATCCTTTTATTTCATTTATGATTTTCCAGAAATTTTCAGTATTTCCCTCGTATATGTAATTTTTTAACTAATATTTGGCGATTCCGCTTATTGCTTGTAGCACACCATTGACTTTGTTGCACAGCACTTCCTGCATTCTTTGATATCTTCGTAATTTATCCATAATTTGATACGGCCCCAATAATTAATAGGGGCAAACAAATGGCGCAACAGAACTAATAGTCCATCACTTAACCCTGCGGAACAATTCAGACCTTACCAGATAACATTGACTTTTACACAACTCCTTAAGCAATTCCCTATACCTGACATATCAAAATATTTATTATTCTATCTGTGACTTGCCTTCGGGTTTTTGGTCGATAGAACAGGAAACTTTGTCCCCCGTTTTGCTCATTAAGGAAGGGTGTAGGTCTAACAGATCAAATTAGACGATGGATAAATAGGACGCCGCCCCCGTAACTAATAAGACAGGCCTCTGGCTGAACACCCACCTGATCGAGAGGCACTCAGGGGATAATAAGCAGGAGACATTAGAGTTCAAACGTAGGAGATCACTTAAGTCCCACAATTTCCATTTATAAATTAAACCTAATATTGAGTAATATAAGGTGAGTGTATACTAATCCTGTAAATGCACAGCAACGTGCTAAACAAACAACTACTAAACGTGACCCAAAAACACAAAAGTCACATCGGAAACACACAGAAGGTGTATTTACAATAATTACAATTTATTTACAAAAACACAAAAGGCCGTCGCTCCCAGCTATTTCGGCAACCGTTAGGTAATGAATGTTAGAGGTGCTTGCATTGCTTGAAAATGTCTAACAATATTATTAGTACTGAATTATAAATAGTCGTCAGCACTATTCCCAAAAGCTAATCTGATATTAATCAAGCTAAAATAAATCTAGAATATATAGTCCAGGCAATGGGTACTTTCAGAGTTACAAAAGAAAGTAGATTTTTGCATTTCGGTGTCCTAATTAATATTCTGAGTTAGGGACCTTGAACGACCGCCGCTCATATTGAATATATTGAGAATATCTTCTCTCTAGCGCCATCTAGGTTAAAAATAGCTATTACAAAAATTATAGAGCATAAATTTCCTGCAACTTCTGTAATAAACATTTTCCAATCAGATGAATAGTTTATGATTTATAGCGAGGTCAAGTTCAGCAAATTTCTATAATTCGCAAAATCTCTACATTTGTTCTCGAAATTTCAGTAAATACCGATTACTTAATACGTACTACCGTTTTTTATTCATTTCCCCACCACACCTTGATGTAGAGTGATTGGCGCCTTTTTTTTCATGTGGTATCCGTAGTCTGCCTAATCCATGATTCGTTATTTACTGATGCCTTTTTTTCTGCCGTTTCGATGCCCTAGATCATAGGTTCCCAAAGTGGGCGATAACGCCCCCTTGTGGGCGCTGCAGGTCTAAAGGGGGGCGGTAAGAGACCCAGAAAAAAAATGGGGGCGTTGTGTAAAGGCTTAGGGGGCGATTTGTAATTTCATCTAGAATCTAGGAGGACTCTTAGACACCGACTGAGCTCTCGACTCTCGACTAGGGATGGGCGATAAACATCGATGTTCATTGAACATCGATATTTTAGGATCGATGTTCGATGTTTTTGCATCGATGTTTGCAATTTAGATTTATCGATAAACTATCGATGTTAGAAGAAATATAGTGAACATCGAACTTTTAAGCTTGACAAAATGTATTTGCACTAATCACAAAATAAAACAGCGTCCTCTGTTGACAAATACAAAAATGTTTCCAAATTAACAGCTCACATACAGGCTACGAGGATGTAAAATTGTCTACGAATAAAAGAAGTATTTAAATTTCACAGTGCTATATCATATAAATTCGAATATTTCATTTTAGGCTCTTTTAAATATTACTCAGTATAAATATTTAAATAATATATAATTACATACATAAATTTATAGTACTTTTAATGTGCAGAATAAAAGTTAAATTATGTATGCATGCAGAATAAGTGAAGGAGGTAAACGTATTTTCATAGAAAAAGAAGGGAGATAGACATTACCGATGTATACTTCTTCGGGAAATTCCCTAGTGCGTACAATCATACACGACGATACACGTATTAAATGCAAGATGACACATCAGAAATATAAAACCATATCCATATGTATCTCGGTATTTGCCAGCGTAGTCAAAAAAAAATGCAAGACTATAAAATCCCAAATAAAAATCGTTCTCTTAAAAAGCTTTGATACACGTAAATGTATATATTTTTTAAGTATCAGACGATTTAAGTCATGTGGTTGTTTCATGCGTAATTGCATAATATTGTTTTTTTATATAGTTTTTTTTGAGTAGTTTCTAAAGTTAACTACATATTATAAATGTATATATTTCTTTTATTATTTTTTTTGAATAGTGATATCTTTTATATCATTTTGTTAAGGACGTAAATTAATTAAGTTATAATAAAGTTTTTGTTAAACTGCCAAAAAGTAAATCTATAAATATAATTATCGATGTTTAAAAACATCGATGTTTGGTAGTCGATATTTTGCAACCATCGATGTTGATCAACGATGTTAACATCGATGTTTGATATCGATGTTTACCCACCGATGTCCCATCCCTACTCTCGACTACAGCTTGTGAACATCAACTAATATTAATTAAGAGATTGCTCAAACCAACTCGGTTCGATATTTCTCTCCGAGTAGTTCATATATCTGTCCTGTTTTATTGAATAAATAAAATAAAAAACATATCAATCGGTCGCTCCGTTTCGAAACGAAAAGAGACACAAACAAACAAATAAAAAGGCAACTGTATCAATCGGCTGGTTCATAGAATACTTGTTCTTACTTGTTGAGTACGATTGAGCGTCGAATGAGATAAACGAGTTTATGCATGTTTGTCTTATTCCTGTCGGTGCGTGCTGCTTATGCAATCCTATATAAACAACGTAATATTTATTTTATTTTCATTTACGGTTTCGCGCGTAATAGATAAGCAGTACTTAAGTTCAACACTTATACTTACGTATTTCTCAAAACAAAACAATGTCGGAAGTAAAAAAGAAGAGACGGCAATACTGTGCGGAATATATTAAATTCGGATTCATTGAAAATCCTACAAACCCATCGTCGCCTTTGTGCCTTCTATGCCTAAAAACATTTTCGAATGAAGCAATGAAGCCTTCAAGACTTCAAGATCATTTGAATAAAATGCATCCAGATAAGAAAGACAAGAATGTAGCATATTTTCAAGACCTAGAGAAGAAGCATAATACTCGGCCAAATGTAGCAAAACTCTTTTCGGCGGCTGCTAAGCAAGATGACGACGGACTTCGAGCTTCGTACAACATCTCTTTGTTAATTGCTCAAAAAGGCAAACCACACAACATCGGAGAAGTGTTAATTTTGCCAGCAATAAAGGAAGTAATAACTACTGTGCTTCATAAACCGGCCGCAGATATTATCGGAAAAATTCCTTTGAGTAATAATTCTGTGCAAAGACGAATTGATGAAATGGCCGGAAACATAGAAGAATCATTGTGCAATCATCTGAGGACTAGTCAATTCTCAATTCAGCTCGATGAGTCCACTTTACCAACTAATGAAGCATTGTTGCTGTCTTACGTGAGGTTTATTAAAGATGAGAAAATATGTGAAGAACTATTGTTTGCTAGAAATTTAGAGACCGATACAAAAGGCGAAACCATATTCAATACATTGGAAAAGTTTTGTGATGAGAAAGAGATTCCCTTGAAAAATATTATATCAGTTGCTACGGATGGCGCTCCGGCTATGACAGGGTGCCATAAAGGCTTCATAGCGTACGTAAAAAATAAAATTCCAGATGTCCTTGCTGTACATTGCGTTATTCATAGACAACATTTGGTTGCTAGAAATTTAAGTGAACGACTATTTCAATCACTGCAATATGTCATCAAAGCAGTCAATAAAATCCGTAACTGCTCTTTGAATGATAGATTATTTCATCAGCTTTGTGTTACTAATGACGAAGATTTCAACCGTTTGTTGTTTCATACCGAAGTTCGTTGGCTATCAAGAGGCAATTGTCTGACTCGATTTTACAACCTGTTTGACTCTGTGATAGAGTTTTTGGAAACTAAAGATACAGAATTGCGCAACAAGCTCATTACATCAAAAAATGATATAGCTTACATGACAGACCTGTATAAATTGTTCAACAACATGAATCTCCAACTGCAAGGCGATGAACTAAATTTAATTAAAACAAAAAATGTCGTTGCTGCTTTCGCAGCCAAACTGCTTCTACACAAAAAGAATATGGGCAGACGTGAGTTTCATAATTTTCCGAATTTATCAGTATCCTGCAGTAACGACGACTTGTTTGCCTACTGCCAACATTTGGAAAAGCTCCACATTGACTTCACCGAACGATACCAGGATATTTTGAACTTGGAAATACCAGACTGGGTGTTGGATCCGTTTTCAAATGTCAACACAGCAATATCACCACATCTGGAAGAAGAACTTATAGAATTGACAACGAACGAGGAAATAAAAATCAAGTTCAAAAATGGCTACCAAGAATTTTGGCTACAAAAACCGATCCCGCAATTGTACCCTGGATTGTGGTCAATCATTCAACGATTCTTGATAGCATTCCCATCGTCATATTTGTGTGAACGTGGATTTAGTGCTGTAGCAACGCTGCTTACTAAAAAGAGAAATCGTTTGCATGTTACCGAACGTGGTGACTTGCGGCTGTTCTTGAGTAAATTGGAACCTGATATCAACAAACTTATTAAACAGCATCAGATTCATCCTTCACATTAGTTTTTATATTAGAATCGATTATGTTTGTTTTATTTTGAATTTTGAATAAAAGATACTTTGTCTGAATACTATAAAGTTGCGTTTCAATAATCATTCTCATTGGCAGGTGTAGCCCGTAAAAGTTAACTTGAGACCTGAGCGCCGTTGTGTACTACCTACTACGCTCAGGTCTCAAGTTAACTCATTCATTCTAAACGAGACTTTTACTATAACCCATAGTAAAAGTCTCGTTTAGAATGAATGTTTAATCTCCGCTAATATAGCTCACAATAATTAATTTAATTTGAAGTTATAGTGGTTTTTGAGTAGGTGAAAAAATGGGGGCGCTAAAAAATAATTTATTCTCAAAGTGGGCAGTAGGCAAAATAAGTTTGGGAACCACTGCCCTAGATGGTCCAGGCTCACTGATATCAATATCTTCTTACAAAATTCTCTCCTGCTCTTTCATCGCGTCCCCATTGCAGCATGTGCAATTCACAGAATACTTTAAGCCTGTTTTCCTACATCCATAGGCTCGACCGCACCCTTTCTTGCGCTTGCACGAAATGAATTTCAGAATTGCTTCAGGTACCGGATCTTTTGTTATCACAGGAGTAAGCCCGATCTTGCTTCTTTCCCAACCTCAACGCTCGGGACTCTCGTGTATATCATATCAAGCCTGAACTTAGTGGTAGGTCCAAAAGGAATGCCGTGCAGCTTTTCTAGTAGGGGGTACTGTAGCAAGCTGGAATTTATTCTTCGTCACGGATCCTTTGATAACGTAGGGAGCCTAAAATAATGGTGTTTTCTTTGGTAATGCCGTAAAGGCAACAAAAAAACTTTCCCCCGTAGCAGCAATGACTGGGATCTGTTGCATTTCGCTCTTTGAAAGCTTGCATATTTCGGCTTAAATATTTGTTTTCTTTTTCAGTGTTTTTAAAAACTAAATTTTTCCTACGTTGAAAACACCAGACGTGTGTCACAACCGCTGAACGCATGCAAGAACAATATGTTGCCCGCCACTATTTCTCCATACTGTGCGAGTAGACATCGAGGAGAGTCAATTTTTTCAACAATTTTTCCTCTGATGGTTTGGGAAGGTAAACGTTTGAATGAGATCTCGCCAGTGCTGTTAGGAGGACGAGAAAATATATCTTCTACTATGAATACGGAATCAAACGATGCGGACATACTGATCGCCATATTAACGGTTAGTATGTCAGCATCTTCTGTAGCCTGTTTTTCTGTTAAATTAAAATTCTCAAAGGTCTTTACCACCGAAATCAAGCGAATTTTATTTATATCGTTTGAGAAAAATCTTTCTTGCGAAAGAGTAACAATTTCGTTTATTTGAACGGCGAAGTCTTTCTGGACTTTTTGGTAGCAGCGTTAATTGGATACCGGTCAAGAACAACAACTGTGTTAGGAACCATAATGCCTTTGCACGTACTGTACGTAGTTTGTGCAGATCGTTGCAAACGATTCGTTACGATGCCGACTCTATGTAGCAGATATCTACAATCTATGACAAAACTGCAAATTCCGGATTTAGTATCGTCTGGCACAGGCGCAAAAGCTTTTGTAGAATGAAGATTTTCTCATCTTGCGCATTCCCTCTCTGTTTAACAGATCTAAAGGAAAAGTAACTCATGAACTATTCCTCTGATTGGAATATGTTTATTACAGAAGACCTTTAAAATGACGTAATACTCGATAGCCATTTCAATTTAAGATTTTTAAGGTGGTAGTTCCTGGGGGCAATGGGTTAAAGTGGTTCAGACAATTTCTACATCAAGAAATGGCCCCACGATAATTCTACTTACGTGTTTCAAAAAATTTTCATAGATTTCCAGATATCCAAAAATTTAGGGTGGGAAGTTTTGAAATGACCAGCCTGAATAAGAAGATACGTTTTGGGAATATTAATCTAAGCATGGTTCAAATTGAAACATACAGCACCAATATATATTCATATATTCCACTCTCTTCTGACAAATATTATAACCTTAAAATTTGCGTACCGTTACAAAATTAATATTATAATTATCAAAGAACTTGATATGTATTTCTCCAAATAGCGCCTTAATATATACTGACCTTGAGTTAAATTGATAATTAGCCTGATCATATAACACGAGAAAAACACGTAGGTATGTTCCTACATGTTTGATTGTTATTAAAACGTTCAGATCATTAACATATAGTAAATAGATAAAGTAATATCTGGCAAATACATATAGTGTTATTTATATGTTTTTCTACAGTGATCTTCCAATTTAACAAATACACTTTCAATGGCAGAAGTATATACATACATACATGTGCATTGTGTCATGTAATTAAAAAGAATCCAGATTAACATGATTAGCTGGTGCTGGTATGTAATTCATGGAGGAGCCTTGTAAATAAGCAAAACTGTTAGGTTCGTTAAATCTCCAATATGACTGTTGACCTTGTTAAAAATAACTACATCAAGGACGACTTTCTTTGCATAATAACGAGGAACGTACTTATTCTTCTCGTAATAATATGTGTTGTGAGAAGTTATTCATGTGATCTCTACTGAATCGGAAAATAAGTGAAACATCAATTAACATAGATTTTCTTCCTATATTGTATGATCAATGGGATTTATTTATTCTTAGAAGAGAGATTAGAAAGCACTTGAATCGTTAATAATAAGAGGTATTTGCAGCTTTTAATGGGGCGAGTATTAGATAAAAAATGGAAAGGAGGTGCAACAAGAAAAACGGCGGATATAGAAAATGGACGTATGGATCTGTTTACAGTTGCATTAATAATAGCATACTATATAAAGGACATCCAGGTGAATGATATATGTATGTCTAAAGTGCGTTTTATTTTATTACCTATTGCAATTTTGATGCGGTATGTATAAAACAATTAATATTATGTTATAGTGTTGTACAAACCGCCGACAGAAAATTGCAAAAGACCGGTAAGTATAATTGAAGTTGTGTTACATTCACAAAAGAGGAGAGCAATTCAAATCTTAATTAAAAAAAGTATACAGGGTGGGTCATCTCCGCGGTAAGACTGATTGTGCCTTTACGAGTAAAGATATTTCGAAGCGATTTTTTTATTGTGATGGCTGCTTATTAGGAGCACATTTTAAAAATATTTTGTTTTATACAGAGTGTTCCATAACTTGGTGGCTGACCATAGTTTTTGTTTTTTATTTATTCATTTTAGTATTCCTCGTATAATTTTTAGGCAAAAAGTAATAAGATAGTATAGGCCTAAAATCTGAAATTTTTGACTTATTCCCATTTTTCTGAGTAATTCAAAGTTTTTATAAAATTATACTTTTCGAAAACGACGTAATATGGACACAAGTTTTTGTGGTATTGCTGACATTAAGAGGTCCTTATAGAAGCATATTTATTTTTTTTTCAGTTACTAATTGCATGTGCAGAAAACTGAATTAAAATTACATGACACGTTTTTGTATAAAAGTCAATTCTTTCAAACGGAACAGCCTGTATATCAGGTCATTTTTGAATTGCTTATTAAATTTCACATCAAAAACATGTAAGACGTTAATACATAAATTTGCCTATTACTGAGCTACTGTCGTTTTTTGATATGCTTTTGTTAGTTTTTGCAAAAAAGTATTTTTTTTCAAATGGAACAACCTGTATATTATTTCATTTTTGAATTTCTTATTAAATTTCACAATTGACTATTACTGAGCTATTGTCGTTTTGTTATAATTTTGCCAACGTTATGTTTTTTAATTGGATACGGTATAGTGAGCCATGATATTTGTTGCAACATAGATAAATGAATAGACGACATTTAATAAGTTGGTTGATAAGCATGATTTTATAATGAATTTTTCTAAAATCTAGCTTAGAGATATGATACGTATTGGGAGAATGACAAAAAAAATGTGTATTAGCTAGCTTAAGATTTTTCATTTGTTTATAAAAGTGCATTCCAAAAACATGTATTAATCTTGGTTTTTCTTTTACTTCTGTAATCTTGGTAAGTGTCACACTTCTATATTTTTTTTTACATATGTATACAAAAATTGGATTTTTTGAACAATAAACAAATTTTAAAACCAAATATTTCTGCACTTACTATAATAATTAATAGCTTAATTACACTAAGTGCAGAAACAGGAGCTAGGAGGTTATATCAACGGATCTCTAATTAGTAAAAAATAAATTACAACATAACAATAAATATGTATGTATACTAAAATAAGTAAAAAATATTTCAACAAGTATTCAAATGAGTTTCCATTCACTTCTAAACATTTTTCAATACGCTTCTGTAATGATATATCGACATTAGGAAGAACTTGAGGACTTATATTACTAAATATTTCACGAATATATTCCCGCATTGCTTTTTTTGTTGCTACAGGTATTCTGTACAGTTGCTATTTTACGTGTCTCCATAAAAAAATCTAATATTGTGATATCCGGGAACCTAGCAGGCCACGACTTTCATCCATTTTCCTGGAAACATTTTATTTAAAATATTTCGTACATGTAGCGTAATATGTGGCGGTGCACCGTCTTGTTGCATCCACATGTCTGTTCTTAAATTTAGTAAATCAATAATTCCACTAAATATGAGCTTGTCCGTTGACGCTACCTTCAAAGAAGTGCGACCCTATTATTTGATCACCAAGAATGCCGCGCCCGTCTATGTTGATGATCTATTTGTCTAGTGACATGAGGGCTTTCATTTGAATAGTAATGAAACTTTCTTTTGTTGACTATTCCGTTACTATGAAAACTAGCTTAGTCGGTAAACAACACATTATTTAAAAACAAACATATTGCTTCTTTGACTTCCCCAGTACAAAAATCATATCTGTAAGCTCTTCCTTAGAAAACTTCATTATAAAATCACTTTATTTTAAGACTAATAACATCAACAAATTACATGTGTCAACTAAAAAGTAACTTATTAAACGTCATTCATCAACATGAAAACTAATTTCAATTTTTGATGTGAAATTTAATAGGCAATTCAGAAATAAACTGATATACAGGGGGTTTCAGAATTGACTTTTATACAAAAACGTGTCGTGCAATTTTAATACAGTTTTCTGCACATGCAGTTAGTGACTGAAAAAAATAAAATATGTTTCTATTAGGACCATTTATTGTCAACAATACTCCAAAAAATTGTGTCCATCCAATACGTCGTTTTCAAGCAATATAATTTCATACATACATTAAATTTTTCAGAAAAATAGGAATAAGTGGAAAACTTTATACTTTAGGCCTATACTACCTTATAACTTTTTGACTAAAAATTATGCGGGAAATACCAAAATATATTAATAAAATAAAACAGTAAAAATTTGGTATAAAAAAAGCAATTTTACCATACATTTAGAAATTCAGCGTCTTGGAAAGTACATAAGTCAAAAAAATTACGGTTTCATAACTTGGTCATAGCAACTTATCATAAAAATCCGAAGTGGTGGGTGACAAGAAAGTCGTGTAGTAGCCACTACTCATTTTTAATATGTAGATAAGCTGATGATGACAAAAAGTCGAAACTTGTACTTGTCCAAATATATTAAATCTATAAAATACAAAATACCTTATTATTTGTTCATTTTGTAGTTCAAATCGAGTAAAGGAGTATTAATATTTACTAGCAAGTCTTTCTCAAGGTTCTCTTCCTTTCTACATCGCAACTGGTTATAGATGCATACTGGAAATATTCTTTTATTTCAGCGTATTTAGCAGTTAGATTTTGTGTCATTGTCCCCATACACAATTGCCGCAATGTTATTAAATCTGGATTTCTGTTAAAAACTGCGTCTAACTTTTGCCGAAGGCCACAGCCGAAGTCACTTGGAATACTTTTGAAATTATTAATAGCCACATCTAATGTGGTTAATCCATCTTTTAATTTGAGATTTCGATTTTCAAAATATGTGATTAGTTTAGACAAATTTCCAGTGTTCCTGAAGGAATAACAACTGATTTTTTAATTTTGGGCTTTGTATTAATTCCTTGCACTCAGAAATACTTCGAACATCGTCATTTAAACATGTAACGAAATTTTGTCTACTATCGAAATTCTCTGCATAAAAACTAGTACCTTCCAACTATGTTCCCCATCTAGTTATTACTGGCGAGGGAGGCAGTGACTAAGATGGAAGTTTTTCCCTGTATAAAGCTACTCTCGATGGTGCTTTTCTCAAAACTTTTTTGCGGCTACAAGTCTATCAACTTGTAGCCGCTAAAGTGTCTCTGATACATTCACAGATTATGTGGAGACCATGTGCTACACAAGAAATAGCAGCATATAAGGATATATCTCGTTTAATAGTCTGCCTGTTTTTAACATATATGCGGCACTGTCACTAACAAATAAAAGTATTTTTTCTCTGTACCTGTCGTCCGAATGAAGCATTTTGTGCAAATTCTCGTCAATGGTTTTAGCAACTGTTTCCGCATCAACTGTTATATGGAATACTTGGATATAGTACACCAGCTACAACATTTACCACACAGCGTCCTAATATATCGACAGTTTCGTCGGCACTTATCAATAGGTATTGATTTGAAAGATGTCTTCTAATGCATTCTACTGTTTTCGTGAAGCACGTAGAAACATTGCGTAAGATGGATTCATCAGGAACATTTCTACCAGTATACTTTTTGAGAAATGTTTTGAAAGTGGGATTGTCAAGTTTATTTAATTGGATATTAGCCGCTATTAAAGCTTCACAAAGTTCTTCGTTAAAATTGTCAGCTTTCAACGGGCCCAATTTCTGTGTATGTTTTAGCGATGCTAAGTGACGTTGTACATGCGATTTTTGGGCGTTCTATAACGGTATTTTACAGACTTTGCAATAAATTTCGGAATCACTGACAGTGGACATACAATCAGTATGACCCTTAATCCTCCTACTCGCCATTGTTTCACGATGCCATTCTCTACGTTCTTCCATATCATAGTAACATAAACAATGTTCTAGATCTAAATAAATGTTAACTAAAAATGTATGCGTATGTTATTGAAACTTAACGAAATCCAGTGCACACTTACGTCAAGATAATTGGGAGAAGTAGATTCAATGAAACGGTATTAAACAGGAACTATTACAAAAATTACGAAGTATGTAATTAACAGTCAAAACAATGAAAAAACAAAACTAACATAAGTATGAATAGGTATATACATATATAACTTTATTTATCTTACGAAATATAAGGTAAATATAATGATAAAAACTCGTCACCCTTCTACCTACGCCGATGAAGAAAGAAATTTAGGAGTAAAATGTACTTTTTGTTGCTGCCGCTTTTCGCGACAACAGATGTTGCAGTTCACCATATGAATAGTGCTATTCAGTAACTGTGTATTGTTTACATTATTTCTTGCTCCGTGGTAATTTAAATCTGATATATCCGGTCTATAATAATAAATTTACAGGAAATATAGCGGACAAATTTGAAGTTTTTTTTTTACATGACCTTGTTTGATGAATTACCTATATTTATTTAATATAACAGGGATATTTTTCAAAGAAAAAGATTTTATTGCAATTCTTAGGATTTGAGCTGTATTGGGATCAACGAGATTTATTTCCTTTTAAAATACGTAATTAAGAATTTTCAGTACATACTTCTCTGTTTGCTAGACACAAATAACAATGATCCATTGAAATTGCTTTATGCTAATAAATAAGAATGAATTAGATTCTTCCTAATCGTGTTATAATAACGTCCTCGCGGCGAACAAAATATTATTACAATAATATAAACATTTATCCCGTTGCGGCTGGAGAACACGTTTCAAGAACTCATGCTCGCCTGATCCACAATGTGCAAGCGTTGCGTCGCACGTGAACTACAGCTTCTGTCGCGCAACTAGTGGTGCCTGATTCATAATACTCTCTCTGGTAATGTATTGATTTTTCCAGAAAACTCCAGAAAACAGTAAATAGGATGCTCTATGGAAACGTTCTGGAAATACATGCGCTTCAAATACTTGATTTTGAAATACTGTATAAAACATATTGACCCACATAATAATCTCTGACGAGCACCGTTGTTGTATACCATGAGGGTTTAGCTCTGTCCAGTGATGAACTACTGTGATAATTCAAAATTCTATCTATCGCAAATGTGCATTCGTTGGTAAAGAGCATTAACGAAGCCCAAGGTGTGGTTGACGAATTTTCTTCGTCTAGACACAATTCGATAAGGTAAATTAATGTTCTATTAATCTTACCTTTTTGTAATATTGAGTATGTAATAATATTATTAATAATAATAAAATAATGGCTGCATTTATTTTTCATTCAAATAAATATAATCACCAAGATAAAGAAATCACAAAGGATATTGAAAGAAGCGATAGAATTAAAGCAAATAATCAATAAATAATTAAACTCGAAAAGGCATAAGGTTGGCGTTTTACACTTTTACGACAGATAAACACATAGAAAACTAGTTCATATTTTTTTTTGTTAAGAAATGAGACTATTAAAAAGTACAAAGTTACCAGCATATCTCTCTTACACACCTGAGCAGTTAACACGAGACAGATACGGGTCGAAAATGGGAAATTCGGCAGTGAATGATATACGGAACTGGGGAATTTACAGTCGAATCAAAAGTGCAGTACTATGGAGACGGTGTTCTTGCGTGGCTAGGGTGGGATTATAGTGGAGAGGCGAGGAGAGACAAATACTGAGAGTTTTACAGAGCGGTACATTCAAACAAAAGTAATTATATCTATGCGTTTATAGTGCAGCGGTGAAAAGAGAGGCGAGAAGTGAGGTGTATAATAGCGGTGCAGGTAGAAACAAACATGTTTGTTTTTTTCAGTGGCGATAAGCGCGGTTGGGAACTTACGACGAGTTTCGGCCGTTTTCGTGATTAGCACCCACCGTACTTCAAATAATTTAACGGTTAAGAGGGATCTCTACTCCCAGCCACTGAGGCCACTGTAGACAGTTTGATTTCCCCATAAAATTAACCGTAAATATTAATCAATTTTTAATTTTTTTATACCAAATGAAAGAGAATTCATATCTATGTACGCCTAGTAATATTTTTTCTAAAAATATTTTAGAAATCGTCATAATTAGTAGCAGAAGAAGGTCAATATTAGACATTTTGTCGAATTTATTTTGAAATAAATAAAAAGAAATTCAAAATTTTACTACTAAGCGTACGTAAATTTGAGTTTTCTCTACAAATTGATGTAATTATTTATACCATTGGTTGAAATTTGATCTTAATTTTAAGGGGAAATCGCGACACCTGCAGTGATAATGTTTATGATTTTTCTACATTGTCAAATGGACTGGCCCGTCCAGTAGAGATCCCTCTTAAAACTTTATATTTGTATATATGTTGATATTGACATTCTAAAATATTTGTCTGAACTTCTTAGGATGTTTTATTAATTTGAAATATAGGCGTTTAAATTTTCCGTCATTTTCTCTCGCTACGTTTATAGGATGGATTGACCATCTTCTGGTCCTTTTTCTTTTCTGCATTAAACTTAAGACATGTGTTACAAGGGCACTACTTTCTGCAAGCATAAGCTTTCGAAACTTTAAAGGCGAAATTTTGGAAATACACTGAATAAAATGTTAGAGAATAGCCTGGTACAGCACTCCTCACCTCGCTATCCACAGCTCCACTATAAATGTCACCGTGCCCCGCTGTTTAGTTCACCGCTCTCCTCGTTCCGCATGTCTTTCTGCGCCGCTTCACTATAATCTCGGACTTAGGCTAGCTATCTCTTAACTTTTCCAAGCGAGGGCGAATCCCCCCGAAAAATATTAGTTATTGCTACGCAGAAACGTACCTAGCAACGAAGAAGGTATCCTTAGTTACCGATAAACCAACATCAAGAAAATTCGCCAATAGTCGATTACCAATCTGCAATTCAAATGACGGAAATTTACGTAACCAACTGAAGTTTTGACAGCTGAGAAAAATATATTAACCTCATACTTTTAAAGTTATTTCAAAATCTATTTCCTATAGAGCAATCCAACGACCTCTCATATCAAATATAATATGGCGTAGTGGGTAAACAAACAAATTCTTCGTGATCATAAAAATTCGACCATAAGTGCACCTATTAAACTATTATTTAATCAGCTTCCTTATCTAAATATGATGTTTTGTATGAAAGGCTAAAACTCACAATTATGTGACCAGAACGTTCTGTATTTCAAAAGAATATTCTAGTATGCTTTAAATAAGCGTTTCAAGAAAAACAGTTACTGTAATTATTGAAAAAACAGGATAATTATTTAACTCGGTAACAGTGCTAGTTTAATTAAGGGGGAGTGCGCACTACCTCAATCAGTTTCTTCCAAATCCTGACTTTATTTTTTGAAATATTTAGACAATTATTTTTTTGAATTATTTAAAAAAGTAAAAGAAATATCATAGCATAGTCCTTTTACCGAAAATATATGTAGAAAAATAAAAATTGAAATTAGAGAAATATCCAAAAATTAACGATACTACAGTAATTTTAAAAACAATCTGACCACGTCCTTGAAAGAGTTGAAAAAATATTATTTTAATTAAACATGTGATTTCGAAAATAGAATACATTCTGCAAGACTAATTGTTGGAGAAATGTTAGTGATTCAGGGTCGGTTTCGGCTAGCAGGCGGAGTTTCGCCAGACGAGATTTATCGGTTCTGAGTACTCTAACAGAAGCATAAAGACAAGGGGTATGAAGCTTGGGGTGAACCTACATTTGATATATAAATAGAGAAATGTTTTAGCAGGTAGAAGATTTTTAATAATAATAATAATAACACCCCGGACTGCAAGCAATTTAGTTATTCCAGCTTTCACTAAGAGGAAAAACTCAATTACCTCCTTCAGAAATAGAAGAATGTATATAGACACAGGAACCATTTTAATATTGATATTAACAAAGTGCAGTTTCGATAAAATTGTGATTGTAATTAATATATCTATCGTTTAAGCTGTAAATGGTTTTGTATTTCTAATTCCTTATGGCACTATATAATCCTGATCCTAATTTATATCTTTACAACGTGGCCATTGCTTAAAAATTTCGCTACATGCAAAGCACCAAACTTCAATAATAAATTTATTACGTATGAAAACTGTTCACATTAGCTTAAGTTTTCAACTCATTGTATCTCAAATTATGGATTATTATTATATTCTATCGTCGTATACATAGTATTTTTTATAATTGAACTTTTTTTCTAATTATTATTTACTAATTAATGCGTATATATTGATTACATGAAACATTTTAATAAATAAATCTTATTAAACAAGATTATTTTATTAACTTATGTAAATCATTATGTGTATCAAAAAAAGTTATTCAAGTATTTTAGCCTTATATCAGTGCACGAAGCGGATTACTTTTTCTTCATTGTTAACAGCTATGCATGTATAAGATAATGATCCATCCCAGCCATTTATGCAAAACGTATCCACTGGTATTAAATTAGCTTGCTATAAATGTTTCACCTAATGAAAAATATACATACGCTGCGCTGTCCTTTGGTCTTAGTGTAATACCTATGTATTAAAACCAAATATACAATAATAACCATACTTGGCACAGGTGGAATACCACATATTAAATCGATTAATTTCAAGAGAGAATGAATCCATATTGTAAATAAATTTAATGTTCATCTGATACTTTGCAAAAAATGGATTTCTAAAGAAATGATAATATTCCATGACGAACCTAAAAATACATTACAACACACACACAAAAATTAAAACTAACGCAAAACCAATAATGATGGCATACAAAACTAACTTGAGCTCATTGCTTGCCCACTGACGCCATGTTGAATAATGTGGTTTGGATTGCTCCAGTTCTAACTTTGCAATGACCTTAGCAATTTGATTGGGTGTGAGGTGTCGCAGCATATTACTTTTTATTATGTAAGGAATCTGGCAATTAAATAATGACATTTAGATGCGCCTATGATTTAAAGCATTAAGTACATAGTGAAAAAAATCGTGCACTTTTGGGTGGCCGCGTGTGTACATATTATACAAATTTGTCAACTCGGGTTCGTAAACGCGACGCCTTATCTCTTCAGTAAAGATATTTACAACTTGCAGGGGACATGGAAGGGCAGACTTTTGCGCCAAAAGTATTTTACATAAATCATAAGCGCTGTATGTAGCGGACCGATCTGTTGTTTACTTTTATTAGTTACTTGTGTTTTATTGCGTAAATACGTCCTGTTGAAAGGTGGATTTGCTTGCGTTAGAATTTGACGGGATTCAACGCCGATGCAAAATTTGGTATGTAATACTGTCGTTGGATACACATAAAGCACGTATTGCTGGCTCGACATCTGCTTATACATGGCAGAAACATTTAATTCGAATCTTCCTAAAATCATCCTGAGTTACTTATTTCTTACAAAATTGTGTTAACGGTAAATATAGTGACTTGCGTGTGCCGCGGGATCCACCTTGTGAAAATAATATTTGTCTTCAATGTACGATGAAATTAAGACTTCAATTGTCAGTGACATAAGCGATAAACATATTGCAATTTTTTTGGTTGAGGTGATGGACGGCAACACAACAATGTCTACACACACATCTACTTCATCTGAGATAGATACTCGAAAAAACTAATGCAGAATTCGTATCACATAACGTAACTTAGTGTTTGAAATTGCTATAGGGTAAAAAGCAGGATAAAACTACAGAAAAATGTTATTTTTTGTAACAGATGGAGCTGCGTATATGAAGGTCTTTCCCAATTATCTGTTGCTGCTGCAGATAATGTCAAACAAAAATTCGAAGCAGTTCTAAATACCAATCCAGGAATTCATACTGTACGCCGAATTGTTGATTTGCTTATTGGTAAAGAAGTAGGATCTTTCCGAACTTGGAATAAATGTGCCAACATTAAAAAACTTTATACACATTAAATATGCCAGTTAACACCTGAGGGAACAATTAATGGTGATTAACTTTCATATGAACTCTCAACGTGAACACTGAACGGTCAGGATGTGTGATGTTTTTTTTTTAATTTACTGTTACTTGGTAAGTACTTGTTCTCTATACCTATTTTGATTCGTGTGTGAAAAATATGAAATCGGAATTCTTGATGTCGATACGTTCCTGGAATTGACGTCATGTCACTTCCGATCCCTAGCGGTATTGATGTACCTGATAAATAGACCGGACGGACAAACAACAGACACCCATATAAGATAAAAGTTAAAATAGGAAAAAGTTGGTAGATGTTGTATTTTAAATTATTATTATTATTTGGGACAGATTTGTATATTTTTGGGTTAGCTGATTCGTTTTTAAGTAAGATATTTACTAAAAAACAACTACATTTCTTTTCACATATATCTTTTGTCTTCTCCCAATTATTAGAGACGTATTTGTATATAACGCATTAATATTTTGTAACATATATATTTCTCTTACATAACCAGAATTACTAGTAACATTTTGCCAATGTTGTAATTGCAATGCATCGAGAATTTATTATTCTAAAAAAAAAACTAATTACAAGTTGATGGAATTACTAAATTCAATAAGTATGTAAGTATGTAGGTCGTGCTGAGATGGAGACGAAGAATGTTTTGAGAGTGTTATTAATACATTAGCTTATCTCTAGAAAAACACCATTATTAATACATACATACATAAATATATCTGCATAACGTATGTATCGATTAGAATCTTTACACGGACAAACATAAATTCCCTCACTTAAAGCGTTAATTGCATGAGGTGATTTCTTGTATTTATCCAATACAAACCGAAGCATTTATACTGCACTAGTCAATGCAGCTAACGATTATGTAATTTACATAATATTAATAAAAAAGAACTATGATGAAAATTCTAGTCGATCGTTACGAAGAATCGCTTTCGTTTTTAGTTAATTTTACATAATATCTTCGTGGCAGCTGTGCAGACGACAAGGTATTCTACATCCTTTTATTAAACAAATTGACTGCTATTATACGGTTCCCATTCTACACGAATCGTAGCACGAATGAATAGTCGCGATATTCTGCAACATCCGACGCAAAATGCTTTCTCTTATGCAACGGCTTCTTTTTTTATTCAATCATAGTCGTGGCCTTGAACTGAAAGCCTAACCTGCTTCTTAAATGTAGATTAATGTTACTCCTTCAATTGTTACAGAAACAAAATAATACTTTTTTATCACGTTCAATTAAATATTCATTTAAAATGAGCTCTAATTTTAATATACAGTTAGCTATGTAGAAAAATATTAATAATATTTTGCAAATTAATTTATGGCAATCTATACGGATGATATACATATATATTTACTATTCATTTTAAGTGACGACGAATGATCTATGATATATGTATCAATCTTTATTAGATGAGAACTTAAGTCAAGTGTGCAAGAGAGATAAAAGTATCGGAAAATTATTCCCGTTTTTATAAACAAATTACAAAAGCTATTTCCTTTTTTAAAGTAGTATATGACTTAAAATGCTCTTCTAAAGAGATGCAACATCTTACTTTTTTATTTTTTTTATAATAGTTAAGATATATTTACTTTCGGTATTTAATGTTTTTTTTTAATTCTTGGAAAGGGTGCATGTGAAGAAAATGTTTTTAAATATTATCCAAAAATGAAAAAAAAAATCTGATGAAAATTACCGCCCCAAACGCAAATTTTAATAGTAATTTTCTCTCATGCTTTTTTTTCATGTAGTTTTTTTCACAGCGAACGGTCGGTTGTGGTTTTGTTCCATTTTGCGTGTTTATGAGACAGGGAGGTGTGGAAATGTCTACGTAAATGTTTAGTGGATGGATCGTTTCATAATTTTTAAAATCATACAATAGTAAAAGAAGCAAATATGGGACAACTGTTTTGAGTTACTAAAATAATGTATGACTTGACACTAATGGAATTAATTTAAATTAATTAACTAAATAAATAGTGAAGAAAAATAGGTTATATGATAGAAGTCCAAAAAGGCTATATTCATACCAATTTACCAATGTGCCACTAAAATTTTAAAATGCAGCACGAGCAAGTTGAGTTGTATCACTCTTCATTCAGATGTGTTACTCAAAAATCTTGCAAAAGCCCTTGGACCAATCAAAAATATTCGTGGCAAATCAATATTTGTTCTTATTTTATTTTATTACCGTAGGAATTCAAAATTTATTTTAACTTCCTACATAAAATGGCTTTGCGAAAAAATCACGTTAAACTTCAAATGAATAAATCATTAGCGAGAAGGGGTGAGAGAGAGCTACGGTGAATTGTGGGATAGACAACGCTGCTGATGCGGGCGAGGCGCTCAACTGTAGATCCTTCAATGTGTGATTGCTGCTTAATTACATTAATGTGCATCATACAATTATGAGACATGCGTCATTGCATTGTCAAATGACCTTTTTAAATGTACTAAAGCAGGCATGTCAAACCCGCGGCCCGCCTACATGTTGTCTGTGGCCCGACAAGGTTGGTATCAAATTTAATATTTAAAGAAAATTATTTCTATACAAGGTAAAAATAATTGTTTTTCATTTAATCCACAAAGATTTTTCCCAAGACTATTTTGTTATAAGTGTCATAAAGTGATAAATTTATATATGAAATTTATCACTTTATGACACTTATAACAAAATATGATGTTGTCTTGGGAATACATTGATACTATAAAAATTATAAATACTATTTTTGAATATCGCTGGTAAAAAAGCACCTCTTGAGTGGGCAATGAACTATCGTCGTCTAACGTTGAATGTTCACAAAAACTGCCGATATCTAAAGTAACCCACTGCATTTTTCTGTGCAGTTTAGTTGCAACGAATACAGCGTTCTAAAAGTGTGTACGCAACAATTTTCAAGACATCAGAGTGTAGTATTTTCTTTATATATAATGAATTTTTAAAATAATGTCGAAGCCCTCTACCAGTATGAGTACGAAACGATTAATTGATGATGAACATCGCAATTTTCATGAAAAATGGGAATTACAATACATATTTTTGTATGTTGTAGAAACTCTATTGCAGTTTACAAAGAATACAATATTAAAAGGCACTACGATACAAATCATAAACTAATCTACGACAAATATATGTATTGCGAAACTTCGTGAAGATAAATTATTAGAATTAAAGTTGACATTTAAGAAACAACAAAGTATATTTGTTAAACCTATTGAAGATAACACAGCTGCTGTAAAAACTAGTAATTTGTTATCACATTTAATTGCAAGAATGTCGAAACCATTCAATGAAGGCGAATTTATTCGCGACTGCATTATTAAAACAGCAGATATTTTGTGTCCAGAACAATTAAAAAAATTCAAAAATATAAGCTTAACTCGAAACACCGTTGCAAGCATAGAAGATGATATAGCCGGGAATTTAAGGAAACAACTGAAGTCAATAATACCAAAATTTGAGACCTATTCCATTGCAATTGACGAAAGTACAGATACGCAGGATACCGCTCAGCTGGCTGTTTTTATTCGCGGATGTGATGTGAACTTAAAAGTTAGTGAAGAGCTTCTGGAAATTATTGCTATGCGCGACACAACTACTGGAGCTGATATTTTTAATGCACTTATGGAAGTTTTGATTAAATATAATTTATCGTTAAAAAAATTAGTTTGTATTGCAACTGATAGTGCTCCTGCCATGACTGGCGTTCTTAAAGGAGCTGTTTCAAAATTAAAAGAAAAATGCAAAGAACAAGGTAATGCTTATTTTCAACATTTTCATTGTATCATTCATCAGCAAACATTGTGCTCCAAAGTCTTAAATATCGATCTTGTACTAAAAAATGTCACTAAAATTGTAAATTATATTCGTGCACGTGGCCTTAATCATCGCCAATTTATAAAATTTCTAGAATACATAGGAAGAGAATACACCAATCTACCTTATTACACTGAAATTCGATGGCTTTCCAGTCATAAAGTTTGAAAGGGATTCTTTGAATTGCTGGACGAAATTATCATTTTTTTATAATCGAAAAATTATGAACGTGATATTAAAAGATGATCAATGGATAAAGGACCTGGCTTTTTCAGTTGACATTACAAATCAACTTAGTCAACTCAATATTAAACTACAAGGTAAATGGCAAGTAGTTACTATGTTATTTGACAATATTAACGTTTTTAAACAAAAATGAATACTTTGGCAAAAACAAATTCAAAAAGAAAATTTATCCCATTTTGAATTTTGCCAGTCGTTATTACAAAAATCACCAGAATTGAAATTTTCAGAATATGTCAAACAAATTAAATTATTTGTAAATGAATTCGAAAAAAGATTTTTGGATTTCAAGAAATGCGAAAATCAGTTTCACCTATTTACTTCTCCTCTATCAATTGATGTTGAAACTGTTGATGATAATTTACAACTGGAATTAATCGATATTCAGTGTCATTCCATATTGAAACAAAAATATATGGAAGTTGGAATACCAAATTAATATAATTCTTTAATCAGTGGACCGATATCCCAATGTGTTATGTGTAATTAGGCGTATTTTAACTATCTTTGATAGCACATATTTGTGCGAACTATTTTCAACTTTGAAAAATAATAAATCGGCGGAAAGATCTAGATTAACAAACCATCACGTGCAATCCATTTTAAAAATAGCTACAGCTCAACAAATTCAACCAAATTTTGAAGATTTGGTTCACGATAAACGTTGCCAAGTTTCTTTAAAGAAATGGTATGATATATTTATCTAGTTTTATTTAACTAATGTTAGTTTGAAAAGTGAGTTTTTTTTTAAAACTTATACATTATTTTGCATGTAATTACCATGTTAATAAAATATCTGTTTGGTTTCAATTGTAGTTTTTTTTTGGTAATGCGGCCCGCGGCTTGTGTGTAATACTTGATGTGGCCCTTGATGGTAAACGAGTTTGACATGCCTGTACTAAAGAATAGCATTTTTTGATTTAGGCCTTACTTCCGAGATAATAATGTGTAAACAGAAAAAAACTTGGACGATTGTCGAATATTTTTTCTGTCGTTCATTTCTAGATATTTCAGTTTAAAGAAATTCATCCGAGTGAGCCTTAAATGTATTTTTTGTACTCACCGCCTGTAAAGTGACATTTGGCGCATGCATCGTTCGACCAGTAAGGAGTATTTCCCGGTCGACGCGACGCGCGACGCGAATGGCTCTTTGGGACATTTAATAAAAAAAATCTAACTTGATGGTAATAAAATTAAGTCTATAAAATACTACTTCCCCCCCCCCCGTCTATTCTTCAAAAAAGTTGAGGAAATAGGATTCTACCAATAAATTTGTGGGGCCATCTATTTGACGACCTCTTAAGCGACATTCATATTGGCATTTCACAATAAATTGTAATTAAACCAAAAAACGCAATAAATGTACTATAAACTTATAAATATAAGAATAAATACCTCATGTTTGCCATGTGTAAGAATATAATAACTTAATTTTAGGGAAAGGTGAGTAATAGTTCCGTACATGAAATGCTTAAATTAATTAGGTAATCTATTTTAGGTTAGGTATGATACTAATGACATTAATCAATAATATTTTTTTAATTTAATGTTCGTACAAAAAATATTGAACAAACAATTTGCGTGAAGACATCTTCCACGCATTCGCGCAATTAAAAGCACGCGCTTCCTGCGGTCGCTCGTGCTTTCTAAGTGCGCTCATGCGGGAAAATAGTCTTCCCGCACTTGGTTCGTAAATAACTATTGTATATTTCGAAGAACTGTTAAAAATGTAAGTGTTACAAACTCTAGCTCATTTTTTATATGGAAATTTCGTTGGGTTTTGTTTATAAGGGTAATATCTTTAATTTATCAAAATTTTATTGTGTAACACCGAAAGCCCCACGGAAGAGAAAATAATTTTACCCGAGGACTCAACTGTAATACATTTTATGAATTTGTTATTAGAGACTGTATTCTCATGAAAGTAACTAATTTTTTTTTTCAAAGAAAAATGTATATTTATACATACTTTCTTCAAACAGTGCAGACAATATATACATTAGTAGGTTAGTAAATCTATGCTTCTCTAGGCAGGCTATTATATCGGTCAAGATAAATTACATTTTCTCTTTTTTTTACATCTATTTCCACTGCTTCTATATACCTGTAAGCTGTCGCGTTTGATGTGCGTTTTCTAACAAGGAAAAAGTTCTTTTACAATTTACAATACGTATATATACAGAAAATAGAGAGTTGGGAGTTGTCGGGCGAACAAAACTATGTGACTTGTATTTTACCACTAATGACAAAATGACAGTGCCGCAACCCAGATAAAACTTTTTCAAGTTGTTATCTTTTAATTTATCTCTATTATTAGCGGCGAATAAACACTCGAATGGTCGAAAGTTTTCTTTAAGGCGATTTACAGAGTCGAACAATGCAGTATGTTTTTATCTTTTTATCTGTAAGGCCTGATTTTATAATGTGATTTTAATGCTATTGTATTTTTTAAATGTTTCTGCCTTTCTTATTTGTTATAGTGTTAACCTGTAAAAATAGCCATAAAATAATGTTGTATGCACTGCATCTGCAAATTAAATTAAATTGAATACAATTAATGATGTGGAATGATATGAAAGGCATAGGTCAGTGTGTTATTAAATAAATGCGTCTGTTATATATACATATACAGTGAAGGTTAACTTATATTTATATTAATTTGATGTTGTTTTTCAATTATAATTTAATCAATATGAAATAATAAAACAAATGTATTATCACCAATTATATTGCATTGAAGCACAGAAGTATCCGAAATGAGTAATATAGAATTGCAATGACGACTGCTTTCTAATTTATATTGGAAAAGTGTAAGGAAATTGCGGTTACTCAAGAAAATTAACAAATAAAACTATAAATTTCTACTTACAGCCATCTTTGACTAGCATGAAAGGACAATATGAATTATTATAAGTATTAATAATTGTTACAACAATATTTTAATTTCGAAAAATAAAGTGTCTAATGCCTCTAAGAAAGTATTTTTTATGCCTGTAAGGTCTATCATCAACTTCCATGATTGAGTCTTTTGTTTTGCGAGATAGGTAGAATAACGTTGCGCAATGAGTATCCATACATGTATTGTATACATGTATGTTTTGTCTGGCGCCAGTTTAACTGCGGTTATTGTTTGGAAGGTTTTAGTTAGATTCTTAGCATTTAGAAGCAATTCATGTTTGAATCTACTATTGAAATAAATGATTGAATTGTTCCAAATTAAAATGCCACCAAAGCAATCTGGCTTATTTTGGCCCCACGTTGGGCGCCAAATAAACAGAACTCGTTTGTGAATCGAATTGTCGAAGGAAAAAACACAATCATATTTACTTAAAGATGCTAAACATGAGAACAAACCGAAGCTAGAATACATAAGTTTAATTCACGTTGAAATAATGTATTATGCAATTGTATTAAAGGATATTTTATTTTAAATGGTTATATAATGTATATAATTCGGGATAACTATAATTATATTTAATGTAAACACAAACTTAACGAAATCGTTAAGTTGAGAACTCAACTCAAAAATCTAGATCGACGTGAAAAAAACAAATGGGTGAAAATACATTTACCGCTACGAACTAAAAGTGATTTTTGTTAAGAAAATAATAGTACTAAAAATACCTTCAGTGTATTTCTAATTCTCCAATTCAAGTATCAACGGGAATAATTTTGGAAAATGGTTACGTTTTGGAGGTTTTGAACTACCTTGAACTATATACTAAGGATAACCTTGAAATTGAGAGCAATTAAGCATTACACAAATAACATATACAATTTTAAAAAGATAAAACTTAGCAGAAGGAGAATCGTCTCTGTATTCATATTTATTTCATGAAGAAGGTGGAATCGTAATAAATTTGAATTTTTATAATCATTATTTGCATTGAAGTTTTTTCCTAAGCATTATTTAATGAGAAACCAATTATTTACTTATCTACCTGTATTTCCCATCAAAATAAAGTATAGTGATTCACTAATATTTGCTTAAACTATAAATGCTTCATTTAAATATATTTTTTACTTTCTTATACGTAGTATAAAGAGGAAGTATTGTGATGATGAAAATGTTCGACCTCGAGATTTTTCCAGATGTCCATGTTTTGAAGTCCACTGATACCGAAAAAGTGGATTTTAAAACATGTCTCTCTGTGTCTTTGTGTGTGTGACCACGATAGCGGTCAAGCCACTGTAGCTATCAATTCCAAATTTTGTATTTACGAGTATAGTCTCCTTCTTGAGATCTCATTAGATCTCCAAGTAAAATCGACAGACTGGAAGTAGTAGTTTACTTCTGTGAATAAATCGAATTTTGCCAATATTTCGTCAACTACTAAGTTTATACAAATTTAGAAAGAATTCATGTTCTCAAAATTAAATTTGAGAAGAATTTTATTATGAAAGTTCATCAAAAGTCTTTTCTGATTTTCGATAAGAGTGAAAATCAGTTTTTTGCCAATATTTCGCATGTCATGCATTTTAGTTAGGCACGTTACGAGCATAAAGGAATTTAGAACTTAATTTTCAATACCTTTTGTAAAAAAAATTTCAAAATTTGGACCGGAAGTAACACTTTACCTCTATCGATTTTTTGCAAATATGTCGTAAATTATGCATTCTATATATATTTATCAAGAGTACAAAAGTATTTAGAGCTGGATTTGTAATATTTTTTGTATAAATGAAATTTTAAAATTGGAGCGGAAGTAACACTTTTACTCTTAGGGAGTAGCACTTTCTTTCGAATATCTTTTATGGCTTATTTTTCTAAGAGAAAACTATTTAAAACAGTTAGAACAATTTTGAATAATTTGAAACGCTCATATGTATAAGAAAGTCCTGTGGTGGTTACACCAACATTTTTTATTTCCCGTATGTTTGTTTTTTTCAATAGTAGTTATAATAAAGGTTAGAAATGATTAATTACCTCGATAATACTAAGACTGAATAACACCATTAAATTTAGATTAATTTCTAGTAATATATATTAATTAAAAAAAACATTAAGAGATAAAAGAATTCAATGGCCTGATTTATGGGACACCAAATAAATGTTTATAGAAAATTATTCATATCTGAGATGATATTTACAAAACTTTTATAAATAGAATTTAATATGTACCTCAATTCAAATTTTGTTAGGATCTATGGTCTGTAACGTTCTACTACATTTAATAGCGCGAATATTTATGAATTTCGTATTAAATCACGTGATTTTAACAAATAGATTCTGCATCTCGAAGGCTTTGGCGAATTTAATGTCATTTAGGCTTCAGGCAAGTATCCAAATTAAAGATGTCTAACAAAATATTAAATAATTTATATTTATATGATCATACAATTATTTTTATAAAAATACTAACTATGCGTTTTTATTTAAGCTAATAATTTAGCGTAAATATTTGAGTAACCTCATTTACTCTGAGATTATTGAAATGTATAGCCATCTTATGTAGTACATATATTTATTCTCTTTTTGTATAGAAAAACATTATGAAAGTGTCTTTCCTTTAAAATTATTTTTTGTACTCGCTTATCAAAACCTGTCATTTCACAATTCGATTTGCGTGCGTAAAAAGTCACTTTAAACACGAGTGCGTAAAAGTAAAGTTGGTACTTCCTAGAACTTGATTAATTTAGTGACATTTTAAAATCATAAATTCCTAACCTTAATAATATGCTACCCAGTTCGTTGTTTTTCTATGAAAATAAAAGGAAATGAAATAGAATTTTTTGAATTTGATAATTTTAAATTAAATGTCACTTCAAATAATCAATACTGCCAATTAAATTTTTTTTAATTAATATCAAGAGATTAGTAGTGTGTCATAAACGATAACGTATTTAACAATATGTATTATTATTATAGTTCTCGTACAAAAAATATTGTACAAACTTCGTGCGTGAAACATTTTGCGAATTCGTGTCCATAAAGCGCTCGCCTTTCGGCTCGCGCTTTAAACTGGTCACTCATTCGCGAAATATGATTTCACGCACTTGGTTCGTAAATAACTATTCACTCAAAATTGCATTCCCTATTAAGTTAAAAGCTATGACATTTGCAATAATACTCCTTTTCAATGTATTAAAATGTACGCCTCAATTCGAACACCAGGTGCATATATGCAATACACGTATACATATAATTACTTGAAATGTATGCAAAGAACAAAAGCAATAAATTAAACGAACCCGCATTTGTTATCTGTAGTGTGGAATAATTAAAACAAATACATAGCATATTTGTATTACCTTGGCTGATTTCTAAACGAGAACGTCAATGAACTTTTCGCACGCAAAGTTAAGCACCAGTTTTTTGTTAGACATAATTGGATCGAACTTGTTATCTTCGCGCACAAGAAATGAATAGTATGACTAACGTGAATCATATGATTCAGGAAATAATGTAAACATTGCAATTTTAAATGTTTGCTGGTAATAGTCGCAATTGAAATATTGTAAATAATCGGTTTCTGTTAGTAAACCTTCCGTGATTTTAATGAGTTCTTTGGAAACGTTTTGGATGTTTGTTAAGCAACATCATACATTCGCCACTGGCATAAAATACCTGTTAATTAATAAATACATATATGTAGTAATAATTAATGTAATTGTCGAGAATAACACACTTGGCTATATTCAGAGAATACCCCAAAGAGAAAGGACACTTAATGTTAAATAATTAGATATGTATTTTGTGTGATATCTATCGAGGAAGAATAGTACTATTGGACAAACTAGGTTTTGAACTTCAATAAAATCTGCATTCGAAGGTTGATATATCTACACTGACTTATTCACATTATTCCTTTTGTAGTATTAATTATACATTGTTTTACTTTTTTGAAAACATATCTATTAAATTTAAAGGAAACACGTAGATAATTATATAGGTAAATATATTTAATTATAAAAAAAATACATAAATATTTCTAGATTCAGCATAGGTGTTCTTATCGCACACTAGTGTAATTATTGATTACAGTGGTTAACAAAAACAGGTGTGATTGTGATTACATACATTTAAAGGAATTGTTGCAAAAAAGATTACTTAAGAAGGTGATCCGTAATGTATGGAGGTATACTTTTTTTGAGCATGAACTACATCAAAAAATAACACAATTACTTGTAATCCTTGTAATCTGCTTGTAATAGACTTCCGTATATATCGACTGCTGGCCATGTTTAGAAAATAAATTCATTGTATGGAATAACTGCTTGTAAGGTAATATTCATTAGATATAGGCTTGCTTACGTTTATGGCGAAAATAATTTAAGAAATCTAACCTAACACGAGATAAAAAGTCTTTTTATACTAATACACTATTTAAAACAAACTAACAATAAAAACTAATATTTCCCTGCTTCCTCGTCAGATGGCGCTCAAAATCGAAACCCAGTTGCCCAGTTTTATTAGAATTTTCTAACATATTGCCGTGATATCTCGCAAGTTTATAAGATAAGAATAGCTTTAAGAATTAGTTTAAGTTTTGAAATATAATAAAAATGACAAAAATCGTATTTAAATATGAAAGAGTAAAAATATGCAACAAAATTACATGGATGTATATAAAGTTGCATACACATGGTCAATATACAAGCAAGTAATTCAAAAGTCATTATTATTCAAGTGAATAGTGAGAAAATACAAAATAAAATTTATTAAATAAATATGAAACAAAAGACAAAATAAAAATTTATTAAATAAATATGAAATAAAAGACAAAATAAATATAAGCAATATATTTCTTTTGTAGAAAGGATACACAAAATGTATGGTTTACATATCATCAAAAAGAACCTAATTTTATACAATGCGTAAAGATTGCTTTAAATATTCTAAATAATGGACCGCTATTTAAGTCAAAAAGGGTAATGAAGGCAAATAATCGAGAAAGGGTGATGTTAATGGACGGATCAGTCAAGAGAATTAGTCATGCAAAAGCAATAGAATTGTATGAAAAAGATCAAATACGATATGCAAAAAACATAAATATGACTGAATAAATCATTATGATTTACATGCATAAAGCAATAACACTTTATGAAAGAGTTTAAGAACTAAATTATATTAAAAGATAAAAATTTACCTTAGCTTATAACTAGAGACTAAGAAAAGGATATAAAAATATGTAAAACGTAAACCCAATCAGCAATAACATTTGGTATAAAAAGGTAGCTGATAGCATAAATAAAAAGTGTATGTGTTTATGATTTGTTTGTAACACAATGCTTCAGAGACTGGAAACAGACGTGTACAGTTTCATGACCTACAAAAGACAACAAAATATAAAACTTGTGTAAAGTTTATTGCAGATAGACATATTACCGATGGAAAGATCATGGATAGAAAACAGAGTTGCAGTAGACAAACAAGCGTGTCTTCCAGGTGCAGGCAGTGCGGGAAGAAAAATAATCGTTATCTCCAACGTGTTTCCCATCTTACCAAATGGCAATCTAGCTACAAGAAAAGTGAAATTGACATTAATAAATGGAAAGAAAAAATATGTATTGAACAATGAACAAGGCAATAGGTTCATTGATGAATACAAAGAAGGATGGTATTAACAACAAGAATAAACCTACCGTCGGAAATGCTGTGCGAGGCAGTGAAAAGACTTTTGAATTGGAAAAACAATTTGTAATGACGTTTGGTAAATAAAGAACTGTCAGAACAATATGTGTATGTGTGTGTGTATCAAGACGGCAACATGTGGGCAGCGATTTCACTGGAACGTATATTCCAATGCCAACCTAAAATATGGACTAGAGGGCGCAATAGTCAACGTAGAGTTTTTTTGCCGCTATAAATAAGAAACAAGATTCGACAAGAAGGGACTTCTGATTTCGACTCCGAAAGAATAAGACGATCTAAAAAAAAAATAATTGTTACATTGTAGAATAGTAGTTTTCATTATTTCTTTATCACGTTTATTCATAATAATTTTTCTTTTATTAATATAATATATTTAAATTCACTTGAAACGTTCAATATGGACATTCAAAATGAACATTTTGATTAAATATTTAAAGATAGCAAGTAAGTTTTTTTTTTTTTGAAAAGAAGTTATCTAAATTGTTAGACAGACATTGGTTTTTACGTGCAAATGATTAATCAATGTAATGTTGGACAATATAGATAAGCAAATATCCTGTAAGGTTTTCTTTTAATTCATAAAGTTGGAATTACAACAAAATAGGACTAATGGTGTTGGACAGTTGAAGAGGTGCTACGTGCTAATGAGCATTTTCTTCATGGTATTGTCTAAGCATCATTAATCTTTTTCAAGTTAGGTTAATAATTAATTAAAAGTTTCATAAGGCAAAGATTAAAAGCTAGGTACAACACGTGCAAATGGTTGTCTAAGGCAATTAATTGAAGCCAATATAAAAATAATTACATCGATAAATATCACTATCAATGTACAATAAAAGTTTACATTTATTTATTTACAGGATAAATATTTATTTTTTTGTTTAGCATCATAAATAAATAAATAAAAGATTTACATACATTACAACCGACATTAGGTATAAATGATATGAGCATTTTCAATTATGTATTTGTTTAAGAGCATAAAGGTGTATATAAAAATTATTTGAATCTATAAATTACAAAAATAAAAGGTGTATGATCATGTTAAATAGACATTCTGTTTTCTTCTTTAAACAAAACTATTACCTCGTCCCTATTATAAGTAAGTGAAAGGCCACCGGAGAAGGAGAAGGAACCACATACATTGCCAGAATCCACAATAGTTATTAGGTACATGCTTCAACAATATGAATTAAATATAAAACCAATTATAAGTTTTTGGTGTAAAAAGAAAAATTTAGAACACAGCATATACAAATGACTATACCCACAAATATATGCTATCACAGCAATATGTTTCGGCTATTATACCATTATCAAAGAGTTCTTATCTAAAACTAACCTAAAGTAAGTAAGGGTTCAACTTACTTATATCACCTCTTGTAACTTACTTTTTCATTGTATGTTGGAAAATGACACTTATTATTATCTTAATGTACCTAGTCCGTGAAATGAATCTAGGATCTTACATAAATGCGTATATAAAAGAGAAAACGTTATACATCTATAAAAAATTCGATTACATAAAAATAAAGCATCTACATTAATAGACCATTATAAAAAATCCGGTATCTATTCCTAATAAGGTGCGTGGAAAAAGAAGTACGAATGTCGGTAATACATTTTTTAACTGAAGGAGATTGAGAACTTCTTCCATCTTCATTCATGTTATGAATGTAATAAACTTCATCGCCGAGAGTAATTTATTCACCAATCTACATAAATAAAAAAAAAGATAGAAATTGATTCAGACGCAATTATTGATCATTATACATTTCAAATATATAACATGAACTTATTGAGTTCATCATCAGTTTTACAGTTAAAAATGTTTGACAAAAAGTACAATATACGTGCTTCAATTACTTTTTCTAAACCATAGTATTCTTTCAGAGTATACGAATACGATTGGATACATTGTTGTGGTAAATGAGTAGATTGTTATTCACAAATGTGATTACAGAATTTCGTAAGTCATTCTTAACAAAAATTCTCACTTAACACATTGATCTCTGAATATATTGTTCAAAGTTGCACTAATTACTTGTATTAAAAGTAGAGCAGGTAAATCGAAGCAGGAATTTTGAACACGTACGTCTGGGCCTTTTTCAAATTGTTTAATTTATTATTATTGGGCACTATAAGAAAGAGATCAGTACTTACAGATAATAGGCTTTTGGATTGTAAAAGTATATTGTCAGTGTGTAAATGAATCACATATTGCTAAAACATCATAAGTCACTTTATGCAAGTTTTCAGGAGACGAAAAAAACGTTTCAATTTTACAAAAACAAAAAAACTACAGGTGTTATTAGCAAACATCTTTAATATCATGTTTGTTTACATTATAGAATACAAAATACGTTGTTAAACTTAAAAACAACTTTCGAAAAAAAATTGAAAATTCTGACTTAAGGCAATATATGAAAAAATTCAACTTTGCTAACACATGAGAAAGATTTTTTAATTACTTTGCAGAGGTGGAAGCATTTATTTAATGGGTTCTGGTCTTGTTAGAGTTGATTCTAGACTCATAAAAGGGTTTATGTTCTTCATCTATCCATTGCAGTAATGTTTTAAGATGTTGAACTTTGCTTTCCAGTATTGAAACGTTTTTGCTATACGTCCTCACTTCTGGCCACTGGATTCTTACATTTTCTGTCCTCCTGGGACTTCTTAATGAAAATGTATGCCATAACATTCCATCAATCAACTCGGAAGCATTTACGCAACCAGGTTTTGAATGTAAATGCACGAAATGATATAATTTTGAAATGGACAATGTCACCCGCTCGTTTCTCGGAAATCTTTCTGTTTCCTCCATGGAGATGCTCTCTTTTTTGTAGTACGCTGGCCACCAAGCTTTAAAATCTAGAATTTTGTCATTTTGAACTTCTTTTACTGTAAACTTGTTCTGTGAGCTGGCTTGTAGAATAATTTTTGTGTAGGTATGTAAATTGTGAACTCTGTCAAATCTCCGTAGTTTCCTTTTAATCATACCAAAATCCCTATCACATGGTAGAAACGAATGTTCTCTAATTGGGTAAAATTGCTGCACCTTTTTAAACTGACCCGTTTCTGCAAAAGATACATAATCTGACAATGCAATGATTTTTGTTCTGACAAGGCAGTTATCCGAAAAGAGCCGCAGTTCTTTAATTACATCTGGTACATAATTTTTAATGTAGTCCTTTAAGAATGATGCTACCTCATTTGGACCCTTATTGGCAACATTTTCTGGATATACGTAAAAGAAAGCTTCGTTGGTTTTTAGATTATGAATACCAAATACCGATACGCTTAACTGTGTTAGGTAGAACAACGCTTGCACAGGAAGTAGAGGCAACTGCCAATTTTGCATTAAATCGAATGAGATTGCTGCAAATTCTTGATTTTTTTTGCACTCTTTGAATGGCTTTATAGAATTTCTTTGCACGGCGTTCGTGAACCATTTTTTCAGCTACGGCAGGCAGCCTTTTGGCTGCATCCCCTAGAGAAGTACTTCGTATTTTTAAACTCAATTCTTCGCATTTATTGCAAGTATCTACCTGGGGTCGTCCAAAGTGCAAATTAAAATTGTCGTGAAAGAATTTTAAATAAAAATAGTACCTACCTAATTGACTTTTTTATCGGGATATTTTGTACAAAACATTTCATGCATACGCTTTACATTCAGTTTGGCATCAAGGTATTGGAATTCTCTTCCTGAATAATGCGATTCCTTTACAGGATATAATGAAATGTGATTTCTGTTCAAATTTATAACATCGACTGATACAGCATTTCCTTTAGAATGTTTCCCTCTCTTGTCAGTAGGTGTTTCATTGTTTCTTTATAGTAGTTTAATCCTCTTCATTCTTTCAGCAGTAAGACCGGTGTGTATGTTCAACAATGCCCATTGACAAACTTTAATCTTTTTGTCATCGACCTGTACAGAGTACTCATTTGATACGTCTCTTTTTTCCCTTCAGGATTACGTTTTCTTTCCTGTTTAAAATTCACAACCGTTACTGTACTCTGAAGATAAAGATCTTGTGAGTCTTTGTTAGGCAAACCATAAAAACTTTTGAAAATACGTTCTCTCATGTCGACATTTATTTTAGCTGAACATTTCATAGCACACCTGAAATAAAATAATATTGAAAAATTATACCGCAATGAAGATGTTAATTACAGAGAACTTACCTGCAAAGATTCATGTTAAGATTTGGAGTTATGGCAGGTACCGTTTTGTTTTTGTAGTTCTTGTATTCTAATCCTTTGACTCTAGATGTTCGAATCACATTTCGTTTATAAACTGGGTCGTTGCGAACTCCTCTTTTGCGTTACTGAGGAGCCATTTGGTAATAACAATAACCAGTTTATACAAATTAACAATATTAATAACAATCACTCGCTTAGGTACAGCAACTACTAAATCTCGTTTAATTGTAAGGTTGTGTTATTATTGTTATGGCGCTATATATTGTGTAGAAACAACCTAAGTCAGTCACTTGAGTTGTTTTAGTGCTACACAAACTATTTCCTGTGTAAGTTTCTAACATAAGCGATATGTTCACTTGAGTTCTTTTAGCATCAAACAACGCAGAACAGCCAATATAACAGAGAATATGTGGAAACTCAATTTGGCCAAAAAGTGACTTGTGTTGTTTTAGCAATATTATTATGTGATTCAAATATATATGTCCAGGGAAAATGCTTAATTACACGATTAAGTGTACTTTATAGTTAAAGAAGTGTTTGCTTAGATTTATACAGGGTGTTTAAAAAATATGCGGCAATATTAAAGGGGTTGGTTGTCCAGGTCATTTTATACAAAAAAGTTTATAATAAACAAGGTCCGCTAACGCTTCGTTACCGATCTACAGCGTGTTGAAGTTTAATTAAAAGAAACAGTAAAAATTAGATTTCTCCAAGACGGCATTAAAGATCATAATGAAATTTTAGGCGTGTGTTTTTTCAATAAAAAAATAGGACGCCGCTGATTTCTCTAAAAATAAAAATATGTTTCTATTCTTTGTTTAATTGTGAAGAAAAAAGCTCTCTTAACTTTCTATCATACGACGTACCGTTTTTTAGTAACAAAAACACATTTTAGTGCATGTACATTTATTACAGATTTTTTTTTTAAATAAGAAGGGTTTTATTTAAGGGAAAAAACAAATATTTTACCATACCAACAATTTTAGCAAGCAAAAATTACAATAACTGTGCAAAGTGACCACCTCGAGCTCGGATGCAAGAATCCAATCTTCTCCTCATCGACTGGCGAACTCTCTCAAAAACAACAGGATCGGTTTCAATTGAGTTGCACCCAGCAATGATTCGATTTCTTAAGTCTTCTACGTTTTCCAATGGAGTAGCGTACACCAATGACTTCAAATGGCCCCACAGGAAAAAATCCAGGGGCCATAAGTGTGGTCCACCTCGGCCAATCCAACGATTTCCGTATGCTTGTGTTAAGAAATCACGAATTACTTGACTAAAGTGGGCTGGTGCGCCATCGTGCATATACCACATTGCATCTCTAATTGCTAATGGTACGTCCTCCAGAAATCCAGGGAGCGTGTTTTCCAAAAAGTTGCGATACACCTCTCCGGTTAGTCTCCTTGGTAAAAATACCGGTCCAATTAGGCAGTCACCCACAATCCCAAACCAAACGTTCAAAGAAAACTGATGTTGAAAACGATTTTCAACAATTTCATGTGGATTTTCGTCACACCATACATGGTTATTATGGAAATTGCGTATTGCATTTCTTGAAAAATTCGCTTCATCGGTGAACAGAATCAACATCAGGAATTGAGGGATTTGAACCATTTTCTGCAAAAGCCATTGACAGAATGCAATGCGAGGAGGAAAATCAGCAGGAAGTAATGCTTGAACGCGTTGTATATGGAATGGGTACAACACATTTTCCTTCAGAATGTGCCAAATAGTCCCATTACTTACATCCAAAGCGTCAGCAATTTTTCGAGTAGAAGTACCTCGATCTTCTTCAATCATGTCTAGCACATCCTCTTCCAGCTCTACCGTTCTTGCTGTCCTTGGCCTTCTTGCTCCTCCATTTCGTCTTAATGTGCCTGTTTCATAAAGACGCCGATGAATACTTTCGAAAGTTTTTCTATCAGGAGCAATACGGCCAGGAAATCTGTCAGTATACAACCGCCTAGCTTCTAATGCATTTCCATCAGCAAGTCCATAATTGTAGTGCATGTCGGTCATCTCTGCATTTGCATAGCGATTCATGATAAGGAAATTCAACATATTCGACACATACAAAATTATTAATCATATGTCATTCAATATGTCAGTGAATAAAACAGGACTGTTTAAAAATATTTTTGTAAGCATGATAAATGTACAGTTCTGTGCAATAAACTGGCGTACACTTACTATACGATTATGTAAATATGACTTTTGTTTGAATATCTGTCATGTATGACAAATTGAATTGACGCTATAATTCAATTTGTCATACTTAACTTAAGCCATTTTCACAATGGCAAAATAATGTCAAAATTAGCAATAAGACGTGTACGCCATATTATTGCACAAAACTGTACATGCACTAAAATGTGTTTTTTTTTACTAAAAAACGTTACGTCGTACGATAAAAAGTTAAGAGAGCTTTTTTCTTCACAATTGAACAAAGAATAGAAACATATTTTTATTTTTAGAGAAATCAGCGGCGTCCTATTTTTTTCTTGAAAAATAACACGCCTAAAATTTCATTATGATCTTTAATGCCGTCTTGGAGAAATCTAATTTTTACTGTTTCTTTTAATTAAACTTTAACACGCTGTAGATCGGTAACGAAGCGTTTGCGGACCTTGTTTATTATAAACTTTTTTGTATAAAATGACCTGGACAATCAACCCCTTTAATATTGCCACATCTTTTTTAAACACCCTGTATAGAATAAATATTAATAATAAGCTGTGACGAATGTTGATATAATGAGATAAAACAAAGATTACTTTGATCTCTGTTTTGATTAGCTTACTCATTTTATTATCGCAATTCCATCAAGTTTATGTTTAAGAAGTTCGTATTTGCCCCTAGGGGATTATTCCCTCACTAAATACACATTTTAATGCCGCAATATTCATTGTAAATTTTCCGTGTGCTTAAGAATCCAAAGATATAATTCCATTTCAGTAATTTATTATTTAAAATGTGAGCTAACCTCAGAAAATTTCCACTTGCATGCATATATTTTCTGCGCAGTATTTTATAGGGATGCCTTGGATGTATATTATATATTTTATGATGTTTAACAAAATTTCGAAGTTTGGGTTTTTGGTAGCTCAATGAAATAACATCTTACTGTTTTACCACCACAACATACGGGATAAATCTATATAATATTCCATAAAATAATGAACCAACTTCAGATTCCCTAAACTCTTGCAAGTACAACTCAGTTCGTGATATGCTAATCATACGAATATTTACCGAAGAATGACAATACACCTTTGGTCGGCCTAAACGGTAATTATATTGACAAAAGAAAAGAAAACCAAAAATTAAAATAAGAATTTAGCACCAATAAGCAAAAATAAAAACTAAATGAAGTTGTTGGAGCATTAATTAATCAATTGCAATGATATAGAAGAGCGTCTAGCAACTGTAAGGATGCAACCACTACACGAGAGTGTACAGACCAAAGCACACTTCAACTGCGAAAATTTTCTTACAAACCAGTACATCTGAAATGGTATCAATCGAAAAGGTTTCTCTTAATACGGAAGTTATGAAAAATTGAAAATATTACGGGAATCCTTGTTGTTTCGTGTCTTGTTGATTACTTTGACATCGTCGTTTTGAACTTCAAGGCCTTGGATATGTAAATATTGGTTAGCAATTAAATTTTATACAATCACACTAAATTAAAGTTATATATAAGCTATTACTATTAATATGTTGAGCACTTGTGAAAATAATAGTTGGGCTGAAAAGTTCGTATCGTTTCTATGAGATGGCGCCACTAGAATAAAATCCCAAGGCCAACTGTATCTGACATCGCTGGCGCGATATAAGGCCGTCACATAACGAGATTGTTCTGATTCTTATAACCTCAAAATGTTTATCAGTATGTGGCGCCATCTAGCCAAAGCACAATAAAATGCTTGATAATCGCTGAGCATTTTTAAAATCACGTGATAAAAATATGCAATATGATTGGATTATATCAAATTACTGTTCTGTTATTGACATTTGACTGATATGACATTTATTTAAATACTACACATATTGAATCCTTTCATTTAATGTGTGCTACATATTTACTATCAATATATTTTAGAAGTTACGTCGAGTACCAATAGAAAACTATATATCCAGTTTTATCACGGAAAAAAACGTGGCTGTTCTGGGTCATTTAGTTCTTACTAACATAGTCTGTGATAAAGGGCAAGTAATCAAATATTTCGGAAAATGAGCATTGAATATTCGAAATGTAATATAAGGAGAATTCTTGGTAAATAGCTATCATTTTTTGCATTTTTAGGTTAAATTTATATCTTAATATTTGTAAATGTATAAAATTCTAATGGAATAATTGCAGGGTTGAAGTGAAGCAGACGTTATTTGGTCTTTAATATTAACATTACGTATGTGAACTCTAAGGTATTTGAGGGCTGATTAAGTACAATTTTAAAAAGGATAAAAGGATACAAGTGGATTTATTATGAATATTTGAACATTGTCAAACTTTGTTATGTAATTAGACTTGAGCCTGTTGAATAAATAAAGATGCTATAGTAATTTTAAAATGCTCTAGTTATTTAATTATTACCAATAATGCTCCTTGTTATCATCGTAAGGTTGAGAAGTGCCAACAAGAAACTGATTAGTGTTATAAGCAAATTTTGGTCTGTCTTGAAGTGTGTGTGTAGAAATACTAACGGATTTGGCATAGGCAGCACCAAAGAGTGCATCACTGTAAGTAACTAAATTAGCAAATTGTAATAGTGCCAAAATGGAAAAAAGTACATCAAATATGTACCGAAATACACAGAAAAAAGAGGTTACTGAATATTACCTTCTTAACCAATGTCATTTGGAAATATTCTATATTTCTTTTAATAAATATTTTATAAGGCAATAAATATTGCGATGTGGAATAGTAAAACTTCAAAATCTTCCAAGACTATTGAAAGCGGCGATTACGTTAAACAAACACTTTATAACGTAATTGAATCCTAATTAGTGTTCCCCTTTGAATTGTTATAAAAAGTTAGAAACGCAAGTAAAATTATAATTCTTGACACTACCCAACAATTTTATTATCAGCAAAACTTTTTTTAATTATTTTAAAATTATTAATATTAATTGTCCGCTTTAAAGTTAATGTTTAAAGTGTTATTTTAATAAAAATTCAGAAATAATTTCTTTTGAGTACTACTAGATGGCGCCACATACTGATAAAATTTTGAGGTTACAAGAATCAAATTCCTCAATGTAAATCGAAGTTATGTGACGGCCTTATATCGCGCCAGCGATGTCAGATATAGTTGGCCTTGAAAATCCATATCATTTTTAATTAGTACCAACCTTCAAAAGATACGTGTATAAATTTGACAGCTGTCTGATTATTAGTTTGTGAGATACAACGTTTTGAGTGAAGCAACTTTTGTTATTTTGAAAAAAATGGATAAAAAGGAATTTCGTGTGTTAATGAAACAATATTTTTTGATGAAAAAAAGTGCTACTGATACCAAAAAGTGGCTTGATGAGTGTTATCCGGACTCTGCGCCGGGCGAAGCAACCATTCGTAAGTGGTTTGCTAAATTCCGTACAGGCCATATGAGCACCGAAGACGATGAACGCAGTGGACGGTCCAAAAGAGGCTGTTACGGACGAAAACATCAGAAAAATCCACAAAATGATTTTGGAAGATCGTAAATTGAGGTTGATTTGTATAGCTGACACTAAAGATATCAAAGGAACGTGTTGGACATATCGTTCATGAATATTTGGGTATGCGAAAGCTATGTGCAAAGTGGGTGCCGCGCGAGCTAACAATCGACCAAAAACAAGAACGTGTCGATGCTTCAGAGCAATGTTTGGAGCTGTTCAACCGCAATAGAAGTGAATTTTTGCGTCGATGTGTGACAATCGATGAAACATGGATCCACCACTACACTCCGGAGTCCAGTCGGCAGTCATCTGAGTGGACTGCACGCGATGAACCGAATCCAAAGCGTGGAAAAACACAACAGTCGCCCGGTAAGGTTATGGCGTCCGTATTTTGGGATGCACATGGAATAATGTTCATCGACTATCTTGGAAAGGGAAAAACCATCAACAGCGACTATTATATAGCGTTATTGGAGCGTTTGAAGGACGAAATCGCGAAAAAACGACCCCATTTGAAGAAGAAGAAAGTGTTGTTTCATTCATCAAGACAATGCGCCATGTCACAAATCGAAGAAAACGATGGCAAAATTGCATGAATTGGGCTTCGAATTGCTTCCGCATCCACCGTATTCTCCAGATTTGGCCCCCAGCGACTTTTTGCTGTTCTCAGATCTCAAGAGAATGCTCGCTGGAAAGAAATTTAAAGACGATGAGGAAGTAATCGCCGAAACAGAGGCCTATTTTGAGGCTAAAGACAAATCGTACTACAAAAATGGTATTGAAAAGTTGGAAGATCTCTATAATCGGTGTATCGCCCTCGAAGGCAACTATGTTGAATAATAAAATCGAATTTTGCCAAAAAAAATGTGTTTTTCTATAAAACGATACGAACTTTTCAGCCCAACTACTAAATAGAATGGAATAAAAACACCTTTTTTACAAAAACAATAGTTTATTAAAACTATATGTACATTTCATGTGCACTGCACACATCATCAGTAGTACTGGTTAAACGTTTATTTACCAGTTAAAATATTCTATGAATTTAGATGAGGTGTAAAGAAATATTAGGGGTAGGGGTGACAAACATTGAGAATAGCTGACCTAAATACAATCACTGACCTAGGATATCATGGTTGGTTTGTCTTAAGGGGGGGTTTTACTTGATCGGCGTATGCCACAAAATGGTCAAATTCAACGCAAAAAAAAGCAAAAATCAAGGCACTTGAAAAAGTTGCCGCTACGTGAACGAAATAATGAATATTTGTTCTAGCGACTGACGATTCAAATTTGCAATTATATTAAAAAATAGTTAAAATACAGCACTTTGAATTTTTTTCGTTTTATAGCGATATAAAGCTTACTCTGTTTAAAAAGTACTTTTTTGAATCGTGAGTACCTAGATATTTTTATTCTGAACTCGACAATGTATTTACTTTACTTTCAAAATAACCCTGGTCTCCAAAAAATTACTTTGAAACCAATGAGAATGATCACAAAGTCCGCACTAATAAATGGCAAATAGGCAACACATAATTCAACCTCTTACTCACACTTTCGTAATGTCTAAGACCAGCTATATGGAAGGTATACCTGGTCGACTGTATTAAGCCGAACATCATATAAACAGAGAGATCTTCACCTTTTTTTATTACCTTAGGTAAACGAATGCTTCATTCAGATATCGGCTTTATTTTCTAATTATTTTAATGATATTTGGGAGAATGTACTAGAATCCTTCGTCTGGAATAAATATATGTTGTTATTATTATGAAATTTAACTTGTTACTTAATTTATGGCGGTGATATTTTGCTTTAGATGTTGAAGGTTTTTAATCTTAATAATATGAGCAATGTTGTAGTCAACTAAAATATTACAAAAACAATTCTGTGCTGTAACAGTAACAGTAACAGTGCCTGTTTTGTTTTTTAATAAAATGTAAATATATATATATATACAGGGTGTACCACTTAAAACTCCCAGGTCAAATATCTCGGAAACGGATAAAGATATTTGAATTTTGTAAAAAGTAGTTACTAAAGAATGTGATCGACTCCAGTTTGCTCTTACAATTGTGTTTTATTACCTGAAGATATAGATGGCGCTGCGATGAAAAGAATTTTTTGATCGCCACAATCTTCATTTGTTTTTTATTTGAAAGAGTATTAAAATTAATGTAAATTTTAGTATTTGTGTTAGTTTCCAAAATTTTACGGTTTCATAGATATTCGTGTTTAAAGAAAGTAAGAGTAATTTTAAAGTTTTGTCTTTATTTTGTTTAAATATTTAATTTGTAGGGGGAAAATAGCAGTAAACATATTCACAATTCTTACTAGTATAGTTACTTCACAATTTAAATTTTATAGTTAGCTCCTTTTTATAAATTCCACTTCATAGGCACCCATAGGTATGTAGGCAGAAATGCATTCATGTCTGTGCTATATGTATGTATGCTTGGTTTGATTATTTAGGAAATATTTTGACATTAGCACACATTAGTGATATTTGCTTGATTATTAATTATTATTATTACAATTAGCTTCATTCAAACATTTACTCACTTTGCGTTGAGAAAGTATTAAAAATATGGTTTTACACACAAATGAAGACAAACTGAATATGGCTTTAATTTATGGAGAATTCCGTAGAAATGCATCTGAAGCAATGCTCTACGCTTTTCAAACAGGCCTTTTCCAGATCACAAAACATTTCTAAGTGTGTGTGCAAATCTCAGAAATTACCGTAGCTTGAAAAAACAAAAACCATTAAGGCAGAAGAGAGTGCGAGATGATGAAATTGCAGCGGTACAACAAACAGTTAATAATAATCCTCATACCTATATGATTACGGTAGGATTCTAAAAGAAAATAAATACTTTCTGTACAAAGTTTATTTAGCGCACCATTTAAGAATAGGAGATAATCAACGCAGAGTCGATTTTCTAGCAGAATTTTCTGTAATGTTAAAGGAAAACAACAACTTTATGAATCAGATCATGTGGAGTGACGAATTTAGTTTTCACAACAATGGTACTTTAATTAAGCATAATGCTCGATATCGGTCAGAAGAAAATTTTAGGTGGATAAGGCAAACCAGAAATCAAACAGTTTTTGGTGTTAACGTTTGGTGTAGAATTTTAAACAGATATCTCATAGGCCCCCACTTATCATGAAACATTCACTGGTGTGCACATTTCCTGCAAAATGAGTTATCACTACTTTTGGAAGATGTACCTATAGAGCTGCGAAATAATATGTGGTTACATCAAGACGGGGCACCTGCTCATAATGCCAACATAGTTACTAACTATTTTAATCAAACGTTCCCACGTCGTTGGATTGGTACTAATGGCGTCCTTAGGTAGCCAGCTCGTTCGCCGGATCTAGCCCTGATGTTTTCTTGTGGGGTTACTTGAAAGCTGAAGTTTACAAGAAACCCATAACAGATATGAGGGACCTTTATAATAAAATTTATGAAAGTGTTCAAAAACTTAGTAGAAATACATTGTTAAATGTTTGCGGAAGAGAACTAATAAGGCGATGTACGTTATGTAGCAATCAAGAAGGCAACAATTTCGAACATCTTTGTTATTTATATTTGATACATTTAAATATTTAAACAAAATAAGCACAGACATGAATGCTTTTCTGCCTACATACCTATGGGTGCCTATGAAGTGGAATTTATAAAAAGGAGCTAACTATAAAATTTAAATTGTGAAGTAACTATACTAGCAGGAATTGTGAATATGTTTACTGGTATTTTCCCCCTACAAATTAAATATTTAAACAAAATAAAGACAAAACTTTAAAATTACTCTTACTTTCTTTAAACACGAATATCTATGAAACCGTTAAATTTTGGAAACTAACACAAATAGTAAAATTTACATTAATTTTAATACTCTTTCAAATAAAAAACAAATGAAGATTGTGGCGATCAAAAAAATTCTTTTCATCGCAGCGCCATCTATATCTTCACATAATAAAACACAATTGTGAGAGCAAACTAGAGTCGATCACATTCTTTAATAACCACTTTTTACAAAATTCAAATATCTCTATCCGTTTCCGAGATATTTGACCTGGGAGTTTTAAGTGGTACACCCTGTATATTATAATAATCAGATGTTTTGGATTGTTGAATATTATATTCTTCCCAATCGGCATTGATGGAGTTGATTAGCAAAATTAAATTATAAAACATTTTGTCACAGGGAAGATTCGAACTAAATTTTATCACCAAATAAAGTTGTATTCATTATTTCATACATAAGTTTGAGTATACATTAAACATATTTGTAAAAGAAAATACGTGCGGTTGATATATACAAGCAAATTTTAATATATTTCAGATATTTGTCGGTGTTCATTTATGATTGATTACGTGATAACATTGATGTGTCTACTTTATTAGACTCTTTTCTGTTCCTTGATATTCTTCTCGCTTTCAAAATGTATTTTATTTTTCAAGGACAAGGTTTCGGCTTTATGGAATTTCAGAAATGCAGTTTTCTTCGGCAATAAATATACATTATTATTATTAATTATGAAGTTGCACGACTTATTGTTATTTTTAACCTTACATGTTGAAGCTTTTTAATAATATGAACAATGTTTGTAGAAAACTAAAATCTGACAAAAACAACTTTATGTCATTGTAAGATACGAAATTTAGAGATTTTCCGGACTCTTCAAACTAAGATGCATTGGTTTTAGACAGCAAGTTACACAAATTTCAGTTTTCTAGATGGTAAAAGCATTTACTTAAATATCTGAGTTTGTTGTGCCTTCATGTTTTTGTTTTATTTGTACTTTGTATTTTGACCACAGGACAGCTTTTAGATTTTTTTTTGTATATGTGAATAAGTAAAAGAGCATGGGCCAAACGAGCGCATAAGCCTAATTACAGCAGTTTATCAGGAGTGACAGCAATTGTTTAATGGCCAGCGAAAAAAATGTTGTATGTAGGCGTAAAAAACAAATTTTGTTTAATTTGTGCAAAATATGGTGAATCTAAAAATCACGTATGCTACAAAAATTGGTCTTCGTCGTCAACAGCCATGGAGTCGCCAATTATTCCGGAAGGTTTTCGACATTCTGGTGAAATGCACGGTGTAATTTATGGTAGATTAATAGGGGACTGTGATAGCAGCGTTCTTAGAAAACTACATGAGATGGCTCCTTACGGTCCCCAAAAAATTATTGAAAAAATTGAGTGCCGAAATCATATATTATGTAATAAATAAAATTAGCGACTGTTTGAAAAAACCTAAATTCAATTCGGACATAGGACAATTAATAACAAAAAAATTACTTAGATTCAGAGCGGCCTTGACAAAAGCAATTGAACATTACAAAAGTTCGAACTTAACAATAACAAACCAGATTATGAAACTGCAACGTCACATTATAAATGGATCAAGACATATTTTTGGTGAACACTCCGATTGTGCTTCTTACTTTTGTCAAGGATCTAATGAAGGTGAGATCAATATGTTTGAAAAATTTCAGAATTTTAATATGTATGATAACTTTATTAACGCTTTAAGTCGGCTCAGCCTAATAGTAGATCTTTAATAGGAAACGTAGATGCCAACATTGTAGAATCTTTTAATTCAGTCATTGCAAAATTTGTAGGAGGTAAAAAGATTGTATTATATTCAACGTAATTCTTACAGTGCACGTTGCAAAGCGGCAGCAGTTTGATTTAATTGTAAGGGCAAATATCACTCAAAGATTCAGACCAAATATGGGTGTATACGACAGTGTGTGAAAAAAACGTTATGAGAAGAACATTTTTTTATAGGAAACAAAAAATACATTCAGGAACTACGGACGATCGCGACTATGGGCCGGGGGGCAAATGCATATTTTATTGAAGATATAAATAATCATAACAATACCAGTGTCGACTGTGAAGAATATAATTTTCAATAATTTAAAACATGTGCTATTCAGAGAATATAAATTTTTACATTTTGTAAGAAACACCGGCACTGTTTTTTTAGTAGATTTTAGTTTTCTCTAAAACATTACTCATATTATTACAAAGCCTCAACATGTAAAGTAAATACAAATCATGGTGAGAAATAATGAGAAGTACAACTTAAATAATTGTTAATCATAAATAATAATAATTAAGTTATATATTTATTGCAGAATAAAACTTAATATCTAATTAATTTCGGCAAATATTAAAATAATTACAAATTACATAAATCGGGAGTCTTAATAAAACTAAATAAATACAAGCCAGGAGAATACTCAGAAACAGCAAAAACAAATTTCGACGAAAATAGCCACACCAATATTTTCATGCAATAAATGCAGGAGGCAAATATCCCAAATTTATTTGCTTTCCAGTTGACCAGGCATATCCCTTCATATTGCTAGCCGGTATCTGCATCGTGTACAAGATGCAGGCATTTTAAACTCGGTAAATATATTCAATTTATTTCAGGCAACCCGACATACGCCGTTCGGGGATTTTTCTTAAGGAAAGCCCACCCTTAAAACTATTACATATTTCCGGGAAGGAAAGAGAAATGTCAACTGTACTAAAGCAATGCACCGAAAAAAGGGGTTGGTTGGATTACAATCTGTAGGTATATAAGAACATAACTTTCCACGGTTCTAATGCTTTTATTGCACCACCTGCGGAAATAACTCATTCATACGTTGCAAATAGGTAAACCGTTCGTACCCGCTCAATAAGGAGACCAGGTATAATAATTATCGTCAGAGAAGGTGGTGCAATAAAAGCATTAGAGAGGTTGAAAGTTATGTTCTTATATTTTGAAACAGACTATACCTAACATTAACTAGAATAATGTACATCTTAACAAATTTGTTTCTTAATTATTTGATAATGTCGGTATGCATACTAATAGTTTATTACTGAGGGGTAAAATATTATTGAGGAGGTTATTTTTATGTATTTTCATATATATATTATGGCTTCCCACATATCTAAGTTTCTATTATTACTTTTTTTGAGTAGTTTTACATTTTCTAAATTAATGTTATGATCTGTGTCTATGTGATGTAGAGCTATTGCTGATTTTTCGACGTTGTGTAATTTTGCATGAGCCATATGTTCCTTATAACGGATTTGGACATTTCTTCTTGTTTAACCAATGTATAATTTCGGACAAGCATTGCAATTTATTTTGTAAATACCCGATTCTTTCAACGGATCTGTAAGTAATTTTGTTTTTAGACAATGCTGTTACTTATTATTGTTGGAAAATGCTGCTTCTAAATTGTATTTTTTAAATAGTTTCGTTACTTTGTTCTTCCAACTTTTGTGAAATGAAATTTTGCAATGTTTTTTGTTGTTTTTGAAAGTGTCTGGCGTTAGTGTGATTTTAAAAGATTTTGGCCTTTTCTTTTCAAGTTTGTTTTTAATCTTCAGTACCAATTGTTTGTCAAAACCGTTATACCGCCTCTACACATCGCCGAATGTATTCGCCAAAGATTCGTATACGAATGTTTCGTCAAATAATTCGTGCACAAATATGAACGAATTGCTTATCCACACATCGTATTCGCAATGTTTCGGATCATATATAACGGATACTGCCTAGTACAGTTCTAAAAATTCTAGTATTAAATCATTATTTCACTCCGCCATAATTAAATAACGTATATAAAATAATACCTTTTTTAATTGAAAACCTTTAAATTATAGGTTCTATGTTTACGTTAGGATTTATCAATTTACTTATATATTCATCTCACTTCAGTATACGATGTGTGGTCAGGTTATTTGTGTTCGCATACGAATGTTCTTTGATGTGTGAAACGAAAACCGACTCCGAACGGATTGGGATTCGTGTTCGGCTCGAATATCAAATATTTGCCGAATGTTCGACGCAGAATCTAATGCCTCTACACGCATTAGATTCTGCGACTTTAAATATGTAATCTAGTTCTTTCTTAAAATTCATTTTTGATACAGGGATTGACAATAATCTATTGATTAAAAAATAAAAACTACTCTCTTTATATTTGTGAAAAGTGTATGACTGTTTATGAATGTAATCTGTATGAGTTTCTTTTCTGTAAATGTCAAATTCATATTTTTTGTCTACTGTAGATATTTTTAAATCAAGAAAGGGTAAAGTTTTTTCTTTTTCTAATTCATACGTAAGCTTTATTGAAGGATATTGGGTATTTAAAATATTTAAAAAGCCTCAATGTCGAAAGATTCGGGTATCGCTGCCAACACATCATCTACGTACTTGCCCAAAACAAAAATCCACAATTTGCTTTGACCTTGTTTTCGAAGTTATTCAGAAAGAGGTTTGCTAAGAACGGTGATAAAGGGTTACCCATAGCTGTGCCATCTGTTTGTTTATAAAAATTATTGTTAAAAGAGAAAATGTTTTGATGCATGGAAGGTGTTGTTAGTTTTATGTATTCATTTAAGTCGGAAGAAATTGAGTTGAATTTCAGAAGGTCGCTGAGCATATTTAAGGTGTTACACTGGCCAACAAGGTTTTTACCCTAAGTTAGTAACTAATGAAATTGAACAGCATATATAAAGTAAAAATGATTCGAAAAGCGGCAGTATTGGCTTAGCTCTGGTTACAGAGAAAATGCAGGTCGAGACTTGTTGCAAACGTGACTTGACTCGTTCCGTCAAGAATGTTCAAGTTTGCAGTGTTATGCTTTAATCTGGTTGGTTGATAGGACTTAGGGAGGGGATAAGCAGATACATACTATATAAGAGATACATCTTTGACTGAAATACCACTAGCGCTAGCACAGCATAAAGCCGTGAATGAGAATTTTTAATAACGAAATTAAAAATTGAGATAATTTAGTTCCATCTTTAAAGACACAGTCATGCCCCGTTCGTGTAGAAGTAATCCAAATAACTTTTGTTACGTATGTGGTAAATTTACCCCACTAGGCCAGAGTGAAAAGTTAAGTCTGAACATTTGCCGGGCCTATGAACTTTACTTCGATATGACCGTCAAAAATCAGGACAAACAGTGGGTTCCACATGTAATATGTACTACATGCAGCAGATATTTGCGAGATTGGTTATGTGGACAACGACATTCTTAACCGTTCGCCATTCCTATGCGATGGAAAGAACAAAAGAATCATCTTGAAGATTGCTATTTTTGCCTTAACAAAACTGCAGGACTTAACACCCGTAAGAAAAGAAAATATAATTATGTGGAAACTGAGTCAGCTAAGAAACCTCGACCCCATGATGAACAGCATCCTGTTCCACGAACGCCAATTCACAAAGAAAGCGAGGAGAGTACAATAGCTACCGATAGCGACACTAGCTTTGAAGGTAATGAAAAATCAAGTGACCCTGATTTTATTCCATCTACATCAAACGAACCACATTTAATTACTCAGTTTGAATTAAATGACTTGGTGCGGGATTTGAATTTATCAAAATCACAAGCAGAACTTCTTGGGTCGCGACTACAGCAATGGAATCTCTTAGCAAAGGACACAAGAATAAGTATTTTTCGCAGCAGACATGAAAATATTGTTGATTTTTATAGTATGGCCGGTAATCTGGTCTACTGCAATAATATTTATAAACTTTCTGAAGCTTTTGGAATACATCATGATCCCAGTTCTTGGAGATTATTCATAGGCTCATCAAAGACCAGCCTAAAAGCAGTTTTGTTGCATAATGGAAGCCATTATCCTGCTATTCCGATAGGTTATGCTGTTTCTATGAAAGAAACTTACGAAAATCTGAAAATTTTATTAGAAAAGATAAAGTACAAAGACTATTCCTGGAATATTTGTGCAGATTTTAAAGTAATTGCAATTATTTTGGGTATGCAATCTGGTTACACCAAATACTGTTGCTTCTTATGTCTTTGGGACAGTCGTGACAGGGAAAAACATTACCATAAGCAAGAGTGGCCACTACGACAACAGTTTACACCAGGAAAAGACAATGTACAACATCAGCCTCTAGTAGAAAAAGAAAAGATCATAATACCACCTCTCCACGTGAAACTTGGGCCCATGAAAAATTTTGTAAAGGCAGTGGACCGCGAAGGTGACGGTTTTAGATACCTTCGTGAAAAGTTTCCAAAAATAACAGAAGGAAAACTGAAAGAAGGTATTTTTGTTGGACCTCAGATACGAAAAATAGTAAATGATGAAATCTTTGAAACCAAATTAACAGCGAAGGAAAAAACAGCTTGGCGCTCCATGGTACAAGTTTTCACGAATTTCTTGGGAAACAAAAAAGCTGACAACTATAAAACTTTAGTAATGGATATGATACAAGCATTTCACGCTGCTGACTGTAATATGTCCCTTAAAGTGCACATTCTACATTCTCACTTGGATTTTTTTCCGGAAAATATGGGCGACGTTAGCGATGAACACGGTGAGCGCTTCCACCAAGACATCATGGGAATGGAAAAACGGTATCAGGGGAAATGGAATCCTATTATGTTAGCAGATTACTGTTGGACGTTAAGAAGAGATGCTGTAGATGTTGTTTATAAGAGACAGAGCAATATTACTTTACATTTCTAATTATAATAATTTGAAATATACATTAAATTATGATCTAATCTAAAAAACCTTTTCATTGTAATACAATAAAAAATCGAGCTAACTTTACGTTCTACCTTTTATTAAAATAAATGTTTATATGTTTTCTATTGAAATTCGTATAAATTATTTGATGGCAAAATCAAAAGTTGAAATTTGTTGGCCAGTGTTATCTATCGGCACACTCGGAAATAGGGACACCACGTCAAAAGAACTACAGGGTTACATTTATTTTTCCTTCTCGGAAATATGTAATAGTTTGAAGACAAACCAACCGTGATAGCCTTAGGTCAGTGATAGTATTCATGTTAGCTATTCTCAATATTTGTCACCCCTACACCTAATATTTCTTTACGCCTCGTCTAAATCCATAAGATATTTTAACTCGTAAATAAACGTTTAAGCAGTACTACTGATGATGTGTGCAGTGCGCATGAAATATACATATAGTTTTAATAAACTATTGTTTTTCTGAAAAAGGTGTTTTTATTCCATCCAGCTATTACTTTATTTTCATGATTTATTGTTTATTATTAGTAAATTTGATTAAACAAAATTTTCTCGCATAATATTTGATTAGAAAATAAATTACTTCATGTGTTATAATAGATAAACGTTAGACTCTTAATATAAGATATATGCAATCGTACATAATAATGTAGGTACTGCGATCTTCACAACTAGGAGGTCTATTTTTAAAAATTTGAAAGTGAAACACTACATACTTCACTCTGCGTGTGTGAATGTTGGATCTATTTCAGTCTCTCTACCGGCATAATTTGCTCAATTTATACATTTATTCGACGACTTTTATATGTTAATATATGCTAATACATAAGTGCTGATAGAATGTGTAATCGAGTCCTAGAAAAATAACGGTCGTATATTTAATGAATCATAGCATATTTAATTAGTATACGTTAATTAACTTAAGTGTGATTCAAATTCTAAACGAAATGTAACTTACACGTTGTTAAAAATATATTTCGTTTTCTAAATGTATTTTTAGTTTTTTACTTGTTTCTTTCTTAAAAATATGTAATATTATGTAACAGTATAAATAAATATTGTCCGCGCGGGTTTTGCGAGTTAAACTTAGAATTGGGCGTTTACATTTATTTTAAAATGTGTTTGAATTAATCTTCGAAAAATTTGCAAATACTGTTACCAAACAGATCGACGTTTAGTTAAGGAAATTGAAAAGATTAAAGCAAACTTTATAGATAAAATATTAGGAGGGGGGGTTACTTGATTGGCGTATGCCACAAAATAGTCAATTTCCACGCAAAAATCACAAAAATTAAGGCTTTTGAAAAAATTGACATTACATGAATATTTGCTGTAATAACTGACGTTTCAAATTTGTAATTATATGAAAAAATAGTTAAAATACAACACCTCTTTTTAATCGTGAGACCCTACGTATTTTCATTCTGAATACGACAATGTACTTATTTTCAAAGTAACTCTATTCTTCACAAAATTACTTTGAAACCAACAAGATCGATCACAAATTGTATACTGATAAAATGGCAAATAGGCAACACATAATTCAAGCCATCTATTCGCAATTTTGTCGTGCCCTAAGAATAGCAATATGGAAGGTATAGCCTGGTCAACGGTAATTTAAACAAACAAAGATAAATTGTATTCAGTTCTTTTATACTCAACCGGGAGTGTATATCAAAATCATGTATAAACGAAAATACATTAGGCACATTAAATCAACTATATTTCAAATTTGTGTGTATTTTTGATTAATGGCATGATAACATTGATTTATTAGAAGAAATCTGTTTGCGGTTCTCTCGTGTTCGGATTTCCGAATGTATCGTTTTAAGGACATAAATGTTTTATTTTAAGATATTGGCATTATTTTAATGATATTTGCCAGAATTAGTTAGGTATTAATTTTTCTTCTGGAATAAATATGTGTTATTGTTATTCTTATTACTAAAGTTTACTACTTGGCAATTATTATTTTGTCGCAGCGATTTGTATTTACTTTCGATGTTCAGGCTTCTGAATTATAATCATATGAGCAATGTTTTATAGACAACTAAAATATGACAAGAACACTTCTGTGTTGTAACAGTAACAGTGCCATTTTGTTTAATAAAATGTAAAAATGTTTATATTTTCTAATAAGCCGATGGTTTGAATTATTGAATATTATCTTCATTCGACATTGATAGTGTTAACGGGGCTTACGCAGAGGTGCCGACTAACTCCCGAGAGGTAGAACGTAAGGTGGTGGCACCATATGCGCTAATGTAAATTCCGCCGATGTAAGGATTAATTAAGGCTTCGTTGGGAGTATTTTCTTATAATTCAAATTATTTACTCCTACATTTCACTCTCAAAGTTGGCAAAATTTACAACATCATAACTCAGTTTCAGAAACTTTATTTTAAAAACTAATTCCAGTCGAGCATGCATTGAGCCTTTGTTTATGTGTGTTTTAAATTTCGTTTTGATATTTCGTAAATAAAGGCGGTACTGTTGTTTTAACGAAACCTTGTAAAGCCCAAAATTTACATTAGTGTATATAGAGTCACCCCCTTACGTCCTACCTCACGGCAGTTAGTCGACACCTCTGCGTAAGCCCTCTTGATTAGCGAAATTATAGACACTTTGGAGCAGGTACGATTCGAACATATGTTTCTTAAGGCTGCGTTTGAAAAGGTTTTGAAGGAAGGGAACAAATTTTTTTGCTTAAACTTTTTCTGGCGGTAGATAGCAAAACACGTAAACTAGTATACATACGATCCTGCAAATGAAGTTATATATAGCTATCGTTTTACTAGTGAGGCAGACTCAATTGCCCAGATAACAGCCCAATAGCGGTTTTACACTTATCAGTTTCTTAACCAGGAAGTTCATCAAACGAAAATTAACTCCTCTGTACATTTGTCGACTTGGCCAAGAACTTGTTGGCTTAGATCATAGTCTATACTTTTCTGCAACTTCTTAGTGGTATCTTTTGCCAACTATTTATAATGTAAACAAATATTTTATTTTAGAACCTTCTAACATACACTTCATTCCTTTAATTCAGGTTCAGGTATTATTTTATGTAACTTTGTTTAATTTAATAATGCGAAATTTGATAGTATTCAACCCATTTTTAGTTTGGCTTGCAACTACTACTACTTTTCCACTATCTATACTATTAATTCACCAAAAACCTGTTAACATATATCTAATATATGTGTCTGACCAAAGTTATTTGAGTGAATGAAACTACCATATATAATAAATTACCGAAAATATATATTGAAATATTGATGTTTAAATAGATAACTAAGTCACTAGAATAACTAAATAAAAATACATGATCTATTTTTAACTAATAATTAATTATTTTGACAATATTTATTTAATATATGCTTATTATAAAACAAAGTTTTGGAAACATATGCAATTTCCATAATTCTTCATCTTTTTGGTATTTCATCAATGATTTATTCTCACGGACATAGCGTTTGCTTATTACCCATAACCGAAGTTTGCTTAAAAATATGTAGAATTTCTTTGACTTACTAATATTTACACAAAAAAAATCTAAAAACTGTCCAGCAGTCAAAATACACAGTATAAATTAAACATCATGAAGGCACAGAAAATTTAGAATATATAAATCCGTGCTTATTCCATCTAGAAAATTGCAAATTGTGTTACTTCGTTCCTGCCTAACACCAATGCATTGATTTATGATACATTCAAGATCATTCCATCTACACAATAATTACATCTCCGAACTTTCAAAATGTATCATAATTGATATTGTAGCGGCATCCAGTTATTACTAGCAGAAATGAAAAGAAAATCCTTGATTTGAACCAAAATGAAAGTACTAATATTGAAACGCAACTTCAATATAATTTAGACGTTAAAAATGATTCGTACTTATGCCTCGTGCGCTGTTAACCAATTGGTTAGTTCGAATAGTTCGGCAAACCTCTAAATTCTTATCTTACTGACAGTGAAGTTTTTATAATATAATTTCGCTAATCAACATCAGTGTCGATTGTGAAGAATATAATTTAAATCAGATTTTAGTTTACCGTAAAACATTGCTCATTATTCAACGAATAATTAGAATAACTACACTCTTAACCCAAAGATATCTCTGGTAGGAAGGCAAAAATATAATAATACAAGGTGTCCAGAAAGTGTAGGGGTATTTGTATCTGCGCCGTTCATGTAACGGCCGCAATTTGGAGGGGCGCGGTAAGGATGGGTTGTTGCACTGCTCTTTGAAGATGTAATAGCCATGGAAGTGTATGCGGGAGACCATTGCGCTATTTGCGTACGCGCCTATTATCGCAATGGTGATTCGATAGTCACAGCTCAACGTTTATATCGTGCAGAAATTAACATACGCAATGCACCGAAGGACGATACCATGGATTCGAATGTAAATGTTCTCAATTAAGGTCGCCCGCGCTTTGTACGAAGCCAACAGACGATTGAAGGAATGAGAGTTTCAGAGTGTGAAAATCCGTCTCAGTAAGTTTGTAAACGCAGTAAGGACTTAACATTAAAAAATCGACGTTGCAGAAGATTCTGAAGCAAGATTTACACTTACAGCCTAGAAAATTCAGTTTGTTCAAAACCTGAACGTTACCGACTATCCTGTCCGGCTGAATTTTGCAAATGAAATGCTTCAACGTTTCCCAACGTTCGAAAACATTCTGTTTAGTGACGAAGCGAACTTTCACTTAAATGGTTACGTGAACAAACAAAACTGCCGCTAGTGGTCTGACGAAAATCCAAGACAGAAACATAAACGACCATTACATAGTCCAATAGTTATTGTGTCTGGTGAAGGCATCATTGAGCCTTATTTTTTTGATGACCGGCGAGGGCGAATACTTACGGTAAATAATGAACGGTATTGCGACAGAAACTTTTTGGTCCCACAACTGCACGAGTTTAAAGGTTTAAATGTGGAAGCACGGTATCAATAAGATGGAGCCACTTGCCACATCTCAAACTAATTACTTGAGGTTGTCAATTTCCGGAAAAAATAATCTCTCGTCGAGGCACCATCAATTGGCGCCCCGAGAAGCCCCGATCTTACACACTTTGATTATTTCTTAATTATTGCTTAAAGAGAAAGTGTATGCAAACAAACTACGAACTCTACTGCAATTAAAGCACAATATCCGCACTGAAATGGCCGCCGTTTCCAGAGAGATGTGTAGACGCCTGCCAGATTTCCGTGTTAGGTTAGAGGAGTGCCAGCAACGCGAGTGTCAACATTTGGACAACGTAATGTTTGGCACATAATTTTCCAAAACTTTGATTAACAATATATAAAACTAAAACGTGTCAAGAACCTTTCATAATTAACAACAGTACCTACATCCTCAAATAAGTAAATTCTTTTTCTTCTTCTTATTTTAGACATATTGGTATGTTAATTTCTGAATTCGTAGCTATGGTTTGTCCTGCGATGTTGATTTCCAGCTGTCCTTCCATCGCTTATGTCGCCTTCCTGATGCTCGATCCCCTGCTGGCTTTCCCTCTAGTGCTACGCGTGGCAATTTGTTCTCGTCCATTCTCCTAACGTGATGGTACCATCCTCTTCTTCTTTGTCTCATCCCATCTCACATCGTCCCCTATCCCGCACTGTTCTCTAATATCTATGTTTCTTATACGGTCTTTTCTGGTTTTGCCAAGGATAGTTCGTAGTGTTTCCATTTCCGCAACTTTTAGCATATTCTTGGTTTTGCTTGTTTCTTCGCGCATTTCTATACCGTAAGTCATGACGGGCCTTATACATGTTCCGTAGATTCTTATCTTGCTGTCTGTTCGCATGTATTGATTCGACCAAAGTATCTCTCTTAAACATCCTGATAGCAGTGTCGCTTTATTAATCTGGTTCCTTAGGTCTTTGGCTGGGTTATGACCACTGGAGATGTCAAGTCCGAGGTACCTGAACTGGTTGACTTACTCGATGGGTTATCTTCCACCACAAGTTTGCATCTGATTCGTTCTTTAGCGATTGTCATGGCTTTTGTTTTGTCGATGGATATATTCAAGTTCAGTTGTTGGCTTGTTTGATAAAATTTAAAGAGCTACTTCTGTAGATCGTCTTCCATTTCCGCTAGGATTGCTGCATCGTCCGCGTAGCACATTATGCTGTCTCTGTTCCTGCTCATTCTATAGCCCAAATTCAACGACGCGATCTCCCGTATAATTTCGTCCATTAATAGGTTGAACAAGAATGAGCTCAGGCTGTCCCCCTGTCTGATTTCGCCCGGCTTTGGGATATTAACAGTTTTGTGCTCGTCTGCTTTAGTTTTTGTCGTGTTGTCCGTGTTTAATAGTCGGATTATTTTTACGATATTTGATGGCGTTCACTTGTTAATTAGTAGTCGAACTATGTCTTCCAGGCGTATTTTATCAAAGGCTTTCGTCAAGTCGACGAAGCAGATGTAGAAGTGTTTGTTGAATTCCATTGACTTTTCTTTTAGCTGCTTAATGATGAATAGCGCGTCAGTGTCGATATATTTTTTCTAAATCCTTGTTGTTCTTCTCTGGTTTCGATCTGGGCTTCTAGTTTTTCCTTGAGGACGCTGAATTCCACCATCAATTATTCAAAAGAAAATGATTCTAAAACTAAGGAGAAACGATTCTAATACAACTAAAGGGTATGAGAAGTATACGTGTATACAGAGCGATCGTTTTCTATTATACATGTAACAAAAGAATATCTAATATTACTCCTCTTTAATTGGTTGAAGATAATTACTAAATTTGTGTTTATATTTAATCTGCCTCGTATATACGGTTACTAACTTATCTTCATCATAACTTAAACATATGTGTTGTTCATCCACCATGTGGTCAATAAGAGACAAAGTACTTATTTTTGTATACAGTCTGTAATAACGCAGCGTGAATCACACTTTCGTAGTGACGTATCCACTCTTCTTTTAAACAGCACATGTCTGGTTTATGTTACAATATACACAATGCACATCGTAATAATATTTCCCCGGAACAATTTCAGTAACTGCATTATGTGTGCATAGCTTTTTTTAATCTTCGTTACAGAACTCATGCGTTGCGATTCCACTGAAATAGTTACAATGTAATTATTCGAGTGTAAGTGCTCAATTGCGTCGTGCGATGTTGATGATGCACACTTCGATAGGAAACTCACAACATATGCTTTCATGAGAGACTTCCAATGAATTTGCTAGAGATAGCACGTTGGATGTGTTAAGAAAGTATCAAATTACTAGATAAGATAATTTCTTAATTGAAGACCACATATGTTATGCAAAGATATGATAATTGAATTGAATAAATAAT